>JAVBJF010000119.1:0-121089 GCA_033439095.1 Pseudococcus viburni | reverse complement strand
CGTTCTAACAACTGTAAAAATTTCAAGTCGATTGGTCAACTATAACGTGAGTTATCGCGTCAGAAAGAAATGTCCCAAAAATGAGCTTTAAAGTTGAAAAGCTCAGCTTTCTGTGCACAGAATTGCACCAAAAACTAATCAGCTCTTCTCCTGCATGAACTACACCTGCTGTAAAAATTTCAGCTCGATCTGTTCAGTTTAGCGAGAGAAATCGCGTCAGAAAAAAAAGCTTCAACAAATAAATAAATAAATAAATAAATAAATAAATAAAAAAACCCTTATGAACGCAATAGCGGATTCCCGCTAAAGCGGGAAGTCCGCTAAAAAACCCTTATGAACGCAATAGCGGATTCCCGCTAGAGCGGGAAGTCCGCTAAAAATTTAAGGGGTATGAAATCAGGTTTTTAATGTGTATTTTCATGTTCCTTTTTCTCGATTACCAGAAGAGGTGGGAGGCTGAAATTTTGAGGGTAACTAGAGTCAACCTTGAGTTACACTTTAACATGGGGATTTCAAAATTTAGTTCATGCTTCCGAAATTAAGCTTGCACGTAGAAAGCTCTCTTAAAACACCATGTTTTTTGGCAAACAAACAATTCCTCAGCCTCTTCCATTCATGATAAATGAAAAAGCCCCCGTCTATTTATAGAGTATAACTTGTTGAAAAAAACAAAAAAAAAGTAAGTTGATCGCTACAGTCGTTCCTGAGAAAAAGGTACATAAACATTGGAAACGTACATTTTGAGAAAAACAGCTTTAAAGTTCGAACTTTATTTTTCATACATGAACCTTAGTTTAGTTGTACTGCTGAGATCCAGATGTAAATGATCATTTCTTTTTAAATGTTTGTTGAAGAACAAGGCTGATCAAATAATTCTGGTTGAGAATTTTGAGTTTGTGGCTGTTCGTTTGTATCAGCATCTGATTGGATAACTTTCAGTTTACGAAAATTTTCCCTAAATTCTAGGAAAATCTTGATCGTAAAAAAGTAATTTTTCAACCTTGAGAAAAGTGATTTTTAAAAAGTATTATGTATCATTTTGAAAAGAATAAATAGAGAATTCAAATCCTAGAAAACTCAATTTTGGATTTCTTCACCAAACTGATTTCATACCCCCCTTAAGGGAGCTAAATTAGGGGTGGGGTAGAGGAGATGAAAATTTTTTTTGTCGTTTTCGGATCCGGCGCGAAATTTTAGCCCATTTTGATAAGTCGCGCCACTAAAATGAGAAAAAAAATTTAAGGGAGCTAATTAGGGGTGCAGGGGGGGAGATGGAAAAAAATTATCGTCATTTTCGGATCCAGCATGAAATTTTAACCCATTTTAATATGTCGCACAATTATTTTTGAAACAAAAATCGCAAAGTTGAAATTTGAGTAATACTCATACTTACTCAACATTAAAATTCAATAACTTCGAATATTGCAGGTTTAATTCGATCAACTTTGCGGCTTTGGGCGTGTAAACATTCAGTCTAACGGAATATGACAAAAGAAATTTGCCCCCTCTCACGTTTGAGGATATAGAGCCACAATAGGGTGAAAAAAGGCCAAAAAAGACCAAAAATTGCATTTAAGGGGCCCCAAATTGGTATTGTGCAGGTGTGCAGTGGAAAAAAATGCATGTTCGGCATCAGGGGACACTACTCTATCGAACCTCACTTGAATTTTTTTGCCCGGACCTAGGTCCAAAAATACCCCCTTTTGACCCACCCCCCTGTTATGTGCAGGGTTAGAAAATTTTTTTTGCCGTTTTTGGGAATGCTGAACCAGTACCTACATTATGTCTAGTAATTTTTTTTGCCCGCAAAAAAAAACAGTAAAATCAACTTCCCGAGCACTTTTTGCGGTTTGGTCTGTAGACTAGTTGGTGTTGTACGATCGATTATTTACACGCCTTTTTTAATATTTTTTAATTGCCTCCAAATAAAGGATACACAGCTATGGTTCGGTTTCGCATCAGCGAATACGAAATACCGAGGGACGGTGTGAAATGATCGCGCTCTTCACCCCCGTCGAGTTATCCTTTCTTGAAAATTGGCCAATAAAAGTAATTAATACGTGTTCGAATGGTACGAATTTATGGTAATCTCGATGCTGCCGCGAAAGACATTACAGTTCTCGGCCGGCGTTTAGAATATCGACCATCTTTTTAAACAATTTCCTACGTACAATAACATTCGATAAAATTTGATGGCTTAATAAATTCTCGAACGCCGGGCCCGGTTAAATTTACGACTCGGTTTAGCCGCCTCGTTCGGCGCACACCGAATAGATAAAAATATAACGTAATTTTTCAACCGGTAACACCTCCGCTATTGAGATTTGTTTTTATTTTCTCGATTAAACGTCATCTGCTGTGATTTTCAACAATACCGATAACTTGGTCGAATACGGTTGAAGAATAGTCGATGATATATGCTTCACGGCGGATCATTTTTACGAGTTTACCTGCCAAGGCATCCTTACTGGGTACCTCTTCCGGGAAGTGGTTTTTTGGGTCGGGGAAGGGGCCTAACTGCGGTCAAACTAAAGGGATCCGTTCACCTTGGTCGTGGTTCCCTTTGAATTGACAATACGAGAAAAATTGATCATGGCGAAAAAAATCATCATAAGAAAGCCCGAGTTTAAATAAATACAGTCATGCTTTTCAAGGTTTTAAATTCAAACAATAGGTCGGTAATGGTTTTCACGTATACGGTTTTCTTCATCTTGTCTCCTGTCCGTTGTCTCGTCTTCGTCAGACGTTTATTATGATAAAGTGTCATTTATTTGCGAGCTGCTGCATTTCAATATCGATAAGTTTATTCGCCAATGGCCAGCAAATTAATTTTATTAATTTTCTATTGTCTTGAATTTTCGCTGCGCTATGTTCAAACGTTCAAAGAGTTTGGGTAAATTTTTTTGTACGGAGATGTGTACGTGATTTTCAAGTTTTCAGCCATACGAGTAGAGAGGTCGGTTTGGATTAAGTATAGGGTCGGAGAAGGTAATTGAGATGAGATGAAATTAATAGATGGATGATCGGTATGGACATAAATGTCCAATTTAAGTGATAAGTAGGTAATTTGAAGTTTAAAAATATCCCACGTGAGGGAAACAATACCGGATTTAGATGCTAGAACAGTTACGAGTGTGTGATTATATTTTAATATAACGAGCTGCGGTTTGGTGCCTTTTAATGAACCGGTTGCGATTAAGGTGAGATGTACGAGGTGAGCATTAGTTCGATATCCGTGATCGATTTTTGCCAAATTATGGTGAAATGCTGCTAGTGTGGTATGATTTTGAACGAGAGGTGTTAGAAAATAGGCATACTTATGGAAGTGAAATTATGTGGGAATTGGTGGATTATGGTTTTTAGATGGGTATTATTTATTTCCTATTATGAGAGCGAGATTATCTCGATTTGGATGTTAATTTTTACAGATTCGATGGTTTTTATAAATTTTGTTCTAGGATTTTATAAAATTATTAATGAAGGGTAAAAATGAAAAACAGACATGGACATCGTTGGAAAAAGATAGTTTGGAAATGTGAGCGTTTTACGTTTTTGAAAATTGAATGAGCAATAATCAGTCGATTGGAAAACGAAAATTTTAAATATGCAACAAGAAGTACGTTTGGGGAAAGGGGTGAATTAATAGGTATTGAGGTGCTAAGATATGTACATAGCTATTCGTAGAAAAATATAAATTTTTGAAAAAAAATTAATTTTAATCGTTTTTTGATTTTACTAAAGTATATTTGAAAAATAATACGAAAATTTCTGAAAAAATAGAATATTTATTTTAAAAACAAAAATCAAGTGAGGTATTTGAAATTCAAAAAAAAAAAAAGCTGTAATTATGGTTGAAACATCACGAAAAGGACCACAAAAGCTCCGAGTATTTCCGTAAAAAATGCCATAAAAATTATATTGAATGTTTTTCATAAAAAAATGAATTAGTTCAATTTTCCATAGAAATTTTGCAAAAAATTCTGTTGTTGAAAAGAATTTTTAAAAAATTGTGAAGATTGTTTAACATATTTTCAAATTGTATGACGGTGTTTGTGTTACTGCTAAACACAAGAAAATTTCAAATCATCGATTTTTTTTGAAAAGTTTCAGAAAACTACTTTTAAAATTTTACAGTTTTTTGAAAATTTTTGGGAATTTTTAAAAAAATTTTCAAAATTTTCACCAATTTGGTATGAAATTTTAGTAAAATGCTTCAATAATAAACATTTATTATTAAAAAATTGTCGAAAATTTTTAAAAAAATAATTTAAATAAAAGCATTAAAATTGGAATAAAATTCAATAAAAATTATTTAGGTGTATGTGTGAAAAAGTTATGAACTCATGAGAAAAATAAATAAAAATATTGCTCAGCATTTCATTAATAATAATCACTGAAAGTTATTTCAAAAAATCAAAGGAACTAATTTAAACTCCAAAAAGTTTACAAGATTTTATAGAGAAGGTTTTAAGAAGGGGGGGAGGGGTGCAACCTGTGAAATCAATTTTTATTGGAAAAAAGAAGTTGGAAAAAATTTACACAATTTTAAGAATATTAAAATATTGATCATATTTTGAAAAGAAATCTTATCAGGAATTCGAAAAAAATAGTTCGAGGACCAAATTATGTCCCTCCACTGTGCCACAAACTTGATCTCCATTTTTAAATTGCAAAATTTTGGGGTTAGGTCACTTTTTTGAGGTCGGAATGATCATTGGAATTTATTTTCATCCCAAAAAAATCATCCCACGATTTTTCCGAGCCTTTTTGGGCTGCGATTAATTCTACGATTAATTTCATTTCAGAATTAATCGCACGCATTTTTCTAGTTTTTAAGGCCGGAATGATCATTGGAATGGATTTCATCCCAAAAAAATCATTCCACGATTTTTCCGAGCATTTTTAGGCTGAATTTTCATCGCAGAATTAATCACACGTTTTTTTCTAGTTTTTGAGGCCGGGATGATCATTGGAATGGATTTTCATCCTAAAAAAATAATTTTTAAATTTTTACGAGCATTTTTGGGCTGCGATTAATTTGGAATGAATTTTCATTGCAGAATTAATCGCACGTTTTTTTCTTGTTTTTGAGGCCGGAATGATGATCAAAATGGTTTTTCATCCCAAAAAAATCATCCCACGATTTTTCCGAGCATTTTGGGCTGAATTTTCATCGCAGAATTAATCACACGTTTTTTCTAGTTTTTGAGGTAGGAATGATCATTGGAATTGATTTTCATTCCAAAAAAATCATAACCACGATTTTTCCGACCCTTTTTGGGTTGCGATTAATTCTGCGATTAATTTCTTCGCAGAATTAATCGCGCGCATTTTTCTAGTTTTTGAGGCCGGGATGATCATTGGAATGGATTTTCACCCCAAAATTTTTACGAGCATTTTTGCGCTGCGATTAATTTGGGATGTATTTTCATCGCAGAATCAATCGCACGTATTTTTCTGGTTTTTGGGGTCGAAATGATGATCAAAATGGTTTTTCATCTCAAAAAAATCATCCCACGATTTTTGTGAGCATTTTGGGGCTGCGATTAATTCTGCAATTTTTACGAAACATTCAATGCTTTTTTCACATTTTAGCCAATTTTTGTGAAATTTATAATATTTTGACTACCTACCATAGGTTTATATCGACTTGACTTTTTTTCTTTACCAATTTTCACGAGCAGGTATGTTTTAGACTATTTTTTCATAGTGTGTTGAACGAGGTTGAATACTGAAAAACTCTTAAGTGTGAAAGTTTCAATAATTTTAATTAAATTTTAACCTTTTTTTTGATATTTCAACGTTTTTTTAAAACATTTCAAACAATTTTGATGAAGAGATTTTTCAATGGATATTTTGAAATTGTACGAATTTTTAATTTTAATTTGGTAATCATTATTTTGGTGAATTTTCAAGTCAATTTTTTACCAAGTTTCAGTACTTACACTTTATCTATTTTTTTTGAAATGAAGGATCAGTAAAATTCATAATGAAAATCAATATAAGGGCAGAGTGTTTACTTCTGGGTGAATTTATGTAATTTTACACCCCCTTATATAAGAAAAAAAGTTTTGTTTTTTAAAAGGATTTGTGTTTAAACTTTCGGACGTGGTTGCCGAAGAAGGGGGAGTTGAAAAATGTTTCCATCTTGAAATATTCCTTTTAAAAAAGAGTCAAAAGAACGGACATCGGGCAGAGATTGATTTTTAGTAACTTGATCACTTTTTTCAAGCTTGGTTGCTTTTAAGTAGTTATTTTTTGGGGGTTTAAAAATTACTAAAAGTTACTTTTTTCGTTCAAAAGTTAAAACTTATTCTAGAACCATTACAGAGATAAATACAGTCATGAAAAATAATATGGGGGGGGAGGAGGATTTACTTAGTTTTGAGAAAAAAATCGAAAAGTTAATTTTTTTATAAAAAAAGGTTATTCAAAGTTACTATTTTTTTTTCAAAATTTTTGTTCGATGTCTAAAAGAAGGAAAGAAGAATTGATCAGAAATTATTTCAGAAAAATTGAATCTTTTTTGTTTGAAATTTTGAAACCAACCAACTCTCTCGTTTCCAATAAACCCCTGTCCGAAACCGTGCATTTTTCCTCCTCCTCCTCGTAAAAAAATTAAATAGGTAAATAGGTACCTAATCAAAATTGTGAAAATTAAGCCAGTATTTATGAGAATAAAAGCAAAAATCATGCACTTGTATAAAAAATTCGATAATTTGAAAAATCTCATAGGAGGGGCAGGTAAATAGAATTTTAATACTTCATCGTTTTTTAATTTGAACCAATTTTTTCGTGGTAGTGATTTCAATCAAAAAATACATAAGTACCTATTTATATCGAAATGTGATTGATAAAAGAATAATGGAGGAGAGGAGATAAGGGGGAAAGACAAATAAAATTTGGCTGATTTGTATAAAATCAATCCCTCAAATTTCCCAAATTCGTTTACTCATTCTTCAACCTGGATCACCGACAACACAATTTTTAAACAAGCCCAAAAATGCATTCATTTTCATAACAATTCGTTCCATTCAAATCGTCACTTTACACTTGATACGTTGGAAAACAAAAGCTCATATACCAAATCCGGCTACAAATCTACGAATTTATCGATCACGCACGTACAAAATATCACAAGACGGAACAAGGAAACGCCGAAGCCAAAAACAGAACCACACAGAAGCCAAAGTTCAACGCACGACGCTTACATATTGATGAAAAAAAGTAGCATCGAAGCAAAAGCAAGTCGAGTAAAAAAAGAAATAGATACGGTTTTCCATCTCGAGAGCTTCGCTTTGTACGTATGAAAATGAAAAACACGATACCGTATTGGTATATTTATTTATACATTTCAATAAATTCTTATTATACCTTCGTACGCCTACATATTGGCAGTTGGTATTTCTACACGTATGGAAACTTGACGTCAGTGGTGAAAAATAACCAGGCAATTTTTTTCTTCTCCCCCTGTTCCCCGAGAATAACTCGCGAATCAAAGTCATCGAAATTAATCTCGATGAGATTTCCGATTCGTGTTGAAAAATATTTCGATCACGATTTATCAGCAGAACATCGTTTGGGTGAAAAATGATCCAGACGCGTGGATAATTTCGATCCGCAAATCGAATCAGTGTTGGGTATGGGGAACGTGATGTTTAGGTATTTTTTTGGAAGTAAATTGATTGATAGGGAATCGAATCCATATTTGTATTCGCGTCGACGAGTCGAGATTTATGCAGATTCGACAATGTGCGTTGGTTTTTTTTACACAAATAAAAGTGGGAAAAAATTCATCTTAACACGTTCCATTAATAAAAGATTGGGAAAAAATATCTATTACTTATCTCGTCGTCGTGTGTATTAAGTAGACGAGTTAATTATTTACGACGTTACGCACTTTTTTTATCGACGAGTTTTACTGGCGTGTGAGATGAAAACGAGAGTTTTTTACTCTGTCGATGTGTTTCGAATACAGAACACTTTGAGAAACGTATCAGTAGATAAATTAATAAGTAAATTTTTATAGTACCGCCGTCCTAATGCCAAATGCTGGTCGATAAGTGCACCCGCGCGAACCGGTTTCTATTTTCCATGTTTGATCTTCGGTTAACGCCGATATTCTAAATAAAAAAATATGTAGAATTTATAACGAGTGGGAATTTTTTTGAGGGAGGGGAGGGTCGAAATTAATTTTCAAGTGTGCTCGTATTGAAATTTTTTTACATTTGGGTAAAAAATTAATCAAGGGTGAAAAAAATTGATAAAGATTGAAATTACGATATCGACATCGTTGGAAGATTTATTGCCTGTGGTCTGCGGATAATTTTTCAAAATTAGATAATTTTCCCAGTTTTCATTTCGATTGGGGAAAAAAAGATAGGTAATGACCGATGGAACGTCTGTTTAATTCGATTAAATTGTCTGGTGTGGTTAAAAGGCACCGAGCCTTGCCCAACATCGCGTTGTAATTTTTCTCAATTTCCTGATACAAATGAGTAATAGTGCGCAGGTTAATAAGCCGGCAGAATAACGTACGGTACGTTATGATGCTGTTAATTCTATGCCTGATCAAGTTTTACGTTACCATTGGTGAATGTCAGTTCAGTCGTACTCGGTTTTAGACGCTGTACGAATTTTACGTGTATTTACGTTTCTCGATATCTGGATATTTTTCGAAATTTTGAATTAATTTTCGATTTTTTTTCGATTTGTAGTTTTTTGGTTGGTAAGTGTAAGTTGGTGTGTGGCTTGACAGTAGGTAACTATAATTTTTATCGATTTTGTCGAATTTCGTGTTATAATGTGATTATTTTTATAATCGAGGCTTCGAGGAAGTGGATTTTTTGAAATTTTTTTTCATTTATATGGTTTGAATTACAACTGATTTTGATTTTTATGGAATTAAATTAATAAAATTCGTGTATTTTATGGTCCAAAAATTATAATTCAGCTATCGTAGTGAAATAGACTGGATGCAATTACACATTGAATTATTTATTTCTTGAAAAATAATGTTAATTTAATTTTTAAAATTTTGAAAGGTAAGGGGGTAAATTATGAATTTTTGTTGATTGATTTTTTCGTCATTTTTTTGAATTTTAATGACTTTTGAATGAAAGTTTTGTATGGTAAGGGGAAATTGTTTGTGGATTTTCCCCCTCCCTTGAACACGTTTGTGAGTTTCCATCTAACTGCACCTTCAGGTAGAACAAAGGTGGTGAAAAAATATTCATTTGATTTGAGAATCATTGATTTTCTAATTTTTTTTTAAGAAGGGGTTTAATGCATTGCAATTTTAGTTTTCATATTCAAATTTATCAAGTATGCTTCTTCTGGACTGAAAAAGAAGTGAAATAAATGATTCGAAAATTGAAATAAATGTGATAATTACCATCGCCGACGAATTTTATCGGGTCAGGAGGTCACTAGCTCTTTATTTGCTCGCTTAAAAGTGAAAAATTATGCAATATTTGTAACAATTAGGTAATTTTTGGTGGAATTCGAGATCTTAAACGAATGCAATTTTTATATTTCTAGTTTGATAGATAGACTTATTCAATCCTAGGAGCACAATGATGTGTAAAAAATGTACGTAATAGCAATGGTCATTGATCCAAGTACAAATAAAGAGGAAAAAATCTATTTTTCACTTGCAGATACCTCTCAAATCATTTTTTTTAGTCTTAAATGATCTTCCAAAATTTTCTGTTACCTGGTTTCTCAATTTTGAATTTATCCCCCCCCTCCACACACTCCCCCCTGTTGTCACAAATTCATAATTTTTTCTCAATTTTTCAATTTTTTTACTTACTTTTTGAACCTACATGTAATATAGTCCAACAGGCGTTCGAAGAAACGTTTTCTTGTGGGAAAAGTCATTTTTTGTGAAATTTTGAACAATATTCAGTATTTTCCTGAAATGTGCAAATTTATTGAGTCTGGGCAAAATCAAGGCAAAATTTTTGAAAGCCGAATTTTCATCATATTTTTCCATCATTACAGTGTGGTGTCGTCAAGAGGGGGGGGTTGAAAGAAGCTCTGGCCCTCGCTTGCCCCCCCCCCCCCCATAAAAATAAGGATTTTCAAAGCATTAAAACATGAAAAATGTCTTTTTAGGGTCTTGAAAATTCAATTTTTTCAGAACTTCGCCCTTGCTTCACTCGGGCATAAACAAAAATAACAAAATTACAATTCTAAAATTTATTTGAGCCGAAAGCCCTTTTTTACCCCCTCTCCATTTTTAGCAGGTGTTCAAAATAGCAAAAAAAGTTGTCCAACACACGGCCCCTTTTGTGCCCCCCCCCCCCATTTTAGATTCTGGCGACGCCACTGTGATCACACCGAGGAGATGTCAAGACCCTTTTCTTCTCCCCCCCCCACCAAAACACTACTTCGAATATTAATTTCATTTTAGAATCACTCCTTTTTAAATATTATCAAACTTTTTTTTTTAAGCAAAAATTGTGAGAATAACTTTTCTTTGGAGACGAAAGAGGAGAGAAGGGAGAATTTTTCAAATCTGATTCATTTTTCCATCATGTATTTCAGTGATTTTGAAATTTGGTCATAAGCTGGATAAGTATCCTCGTTCAAGAGACTGTCGAAGTCTTCACTTTTTTGAAAGGTTTTTTGAAGATTATTTCACTGGGGGAAAAAATAAAAATATTTGAGGATGGAATTACTGTAGCGATGAATTTATTTAAAAAAATGTTATCTCCCCTCCCCTTCACCAAAAATGTATCGTGTTCATAAATTTTTCAATTTTCGATCGAAATTAAATTTTGATTATTGAAGCAGGGGGGGGGGGGTGGTAGTAAATGAAGACTTGATAAATAGTTTGCTCTACTGAGAGCGTCGATGAAAAATTCCTTGAAAACTTAAATTTGGAAGTTCAAAAGATATCTACACCCCCCCCCCTTCCATGGTCTATCTGTTTGTGATGGCGTATCACTTGAAAGAAGATTCTCTCAGATGGAAAAATAAAATTTGAGTTGATATGTTTGTTTTAAGTTGCAGGAAATTGGAAAAATTGTACTTCGAGTCAAAAAAATTTGAAAATCCATTTTATTAATTTTTGTCCTCTATTCCTCCAAAATGTTATCTTAAAAAAATTCGAAATAAATCATTCAACTACTCAAGAACAAAATAACAGACCGAACTAAGAGCAGATTTTTAAAAAAATTGAAAAAAAAACTGGCATGATTTTTTTTGTGGGGAGGGGATAAGTAACCCTTTAATATTTTTTTCGATTTTTTAAAATTTTCCCTTCCTGAAAAAGTCACTTTTGTAAACAGGGGAGAATTAATTTGAAAATCAATTTTTGAAAAACAAATTTGGTGTTTGGAAAATTTAATTTTACCCTTTTTTGTTCAAGCAAAATTTGAGATTTTCTTCCTTGACGTAATGAATTCTCAGTAATTTTTATTTTTCATCTTTATGAAAAAAAAAACTTCTGGTTTTTGGATTTTTTCCTTTTGGCACTACCTACTTGACTGTGCTTCATTTAAAAAAGCTAAAACTGAATGAAAATTTTCTCAGATGGAAAAATTTAATTTGAGTTTATATTTTTTTTAAGTTGCAGGAAATTGGAAAAATTGTATTTCGAGTCGAAAAAATTTGAAAATCCATTTTATTGGAAATTTTCAATTTGTGCCCCCCAGTGGCGTAGCCAGGATTTTGTCAAGGGGGGCAAGAACGAGATTTTATGTCAAATTTTCTGTGGTTGTTTTGAAACATAGCAAGTATTTTTTCACTACATATTTTCAGTAGCGTAGCCAGTCTCATTGGGGGGGGGGGGAGGTCAGAGCTTTCAAAATTTTTTGAGAAATTTTAAGTAAAGTTTTAAAAAATTTCAAGTTTAGCCCTCCCTTCCTCCCTCGCCACAAAATTTCTTTAAATTTGGAATCATTTTCATGAATATTTAGGTAAAAGTTGCAGAAAAATACTTAAATTTTGGAGCAAACAACTTCCATGCCAATTATTTTGACCTTGAAAACCAAAAATAATGACAAATTTATGCAGTGGCATTGGAAGCTTATATTTCAGAAGGGTACAAAGTGGGTATGAAGACTTGGATAACTAGAAGGTTTTAGGGGAAGGGGTTAAAAGGGAGCATTTTTTTGCAATATTGCCTCAATTAGTTGATATAATTATGATTTTGTTCATGCCCGAACGAAGCGAGGGCGAAGCTTTGAAAAAATTGAATTTGTAATGTTCAAAAAATACGTTTTTTTGCTCAAAAAATTTTAAAAAAAGCCATGGGGGCGATCGCCCCAGTCGCCCTCCCTTGGCTACGCCACTGGTTCCCCCTCTTCCTCCAGAATGTTATCTTAATTCTTCCCTGTTTACAAAAGTGACTTTTTTCAGGAAGGGAAAATGAAAAAAAAAAACGAAAAAAATGTTAAAGGTTTCTTTACTCTTCCTCCCCATTTCCCAAAAAAATCATGCCAGTTTTCTCAATTTTTTTTTTAAATCTGCGTTTATGAAGTTCAATCTATTATTTTTCAGACAATTTTTCGAAATTTTCTTTTCAAAAATTCAGAAAAAAACGTAGAGAAATGTGAAAGTCTAAAAAAAAATTGATAGAAAAAACTGCAAACAATTTTGTACAACCTTTTTATTATAGGTACGTATTTTGTTCTGTAAACTGACGAATGCCTATTGAAAAACTCAACACTACTTAAAATCAAACAAAGCATCACAAAGAGGAAAAAACAATTTACTTTCAAGCGCAACTCCCACACGTACAATTCATTCGTCTAAAATTCTATCGAAATTCGCTCGAAAAATTATTTTTTTAAAAAATTCAACGACACAATTCGATTGTTAATCGACAAACTCGACGACACGGTAATTCTCTTTTCTTGGAAAAAACACTCAATATTTATCTCATCGATTGCGTAATTTCCTCGACTTTTCGGTATTTGAAATTTTTTCGCTAATCCGTGCACTCGGCTACCTACATGGTAATTTTTGAACACTTATTAAATTCGTCGGTACGAATAATAAATAATTCTTGTAATCGGATATAGTTTTCAAAGAGAACTAATTTTTCCAAATGAACGAATTCGTACATTCTTGAGATATTTGCTTTTTGCTTAGCGAGCGAAAAAGTTAATTAATCGTGATAGAATTTTTTTTAATAAGTAATAACGTGCAATTTGTTGTTTTCGCATCTGGATCGAATCCAATAATTTCCGAGTGTTAATTCCTCGTTAGTGTTACGACTTCCTGAGATGGGATAGAAATGAGGGTGGAGGGAAAGGGAGCTTTTATCTCGGGCTTTTTAATTTTCACGTGGAGATGCGCCGAGTCGAGTTCAAGGATCACATGAATCAGATCATTTCGTGAAATTAATATGTGGCGTTCTATAGGAAAAGGTACAACATTGCCGCAAAGTTGATTTCGAGAAAAACGCAAAAATGTGAATTAGGGTCAAAAATATCGATTTTTTGTTTTTGATGGATTTTGGTACTTTCATCCTTCTACTTTCATATGAGATACCCCACAACACGTGAAACAACTTTTAAGTAGTGTAAAATGACCGTTGAAGTGGTGGAGTGAGTTGAATAAAGTGTAAATTTTTTCATATTTGTGTTCACTTAGGTCATTTTTATCGCTGTTTTGGCAACACTGGTGGCCTCGTAGGGTTCTAAAACCCACTTTTTCGGATTCTACACAAAATTTCCTACCAGTTTAAAAAAAAATTAACATTTTTCGACCATAAATACGTTTTTTCACGAAAAAAATCGTTCAAAAACTTTAAACGCGTTTTTCTCGAAACTATGTTTTTTCAACTTTACTTTTCAAAACGTCATAACTCCGCGAATTTTTCACGAAAAAGGCTCGCTAATAGCTCATTCGAAAGGTAATTTTATCTAGTTTCAGAATATGGCAATAACTCAATTTTGACATTTGCGGCAATGTTGTACCTTTTCCTATAGAACGCCACATATGATTCATCGGCGCAGTTTGAGATATACTCGAAGTGGCGCTGGCGTATTACACACGCGGTTGATAGAAGAAGTAGGCAGAGTGATTTATCAATCGCCATGTATATTACAAATTGAATACGAAGCTCGCGTGTGAATGAGAATTGTACTTTTTGAGACGATACGCTGGCGCTGGCGATGCTGCTTATCGCGCATTCTCACCGCCATCAGCGTCTCCGAAATCTTTTTTAATAATCGTTTTTATGTAAATATTATTTGCTGTACGATTGTACGTGTTGGGTCGTCAAGTACGTTGTATAAAAGCCTAAAAATAATGTAAACAGATAAGCATAAATGAACGTGCGTGGTACGAATAAAACAAAAGTGCGATAATCCTTCGTTTTATTTACATACGCGCGACGTCGATGTGTATAAAGAATCTGAGGCGCGAACCGAGTTACGAAAAATGTTCAAGATCACCAGGAAGAGGAGAGGAGGGATTTTTTCGTCTAGTCAGGTACCTACATCTTGGATCTCGAGGAGTATCAAATTTTTAGGTTTATTGGGTAACGGGGTGCTCTTGTAGGAGTACCTAAGGTGTCGTATTGTGTTGAGTTGATCATTTTGCTGATGAGATGATCGTTTCGTAGGCGGGAATGTAAATTTATAGAGAAGAGTGGAGGAGAGGAGGGAATCCAGGAGCTGAAGTGTGTCGTGATGGTCTGCGATCATGATAATGGACTGATATCTCGGTGTGAGTTGATAGGTAGTATTATGATATTAATACATGGGCTATTTCGAATTGAAAATTTTTGCTGTGCAAAGATTTCTGAAGTCTATGAATTCAAAATTCAATGTTTTTTGTTAGAAAAGTGGTAAGGCCGCTGAGTTTTGCACATTTTTACTTCTTTTGAATTGAAATTTTGTCTCGTGATTTTTAAAATTGGAATTTAAATGTATTTATTGTGGGAAGAGAGGAGGAGAGTAATAAAATTTGAAAAAAATACAATTGGGTTTTCTTAGTGGGTTCTTTTTTTTTATAAAATGCTATTTTTTTTTTTTGGAAACATCAGGTTTTGAGGCTATGGAATTTGTATTTAAATGTGAGCTTGTGAGGATTCTGAGATTTCTAATTCATATATTTTTGAGCAGATAGTCTCGTGTCTCGATCTATTTGATACTTCAGGAAAGGAGTCTCGAAAGGCTATTAACCGGTCAAGTAGGATGATTTAGCATTGGAAACCGATTTCTACCATTCGTACCCCAAAAAAGTCGCCTATTCTGGCAAATAATTTTGATAACAACTTTGAACACCATAATAGTATTTTTGGGGGAGAGGTCAAAATGCATGTTTTCCTTCATAATTTTCTCAATTTTCGCCAAATGCAGATAAAAATTTCGTGTTTTTCTGGATAGCATCTATAGAAGGTAAAAGAAACCCCAGAACATTTTTTAAAATTTTTGGACTATTTTTCGCTGAGTTGTGCTCTTTTGAAAATTTTGAAGCCCTTTTTTGTAATGAAAGGTCAAAGGTGCAATGGAATTTTTTCCCTCAAATTAAGTGTCCCTGATCCATAAGATACCACGAATTTGACCCCTTCTCCAAAAAATACTTGAGCTAGGTATCCAAAACTGTTGCCAAAATTATTTGCCAGAATAGGTGACCTTTTTGGAGTAGGAACGGTCGAAATCGATTTCCAAAGCCAAATCACCCTACTTAATCGGCTATACTTACCCTTTTGGCAAAGAAAACTGTTTCCTGTTACCATGATACGTATTTTAATTAAAAGTCATAAAATCATATTGAACCGAAATTCGGACTGAATAGGTCATTAAGTTATGAGTCAATGGGAAAATAAATTTTCATTCTCTAAAAATTTATCATTTTGTTTGATTTTTTTTCAACTGTTTCATTAAGTATAGGTATTAAAAGAAATTTTCCTTCAAAATTTAAACAAAAGTCAGTGCCAAAAATTCTTGTTTACAAAAAACAAAAAAAATTATAATGTCCATTCGAGTTTCAATTTTTAACTTGATTTTTCATTTTACCATTCTCATTTTTGAATTTTGTATTAATGTTTGCTAAATTATTAATTCACAATTAACAACTGAATTTTCGTGGTTTTTTGCCAGTTTATGAAGTTTTTGGCTAAATTGATTCTATATTTTCAAATTCTTGATCATTGTCATTCTATTCAAATTGTTTTGTTTCAATTTTTATTCCTAGATACCTACTTTATTTGCATTTCTACTGAAATTGGTTTTACAATTTAAGTAGTACTAAATTGTAATTTTTGAGTTGAAGCAGAAACGATTTCAGCTTGGTATTTTTTGTCTTACCTTATTCTCTCCATCTTTGTATTTTGTAGAATTTTTGAAATTCTGAGCAAACGAGAGTAGAGGGTAAGGAGGAGAATTGACGGTGTAAGGAGGAGGATGGAGGGGGCAGTAATAGCTTTCCTCCACCAGAATCGCAATACTGCCTTTTCAAAATTGGAAAAATTATATTCTGGTCAGGAAATTTTTTAAAAGTGATGACGCTCTTTTTTTTCTCGTAGAGAGAAAAAATTTGGATAATCTTGCATTTTAAGTCTTCACATTTTCAAATTTTACCCCTCCTCCAAAGAATCGTGAGTTTTTTTGTTTTGAGTGATATTAAAAATGGATTTCTTGCTAAATCTTTCAATTTTTTTGATTTGGGTCAAATTAATTTTTTTCTGAACCAAAAATTTACCATCATTTTCTCAATTTTTATTCAACTTTATTTTTGAATGGAATTTTAAAGTAAAATTCTTATTTTTGCAATTTTTTTATCGAATCAAATTTTTTACAAAATTTAAAAATAAGTATTTCAATCAAACTGAATTTTTGATTGAATTTTAATTTTTATCCACGTTCTCTTTTAAATTTTTTTTAAAGTGAGTTTTTGGTGGATTGAGGGTTTTTTGCTCAACTACGTAATTTTTCATTTGCAAAAAATTCTGGTATCATTTGAATTTTTGCGTTAAATTTCATAAAAATCAATTTCTATGCATGAATCAATTCCTGCAAATCAGGTCAAGTCATTTAGTTAAACATTTTCAGGAAAATTAAAAAACAAATGCACATGGGCATGGCAGTACTGTTCTTGGAAAAATATATTATACTTGGGTAGTTTAAAATCCTACTTTTACAAAAGCCGATGATTCAAGATGGGTGCAACACGTTCATAATGTTCGAAGAAAAATAATTATTCATTTTTGGATATTAAAAGTTTGAATAAAAATGACTATTTTTTTTTATAAATAGGTACCCAAAAATGAAAGTACTTACCCATTTTTGGGCCAATTTTTTTAAAAAATGTCTGTTTAAACTGGAAAATTTGTTTTAAATTTTAAAAATTTCGGTGAAAAGGAACAGTTCTTAAAAATACAGAAAAATTTGAATTTCGAATCGTCCCTAATCCAATTCGATCTTCTGATCTGTTCTCACCTTCTTGACTACTTTTGGGTAGATTATTCGAAAAACGTCTCTTCAAAATAGAAAATTCGTTTAGAATTTTAAAAATTTCGGTGAAAATGAACATTTTTTGAAAGTAAAGAAAAATGAGAAAATTTCCATTCCTCTTCAATTTAATTCGATCTTTTGCTTTTCTCTCACCCTGCTGACCACTTTTGGGTAGATTTTTCAAAAAGCGTTTCTGCAATTTGTGATATTCATTTTTAAATTCTGAAATTTTCAATGAAAATTACAATTTTTTTTAAATACTCACCCTAAAAAATGGAAACATGTAAAGAGTCTCATTCTGTATAGAAATTTGCTAAAAATAATGCCTAGTCCTCGGAAAAGGTTTTTTTTTTCCAAAAATAAATAACTAGGTACTATAGTAAAAATATGAGTGATTTTAAAATTGGCGTTACTTTTAGCCTTTGATACGTTTTTCTGATCAATTGTAAACAGTACTATTTTATACAAAATCTTTGTTAATTTTTTTCAAAAAAAAAATTATATGGAGTGAGAAAACGAATTTTACTTTCCTCCTTTTTCTCCCCCCCACGAAATGGCAAAACTGAGGGGTTAATTTGAAAGATTAGGTATACACAAAATTTATAGAAAATTTAGTAAGTACCTATTTAAATCAACAAATCGTAATTATTGCATCTTAGCCCTTTTAATAATTTTATCAATTTAATTAGATATTTGCAGCTGATGAGGTGAGAGGAAGAAGGAAAATGAGGTGTTTTACCATGCATCTCATCATTTTCTTTTCTTCAATATTCTCTTCTGGAAATGCATTTTTATGATGGAAAAAATCTCGATCCATAATCTTTTATAAAATTTTATCGATAATTTTTGCTCGAATACCTATTCAGCTAGTATCTGTCTAGATGACTAAAAACTCGATTAAAACTATTTTATGATCCTATCTTCATTAATATTAATTCTTCTTTAATGTATCTATGACGAAAAAATTCACGAATTTCGCAATTAAATCGATATCCACGGTTGTAAATGCTTTTACGCTTATCTCTGAATAATTTTCAAACCATCAGATTTCTGCAAAGAATTGAACATCTTCCCTATACCGATCAATTCGAGAAAAAAAAATCAATTAACGAAATACCATAACCCCAATAATTCCCAGCTTATTTATAAAATAAAAAATTAAAAAAACAGAATAAAAACATAAATAAACAAATAAATTGGTATAAGTAAACGAAAATGAAAACGAAAACGACAAATACTCGTACTAATTTATAGACCTACTTGTCAAGCTACTTATTCGGAATCGACTCCGGCACGCATTAAGATATAGATATTATACCTACAGGTAGAAGTACTCGAGACGGAAACGAAATTGGAATTCGTTCAATAAGTGTATACTGGTTATTTTTTTCCAAGTGGAAATCATCGCACGACGTCGCGAGTGAAAATCTACCTTCATAGAAAATAATTTTTCGTGAAGGTAGCGTAAAATGTGAAAGTGAAAAGCTGAAAGGTTCGATGTGTTGAGCATTTTGGCCGGCTGAAATGCTGCGTGTACTCCAGATACGGTGATATAATCCATTCTCGATATGACTCGTAAACTGTGGATTTACTGTTTGCTGTTACGGTTACTGGTGAGTACTCTGTATTAAAACCCAGACCCATGGGTACTTAATAATGAAAGAATTCATAATGCAAAAGATGGGTAGGAGTATGGTTATTAATCTTGGAAATATTTAAAATATACGCAGGTGTTAACTCTATGGATAGATTTTTTTAAACGGTATTAACGCTTTGGTACTTAAAACGAAGGGAGGCGATGCAACTCGAAGCGTTTTTTATTTACAAACGGTTACGCTTTATTGATGTTATTACGATCATAAATTAATGCTACTGCTCGCATATCCTATGGCCACTGTTTAGTAAAAAATAAATAAATAAAGGTACAGCAGAACCATCGGTAATACATCATTGTTATACAGAGACGCGATTCTCTCTGCTCTCTGTACACAGCCAACAATGCTAAATTAGGAAATGGATAATGATGGCGAATGGAAAACATAACAGTGGGTATTCCAGTAAGTATTGGAAAAAGCGCCGACACTCGACGGTAATTTGGGAAGCTTTGTGGTGCTGGTACAATGTCCAGGTCCGCGACAACCATCTCCGTAGCTGGTTGCATAATACATCAGATTCCATTACCGCTGGATCTTTACGACCGAAATGCATTTGCCATCAGCCATTTGCTTAATGACATAAGAATGTGCGACTTTGGAGGTTTGGAGGAGGGGGAGGGAGGTTTGGGAATATGGTCGAGTAATCGCGAGCTTATCGAGAAATCGGATGTGTCACAGACCGAGACGAGGCCTTTTTGTAGACTGGCTCCTAATTATTTTTGACGAGGATGGAATTTCGATTATTTGAGTTTAAATTTATTCAACTCTAAAGTTTTTCAATTTCTTCAATTCTAATTTTTTTCAAAATTGAATCCAATTTCAAATTTTTTTAATTTTGATGTTTTAAATATCTATCAATGAAAATTTAAAAAAGGTGGAGAAGAAACATTTTTGACATGGATGTGTCCTACAGCTTGGGAGGCCCGGGGAGGGGTGAAAAAGGTATTGAAAAATGTTGAAAAAATAAGAAAAAAATAGGTGCATTAAAATTTTAATAAAAAGTTATGAAGTTTTGTCTCTATTGCCTCATCTCTAAAGTAAGTGTGTACATTTGAACATATCCAAGATCTAAGGTTTTCACCCTAAAGGAAAAAGTTCGATAATTTTTGCTTCAAAAAATTGGTAATTTTTATCCCACCACCCCAAAAATGTCAATTTTTACCTCGGACATGTCAATTTTTACCTCGGACATGTCAATTTTTATCCCCAAAAATGTCAATTTTTATCCCCCAAAAATATAAATTTTCATTTCCCAAAAAATGCCTGGTTTTTATCCTCAAAAAATGCCAATTTTTCCTCTCAGAAATGTTAATAAAATGTCAATTTATTACCCCAAAATTGGTAATTTATACCTGAAAACTGTCATTTTTATCCCCTAAAATTGTCAATTTTTATCCCCAAAAAATGTCAACTTTTATTCCCAAAAATGTCAATTTTTATTCCAAAAAAATGTCAATTTTTATTCCAAAAAAATGTCAATTTTTATCCCCCAAAAATGTCAATTTTTATCCCCAAAAAGTCAATTTTTAACCCCCAAAAATGACAATTTTTATCCCCAAAAAATGTTAATTTTTATCCCCAAAAATATCAATTTTTAACCCCAAAAATGGTAATTTTTATCCCCAATATGTCAGTTTTTTACCCCCAAAATATGTCAATATTCATCTCTCCAAAATGTTGATATTTTTTCTCAAAATTGGTAATTTGTATCCCCAAAAGCGTCAATTTTTTGTCACCAAAAATACTGATTTTTCTCCTTAAAAAATTTTAATTTTTCATCCCTTAAAAATATCGATTTTCTATCCCCAAAAAATGTCAATTTTCTATTCCCAAAAAATACCAATTTTTATTCCCCAAAAATTGTTATTTGAACCTCAAACATGGTAATTTGTACCCCCAAAATTGCCAATTTTTTTATCCCAAAAAGAGCCAATTTTTTATCCCCCATAAAATAGTGATTTTCTTCCTCAAAAAATATCAATTTTATCCCCAAAAATATCAATTTTCATTTTCCAAAAAGGCGATTTTTATTCCCAAAAGATATCAATTTATATTTCCCAAAAAATGTCAGTTTTTTCCTCCAAAAACTGTCAAGTTTTTAGCCCAAAAAATTCCAATTTTTTACCTCAAGTGTGGTAATTTGAACCCCAAAAATTTCAATTTTTTATCCGCAAAAAATACCAATTTCTATCCCTTGAAAATGTTAATTTTTTACCCCAAAAAATGGTAATTTTTTTATCCTCCAAATATGGTAATTTTTTATCCTCTGAAAATGCCAATTTTTACCCCCGAAATGTCAATTTTTACTCCCAAAGTATCAATTTTTATTTCCAAAAAAATGTCAATTTTTTACCCCAAAAATATCGATTTTTTATCCCCAAAAATGTTAATTTTTACCCCCAAAAAATATCAATTTTCATTTCCCAAATAATGTCAGTTTTTACCTCAAAAAATGTCAATTTTTATCCCCCAAAATCTCCAAGAATGTCAATTTTTATCCCCAAAAATGTCAATTTTATTTCTCCAAAAATAGTAAATTGTACCCTGAAAATGGCAAGTTTTTACCCTAAGAAATGGTAATTTTGTATGAATTTTGTGTACAAAAATGATAATTTTTACTTACTTCTTTAAAAATTCTTCTTCATTTTTTTCACTTTTAAAATATTTTTAATTAAAAATTTCTTAAAATTTCTTTCACTTTTGATTTTTTTTTTAAATGCCAACCTCATGTTTTTTAATTTTATCCAACTCGTACTTCAGCAATGAAGAACTTTTAATTTTAAAACAATTATAAACATTTAAAAAATCAATGTTGGAATAATTTTGAGAACATGGAAATTTAAAAAAATTTACTGGTGAAAAATTTTTTGGATTGAATATGTAAAATTTTGAAAAAATAAGAGTTGAAGAAATTTAAAAAATTCAAAGTTGAATTTTTTTTGAACTTAAAATAATTTTGAACTTAGATCATCGAAATCTTATTTTTGGCAAATATAATTAGGGAGCTGGTATAAAATAGTCGAATAAGAACTCCACCTAGCGCATAATACTTGTTGAAATTTACACTACCCACGTGTGGAATTTCTATCCACATATTAGCACGATCCGAATAATACTTTCATAGGTATATTCATATTTTAATAATCATTAAATATGTACGTTATGGGATTATGTGTAAACGAGCCATTAAAAATACATAGGAGAGGAATTTTTCAACCATACCGTTATAATTCCAGCCCAAAGTCTTGATTTTATATCATACCCTGACGTAATAATCACCAGAGAGATTGTGAAAATTAGCCGAATTGAAATCTCTGTAGATATGTTATGTCGATTAATTCATATCTGGATGGAGATATAGAGATGAAGATCGTGATGAATTCCAAGTGAGAAAATGATGCTTTAACGCGAATTATAGGGTGGTTTAGCGAATATCTAGGTACGCATCGAATCGGAGACCCGGGGGTAAGAAATCTATCATAGTGAGACCGCAAATTGATGTTAAAAAAACAATTAATTTATTGTAGAGCCTATAAAATTGAGAAAACGGTTAATGGGAGAATGATTTACGAGTGTTCTCGAGGCGGTTTGCATTAAAGAGATGTAAAAGAGTAAAAAAAGCACGCCGCCGTGGACCGCAATCTAACATCTGTTTGAAATGTAAAGATATGCGTCCTGCCTTCATTTTGTTTGTTTGTGGTTTATGCCATTTATACGTGTAAGTGACTGAAAATATGTATTATTATGCGTATATTGTAATACGGTAGGGTAATGCGGTATATACTCGCGAATAAATTAAGTACTTACGGTTAGACTTACGTTTGGTGGTGAAATTATGAAGGAGTTATTTCCTGGTTTGTACATATTTCTAACTTGAGGATTGGAAAGTCATTATAGATACCTACATGATTTTGATTTTTGATTCTTTCACTGCTTTAAGTGTAGAGAGTGGCTACTGACTATGAGAATTTTGGATTTTTGGAATCCTATTTTATTATTCAAAATTACCATCAATTTAAAAAATCGAAAAAAATTATGTTTAGGGAAAAATTGTTAAAAATTTCGTATGAATGAAAATTATGCCCTTTTCTTTCTGTACCTTACTAAAATTTTCAATAGAAACAAAATTTTTCAGTCAAGGGGAGAGGTGGGATGAAGGGGAAAATTTACGGTGAAAAATTTCTCTCAAAAACTCCATCCACCTTATTCACGGTTGCAGGTCCAGCAGAGGGCGATGCTACAAACACGAAAATATAACTTGTATTCTTATTGGAAATTCGTAATTTATGAAAATGAATTAAAGATCGAGTAATAAACGTAGGCTATCGATTTTTATTTTAAATTGAAGAGCAACTTTTGCTTTTTTGAAGAATATTATCATTTTTGTATTTAGGTGGCTTATTTTTGACATAAAAATGTGTTTACAACTTACAAGTACTGGTAGCCTTTTTTTCACTCTTTTTACCAAAGGCGTTCTAAAATTACTTTAAGTAGGCCTCCCGTTTGTCCTCACCACGACCCCTGGTTCACAATTATTTTTAACAAATTATTCTTGCTCTGACGGTGAGAATATTTCCAGGAATTTCCTCCAATCCTTCAAAGGGTACCTGAAGGCTCTAAAAATTTTCTCAAAAAAAATTGTGTGACGTATTATTTTTGTACTTTTGGGGGTGCTGATTCCGAATTTCGACTTATTTTTTCGATTTGGCCCCTCAGCTCCTATCCCTGTCTCCTCCAAATTTGGGCCAAAATTTCAGAAAATGTCAACAATACCGTATGGCACATAATTTGTAGTATTTTGGAAGATCCTGAGTAACTTAGTTTTAAGATTAGACCACCCTCGTGCTCTCGTGACCCTTCTTTAACCTCCATATGCCTTTATCTTCTCATTTTTCCCTAAAATTGAGGGTAAAGGCGGGTTAAGGGAGGTCAAATTCTAAAACTGAGTAAAAATTTTAACTCAGCACCCTCGAAAACATTACAAACGATATGTCATACTGTATTGTTACATTTTTTGAAAGTTTGGCCCTTTGGAAGGACGGGGACGAGTGCTGGGAAGTCAGATCGAAATACTGAATCGAAATTCGAAATCAACATCCCAAAATTATAACAAATGATGCGTCACACAATATTTTTAGATTTTTGGGAAATTTTTAGCCCTTTCAGTGAACACCTTGAGAGGGTGGGGAAAATCCTTGGCATTTTTTTCTCTGTCAGAGCAAGAATAATTTGTGAAAAATTGTGAACGAGGTATCGTGGAGTTGAACGGAAGGCCAATTGACAGTAATATCTCAGGACGTCGCGTCGTTTGTAAAAAGAGAGAAAAAAAGTTTCTTGTGTGCACGTTTTTTTTGTAAAAAATGAGCTGCGAAAGAAAGGGAAAAAAGTTACAGAAAGATTATCCGAACCTAATGTTTTTGGATAACAAGAAAGTATTCTAACTCGAAGTAAAATTTTGAGTCGAAAAAAATTAAATGAAAGTACATCGTAAAAGAGCTCCATTTCCAAAATTCCTGGTCTCGAATTTTGGCGAATTTTTCATAAAAATTACTTTATTATCCTGCAAAATATAAAAATTTGATCCAATCAACGAAAAAAGCTAAAATTTGTCAGGCATATGTGCTGTTTTCAACCTCCCAGATCGATTGGAAATGGAAATGGTTTCGAGACGTTTCAGCCTCCAAAAAATCGTGGAATATTCCAGAACTGGAGAAAAGCCCATAAAAATGATTCATTTATGAACTTTAGCGCCGATAATTGTAGATTACTCATATTGATGACCCATTTAATTGATTAAAGCACAATTTTCCGAAATTCGTAACTTCCAGGTCAAATTCATATTTTTGGCAGAAAATTTTCGTAAAAATTAAAAAAATGCTGGCTGATTACACATTGAAGTAAAAAGCTGAAATTTGCTAGATACCTTATTTTTGACCTTCCAACATGGGGGGGGGGGGTAAAAATTCAATGAAAAAATGAAGTGACCTGTTACCTGTTATTTTAGTGGAGCTGGAGTACGAGTACATACAGTTGGAGTATTTTCAACAGGCAAATATTTGAGCGAAGAAAAATTGTAAAATAACAAGATTTTATGATTTATTTTAGTCAAAATTACTGATTTTTTCTGAAAAACACTAATTTTGAATGAAAATTATTTTACTGATTTAAAAAGACAGAAGTTTTGAAAATTCAACTGATTTAAAAAATCATACTCTTCTTTGACATTTTTATGACAAAAAAAATATCCTTGCCAAGCTCAAGGGTGGAGGAGGAGGGGGGCCGAGCCCCCCCTCTTGGGTGCGGGCCTGCCGTCCAATATGGGCAATCTGAGACCATTTTTATAAGTTTTTTTCCAGTGCTGGAATATTCCAAAAATTTTCGGAGGCTCCGAAGCGTTTCGAAACCACCTCCAATCGTTTTGGGAGGTCGAAAATAGGGTGTACACAAAATTTCAGCTTTTTTCGTTGATTAGATCAAATTTTTATATTTTGCAGTGTGATGAAGTAAATTTGAAGTTTCAAAAAATTCCAAAATTTCGAGAAATGAACTTCAGTACCTAAAATTTTGAATATGAGATTCTTTTATGATGTAGAATGTACTTTGTTTTTGTTGTTTTTCGGTTCAGAATTTTACTTTGCGTTGGGAGTAATTTTTCAATTGAGAAGAAGAGAATCTATTTTGTTTGGTCATATGTAAACATCACCAAAAAAAGAAATAAATGTGAACTGGTGGAAAATAATTGTAAATTCTCAATGATATGGGGGGGGGGGTAGGGGGGAATTAAGATGAATTCTTCGAAATTTTTCAGGATTTTTGAAATTTCAAGTTTAATCATTAATAGAAATAAATCGAGAAAATTTTTCGTTTGATTTGTCCTCGCCTAAGTATTTTATTTGAATACAAAAGTAGGTAATTGACTTTTTTTTGTTTTGAAAATTTAAATTTTAAGTTGAAAAATCGCATTTTTAGGCCGAGACTCGAGAATTTTTAATTCCCAACTTCCTCGATTTTTTTCGATTGGTTTCTGAGAAGGATCATTATGAGATGTTCTCCGCATATCTGGAATATTCATGACCTCCTCCTTCGCCCAGGTCACCCATTCACCTTCACCCATACGACGAATAATGTCATCGAAAAATCAAGACATCGTCGCCGCCATAGCTATACTATCAGTTTACCCTATAATTAGTAATAGCACGTTTAATCCATTTAATTTTAACGCGACGAGCTCAATTAAATTTCGCGTCTTTTAATTACATGGCCCTTCGAAGTCGAATCGTTGATCAAGTTTCAAAACTCGGTATTAAAGAAGTACCTATTTACTCACGTAACATTATCATCTTCGAGTCGCGTCGTGTTAACAACCCGACTCGAAAGGAAAAATAAAGATACACCACGACCACGCTTTCTTTCTCTGTGTCGAGTTAAGATATCGATGAAATAATAGGTACCATCTGCGGCTGCGGGGGTCCCGTTAATATTTTAACATCTTAATTAAATCCTGATAACCGGGCTGCGTGTATAACTTTTTTTTTATAGTAATGCAACATTAATTACGAATTATTTACTTATAACGACACCGTGTCTGGCGATATCTGCGGACTAAAACAATTACAATCAATAATGCTCGAGGCGCAGAACGCCTACGCATTTTGCTATTATTATAATTACAAATACACGAAAAAATTTCCGTACCGTTGATTCTAGAATCGGATAACATGCGATGAAATTTTAGGTATGGATAATAAAGGCGTGTAAACGAAATTGGGATTTTTCTGTTTCTGTTCGCTTATTATAGTTTGTCGGCTGCGACGGCGTAATCGGCGGTCAAAGGTACGACGTGTGTGGAGTATGTGGTGGCGATAATTCAACTTGTCGATTGATATCCGGACTTTATACCAGGCCTCATCTCGTCTCTGGATATAATTACATCGCCGAAATACCTCAGTATGCTTGTAATCTTTCCATTTCCGAGGTGAAAAAGACTAATAATTTAATAGGTGAGGTGGCCTAGTGCCTAAATTTAATTATCTAGACCTGAATCTAATTATCTAGGCCTACATCTAATTATCAAGGCCTAACAAGGGAGGTATCCCAACTCAAAGTAAAATTTTGAGCCCAAACAGAAAAAAATCGAAAGTACATCATAATAGGACCCTGTTTCCAAAATTTCAGGTGCTGAAGTTCATTTCTCGATTTTTGGCGAATTTTTGAAATTTCAAAAATAACCTCGGCGCTGCAAAATACGAAAATTTGATCTAATCAACGGAAAAAGCTGAAATTTGGTATATCCCCTATTTTCGACCTCCCGAATCGATTGGAAGCGGTTTCAAGACGTTTCGGAGCCACCAAAAAATTTTGAAATTTTCCAGCACATGAAAAAAATTCTTGCCCAAAAATGCAAATTTGAACTCAAAGTTACGAATTTTGGAAAATTGTGTTTTAATCGACCAAATAGGTCACAAATATGGTAAATCCGCGATTATTGGTGCTGATGTGCATATAAGTCATTTTTATAGGCTTTTCTCCAGCGCTAAAAAATTCCAAAATTTTCAGGTGGCTCCGAAACGTCTTGAAACCATTTCCGTTCGATTTGGGAGGTCGAAAGTAGGGTATTTACCAAGTTTCAACATTTTACCTCGATGTATGCGCATTAGGCGAATTTTTAAATTTTTTCCAGGAAAATTTCTTGCCCAAAAATGCAAATTTGAACTCAAAGTTACGAATTTTGGAAAATTGTGTTTTAATCGATCAAATAGGTCACCAACATGGGTAATCCACGATCAATGATCATGGATGCTGAAGTACATATGGACCATTTTATGGGCTTTTCTCCAGCGCTGAAAAATTTCAAAATTTTCTGGTGGCTCCGAAACGTCTTAAAACCCCTTCCAATCGATTTGGGAGGTCGAAAATAGGGTATATACCAAATTTCAGCTTTTTTCGTTGGTTAGATCAAATTTTTATATTTCGCAGCGCGGAGCTAATTTTGAAATTTCAAAAATTCGCCAAAAATCGAGAAATGAATTTCAGCACCTGAAATTTTGGATACGAGGTCCTGTTATGATGTGATTTCGATTTTTTTTTTGTTTGGGCTCAAAATTTTACTTTGAATTGTGATACCTCCCTTGTAAATCTAATTATCTATAGTCCAGTCATTTTAGGAGTTGACCCCGCCCCCCCCCAAAAAAAATTAAATCCTGATTTTTTTTCGCGTTTTACGTTTGTAATGGTTCACTACACAACAGACTAAATTGAACATCCCCACAACCCTCCGCTACACCAAGGGGAGGGGAAATGTCTGCTAAAAACCGTTTTTTCGTGAATATCTCCTCAAATAAGCTTCAAAATTGAAAAATAGTTATGAACAATCTTGTTCTACGTGTAATTTCCTAACAGAAGGTGTTTTTGTTTTTTCAAAAACACTCACTTCCTTGACCAAAAATTAAGGGTAAAAACCATCTATTTTTCAAAAATTTACAGCATTTTTTGAAAAAATCGAAACTTTTGTGAATATCTCCTCAAATAAGCCTCAAAATGGAAAAATGGTTATGAACAATCATGTTTTACGTGTAATTTCCTATCAGACAGGTTCTTTTTTTTCGAAAACACCCACTTCTTTGCCCAAAAATTAAGAGTGAAAAACGCCTATTTTTCTAATATTGGAGTAATTTTTTTATGCATGTTGGTAGGGTATTCCAAAAAAAGTCACCGCAAAAATTTCAACCCCTACCATTAATTATAAGGGAGGTTATTGCAGTATTCAATAACATCTTTTATAATTAACGGTAGAGGTTGAAATTCTTGCGGTGACTTTTTTTGGAATGCCCTATCAGCATTTATAAAAAAATTACTCTTCACTGGTATAATTTTGGGTACTTTCAACTTCGAATTTTCATCATTTCCAAAAATACTGTAAATATTGGAAAAATAGGCGTTTTTCGCCCATAATTTTTGGGGAAAGAAGTGGGTGCTTTCGACAAAAATGAACCTGTCTGATAGGAAATTACACGTAGAACACGATTGTTCATAACCATTTTTTCATTTTGAGGTTTATCTGAGGAGATAGGTATTCACAAAAGTTTCGATTTTTTCAAAAAATTCTGCAAATTTTTGAAAAATATATGTTTTTTACCCTTAATTTTTGATCAAGGAAGTGAGTGTTTTTGAAAAACAAAAAAATCTTTTGATAGAAAATTACATGTAGAACAAGATTGTTCATAACTATTTTTCAATTTTGAGGTTCATTTGAGGAGATATTCACGAAAACCCGGTTTTTAGCAGACATTTACCCCTCCCCTGGGAATATCGGAGAGTTGTGGGGATGTCCATTTTAGTAAGTTGTGTAATGGACCATCACGAACGTAAAACACGAAAAAAAATCAGGATTTAGGGGGTTTGGTACATTTTTTCTCTTATTTGCCTGGACTACTATGCCTGAATCAAATTATTTAAGCCTACATCGAATCATCAAGACCTATTTATGAAAAAATTGACTTAATTTCTACAAAAATACTTCAGCTTTAAGGTATAAAAATGGCACTTACGTGTTGAATGGGGAATGGCTCCAAAGTCCTGCCGGAAGTTTCGACTCAGCTGGTACAAAATTCACTTACGTTCGAGGATCAAACAATATCGGAGATTCGATCTCAGCTTCCGGACCTTTACTTCAACCGCTCGAATTATTGGTAAGTTTTCGGATATTTCGGATTATATAGTCGAACTAGTGATTAAGGTGTTTGAAAAAATTAACGAGTAGAGTCAAATACGATAATTGAACGTGTTATTAAAAATTTTCGAAGAAGCTGCGTTCACGCATTTGATTACGAGTATTTTTGTGGACGACGTGACATTAATTAGTTCATGACTAGAATATTTTAAATGCTCTTTTGAATGAAATTCTTAAATGATTTTCAACTGCTATGTAAATTTGTACCTGTCTAATTCCATATCGTATAAACAAAAGAGCACGGACGTGTTTTTTCTCTATCTGTTGGTAACGTCGTCGTATAGTGGTTTTTCCCCTTTCGTAGTTTTTTTTTCGAATACTTATACTTACCTGCTGTACGTAAAAGTGTGATATTGTTTTTGTGAAGAGTGACAGAAAAAAAAACGTCGAGTGGTGATTGTACTAATTTCATGTTTGTATAGTTTCTTGTCTCTATGAGTTTTTGTTTTATTTTTAGCTGTTGTACAGACAGATTAATCCTGGTATCAAATATGAATACATGATGCCCTTGCAGAGTCCATTGAGAGAGCTTTCGTCTCAGAATTCTCTGGATAATTATAATTGTAAGTTTTACTCGTTTTTTTTCACCTATTTTTTTTGGTCTCTTGTAATAATTTTCAAGGGACAAAAGACAACGAAGTAATTGGATGGGTTCAATTATTAGGAATACCAAGCCTCGAGCTTTTCAGCTTTTCAGCATGGGATTAGAAAATTAATTCAATTTGCCTAAGTACGTTTTTAGTAATGGAAAGTTTGAAGCTAAGTCAGTGACGTTCCAAAGGCATGGGGGGGGGGGGTAAAATCTGCGAAAATCCGTAACTTAGATTTTCAAATTTTTCTGACTATACGATACGTACACAAATAAGACCTTTTTTTTTACCCTCCCATAATTTTCAACTCAACTAAATTTTATGAGAAGGCAGCTGCAGCGAACAAAATTGAAAATTTTGAAATTTGATTTATTCAGGCGAGAAACACTGTTTGGAAGGGGATAGGAGGCACAAATTTTCTGACAACAAAAATTTTAGGAGTTCACCTCCTCTCTTTCTCATTTATTTTATTACTTATTCCTTTGTAATTTTTTTCCAAACCTATTACTTACTAATTTTATCATATGTACTCTCTCGTTCTGAATCAGTGAAAAGTCTCTGATGAACAGTCAGAATTGCAACACAGGAAAAAAACAGCAAAATTCATTGATTTTCAGCAAATTTTCGCTAATTTTTCAAATATTATCATTGATTTTTTCAAAATTTTCACCGATTTTTCTGCCAATTATTTTCAGTGAATTTTCACCAATTTTCCAGTGATTTTTCTCACTGATCTGTTTTCATTGAAAATGTTTTCACTGATTTTCTCCTGTGCCGAAATTCTGACTGTTTCTCAGTGATTTTTAATAATTTTCACTGATTATTAAATGAGAGAGTACAGGTTAAAAAAAACCTACGAAACTGTTCATTTATCTCTAGCGAAGCACAGAAATTTTGAAAAAAAAAGTCAGTCGTGTGTACCGCATAATTTTTTTCGTAATTTTTAAAATTTTCAAAACGCAAAGAAAAACTGAAATCTGAGTAATTATCATTTTTTTAAAATTCCGTGAAAATAATATCCACATGCCCCACAATCTGTGAACATTAAAAAAATTTCATGCACCCTCTCCAAAGATAAAATTTTTTGAATTTTCTATGTATAGAGAGCAGTACCTCTGGAAGGAGCGGGAGTACTGAGAGAGGATCAAAAATTTGGGAGAGGAGTTTTTGCATCAGGACCATCAGGGATAGCAGTTAGAATCACTCTCGATCAAATTTGAATTTAAGGCTGTTTTGACGATATTATTAGGGAAGACCCTGTGAACAATTTTTGGTATCTACTTCGAATTTTTTTATTGTTTTTTGTTGATAACTTTTTCATTCTAAGTATACCTAGTGCTGATCGAAGCACTTCAAAATATAAATTATGTGGTGATAATATTTTGGGATATAATTTTGGACGTCAATTATCGTCGACTAGTCGCTATCTGGCAGTATTCGTGTTCTTTTGTGCAGAATTAATTTGAGATGATTTTTAAAATCCAAAAATCATTTCTACGAGATACTACAAAGATTTGATTCAACCTGAAGATTCCTAATTTTTCTATAAGGTAAAGCAGGTCTGGACCAAGTGGGTGAGGATCAAAAAAGGAAGTTTATTTCCTTTTCTAGCCATGGGAAAATTGCATTTCAACTTCAAGTCGGAAAATTTTCGAATGAGTACTGGCATTTTTCAGAGAATTTTTTTAGTTAAAAAAATGAGAAAAAATCGTTTTCAGCCTGAAATTTTCAATTTTTTGTCCTTCCAATATTTCGGTTTGTACTACAGTGCTAATTTTGAACCCTTCTTAGGTACGCTTTATCCCTCAAAGATTTTAAAATCGGAATTCTGTAGGTAAAAATAACTTGGAATTTTACTTTTCACATGAAATTATAAACTTTTTGGCGGAGAAAATTTTAAAATTGAAAAAAAAATTGATCTCGCGTGTACGTACTCATTACTTGGTTGCATACTATTTGAACTCTGGAGCAAATGAGCCATTAGGACACGTGTAATGTACTAGTGTGGCAGATTTCCAAAGCTTTTGTAGCTAAACTTCAGGTGGAGGGGGGCGGGGCGAGAGCACAAAGAATTTTCTTCTTCGTTGATTCACACGAGAATTTTGATAGTTACTTTTCCCTCTTTTTTCTTTTCTTTTTTCACTTTTTTATTTTTGTGAATTTCATGCCCAAAAATACTAAAATTTCTTAAAACGATATTTTTGGTGGAAAAGTCAGCTGTTGTATTGACTTTTTTTTTGTTTGCTGTTTGGTTTATAAGCAATTTCATAAATTGGATTATACGTAGAAAGCAGCTGCACTTCTATTCTACATACCTACATACTTCATTTTCAACACTGCTAACGCTCTCTAGCCCACCGAAAAGGTAATAGTGTTGGGTAACGTTGAAGTAATGGTACTAGCTCCTAATTATTTTTACCAAAAATGTGATTTCAACGATCTAAGTCCAAATTTATTCCGAATTCAATTTTTTTAATTCCAAATCTTTTCAATTTCTTTAATTCTAATTTTGTTTCAAAATTGTTTGCAATTTAAAAAAATTTCCAGCTATAAATTTTTTTCAATTTAAATGTCAAATTTTTACAATTTTAATGTTTTGAATCTTTTTAATTTTATATTTAAAAAAAAAAATCATTATTGGAATAGGAAAAAAATATACTTGGTTGAGATTTTTCTAACTCAAAGTCAAAGAAAAACTGCAGAAATTTTTCATAAAAAATATAAAATTTGAAAAGATCAAAGCTGGAAAAATTTTAAGACAATTTACTCAAGTTCTAAAAAAATTAAAATTGGAAAAAATCATAGTACCTTTTAAAAATTTTTCCAATCTTGATTTTTTCAACATCCAGCTAGGTATTGATAATTGTTAATTTAATTTAGACGAACACAACCCCTTTCAAATTCTTATTTTTTAAAACAATTTCTTCAATTTTTTTAAAAAAACAATTTGATTTTTTCCCCAAAAATGATGATTTGATTTTTTGTTTATTTTTTCTTTCTGAAACATACCTATTTGAGGTTTTGTTTTTGAAGATTTTTTTTGGATTAGGTATTTTTTGGCTACAACGTAAAAATCTTTTCCAACTTTGAATTTAAAAAAAAATGTCCACGTACATCATGTTTTCAAGATTTTTTTATTGGAAGAGATTTTTAAAAAATGATGAAAATATGAAATTTAAAAATCAAACTTGAAAAAATTTAATTTAAAAAAATTAATTCCGGAATAATTTAAAAATTAGATACAATTTTGAAAAAAATTGAATTAAAGGAATTGAAAAATATATACCTAATCGAAATCCCATTTTTTGGCAAAAATAATTAGGATCTATACTGAAATGATCCAGTTATATTCTCGTGGGGGCGTGCGAGACGATAAGATTCGCGATGCTTTGAATTCAACATTAGAGTTATCCCTATTTTTGTAATCAGGCAACGTTTATTGTTGAGTCAGCATACGTCACATAAGTGGGTAAATTAAATACCCACTTAATTATACATTGGTATAGTACAACTCATAATCACAATCGAAATACCTACCAATTATACTGAGAGATAATAATTCAGATATACTTATTTATCCTTTTCCCATAAACAAGGTTTACTGTTGAGTCAATTTACACAATACAGATTATAATGCCTACTATTGCCCACTTCATAAATTACTCATACTCAAGTTTAAAAAAAGGACAGTTAGACTTCGGTCCGAGCATAATTTCTTAAACCCTTCTTGAATACCTACTTTTCTTAGATCTGCAAAAAAAAAAGAATTATAAACTCCTCCGTTACCTTTTCAAATCAAAATTTAATCCGGCATTAAATCTTTTCCTATTCTAGATTACAATGAGGCGGCTGAACAAAAGAGAAATGAAGAACAAGAAAGGTAAGCATGATTTATGTATTTTTTATTATCGCCAGAGAGCGTGCCAGCTGAATTTATTTACCATAAGATTCGTCGGTCGTAAGATAGAATTCGCGATGTGTTTTCTTTTATGGGTAATTTGACTCGGAGGAAATACGATGGTCGATGACGTCACGAGTTCACGCAATTATTCAAAATACTCGAAGCTTTCATCGTTTTAAAAATAGCATTGTGATTTTCTTTCACGTGGGCAGGCATTTGATGCGAAGTTGTGCACGTGTAATTCAATGTGCCACGTATAATGATACCTATTTTTAGACGAAAGAATATATTTTCGTATTTGCAGGTATAAAAAATATGTAACTGGTGAGGTTTCGGGTTATGGAGGCGTCAGTGCCGAATCTCAAGGCTTAATTCGAGATGAAGAAGTGAAACCGAAAGGCAAAAATAAAAAGAAAAGGTTCTCGTGGAAGGTTACCGGATATACGCCATGTTCGAAAACTTGTGGCATGGGTAAAAAATACTTTTTAGTTTGTGCCTAGATTTTTGAAATTGAGGTACCTACTTGATTAATTTGCCAATTTCAGGCACCCAAATTCCCATTTACTCTTGCGTCAAAGAAAATAATCCTCAGCAGACAGTTGCCGAGAAGAGATGTGTAGGAATCGAGAAACCTGACAAACAACCAGTACGTTGCAATGCTAAACCATGTGCTGCTGAGTAAGCATTTAGTTACCATGCTGATCAATTATTAATTTAGTTTAAATTTGAAGAAAATTTTACTTTCTGGATTTTTTTACATTTTTAGATGGGTGGTGAGCAATTGGAGCGAATGTTCGGTTACTTGCGGCGAAGGAGTCGAAACCAGAGAGATTCTTTGTAAACAAGAAATCTCTCCTAGTTTAACGGTGACAGTAGCCGAAGAAGCTTGCCTGACCACTCCTTCGCCTAATTTACTCAGAACCAGGCCATGTTTCAGGAAAACTTGCGGTGAAAGTTCCTCAACTTTTAAAGCTTATTGGAAAACTGGACCTTGGAGTTTGGTGAGATTCGATTTTGATAATTTCCAATTATAAAATGTTGGTAGGTTTCCTAAATCGCCAGTTTGTTAATGCAGTGCTCGTCCAAGTGTGGGGCTGGTGTGAAAACTCGTTCGGTTCAGTGTGTTTCGGATCAAGATGACGAGTGTCCCGAAGATGAGAAACCGGCAAATGAAATGATCTGTGACATGGGACCTTGTAATGTTTTAGGAAGTTATGCTTGGTATAGCACCGAATGGACCCAGCAGGTAAAGTAATGAGCGTTTTTCATATTTTTTCAAACTTTCCGTAAAATGACGGAATCAGAAATATTTGAGAAGGGTTGGTACATTTATGATGAAGATTAAATTTGAAACTTGTCGATCAAAAGCTGATGAAATGATTTTTTTCATAAATGATTATTGAAATTTTATCTCCCCCCCCCCTCCTTGACCAGAGGAAATATGAAAAATATTGCATAAAATATCACATTCTACCTTTTACATCCGCAAAAGAAGTTCCAACATAGAAATGGGTGAGGCACAAATAAAAGTTTAGTAAAAAAAAAACATTAGAAATATTCGGGATGAATTTACATCTCAAAATTCATCCCGAGATTTTGACGCTGGGATGATTATTTCAATGAATTTCCATCTTAAAAAATCATTCCGGAATTTTTTTGAGCATTTGTGGCTGCGATGAGTTTGGGATGAATTTTCATCTCAAAAATCATCCCACATTTTCATTCCAAAAAAATCATTCCATGATTTTTCTGAAGAATTGTGACTGCGATGAATTTGGGATGAATTTTCATCGCAGAAATCATCCCGCGTTTTTTTCGGATATTTGAGCTTGGGATGATTATTTGAATGAATATTCATCCCAAAATAATCATCACACAATTTTTCCAGGCGTTTGGGGCTGCGATGAATTTGGGATGAATTTTCATCCCAATAATCATCCTCAGTTTTTGAGCCTGCGGTTACTGTTTGAATGAATTTTCATCTCAACGATTTTTCCGAGCATTTGTGGTGCTATGAATTTGAGATAAATTTTCATCGCAGAAATCACCCCACGTTTTTTCGAATTTTTGAGGCTGGGATAACCATTGGTTGAATTATCATCCCAAAATAATCATCCCGAGGTTTTGAGGTTGGGGTGATTATTTAAATGAATTTTCATCACAAAATAATCATCACACATATGTTCCTGGCATTTCTGAGTGCGATGAATTTGAGATGAATTTTCATTCCAGAAATCATCCCCGATTTTCCCGAATTTTTGAGGCTGGGATGATCATTGGAATGAATTTTTATCCCTAAAAAATCATTCCGTGGTTTTGAGCCCGGGATGATTATTATTCAAATGAATTTTCATCCCAAAAAATCATAAAATCATTCCATGAATTTTCATCCCAAAAAATTATTCCATGAATTTTCATCCCAAAAAATCATTCCATGAATTTTCATCCCAAAAAATCATTCCATGAATTTTCATCCCAAAAAATCATTCCATGAATTTTCATCCCAAAAAATCATTCCATGAATTTTCATCCCAAAAAATCATTCCATGAATTTTCATCCCAAAAAATCATTCCATGATTTTTCTGGGCATTTGTGGCTGCGATGAATTTAGGATGAATTTTCATCGCAGAAATCATCCCGAGTTTTTTACGGATTTTTGAGGCTTGGAAGACCATCCAAAAAAATGACCCCGGTCTTTCGAGCATTTGTGGGCTGCGATGAATAAAAATCATCCTCAGTTTTTGAGCTTGAGATGATTATTAGAATGAATTTTCATCCCAACGATTTTTCTGAGCATTTGTGGCTGCGATGATTTTGAGATGAATTTTCATTGCAGAAAAATAGTCTTCACACAATTGTTCCTGGCGTTTGTGAGTGCGATGAATTTTCATACCAGAAATCAACCCCTATTTTTCCGAATTTCTGAGGCTGGGATGATCATTGGGTTGTATTTTCATTCTAAAAAAGTCATCTCACAATTTTTCCATGCATTTGTGGCTTCCGATGAATTTGGAATTAATTTTCATCCCAAAAATCATTCAGTGTTTTTGATCCTGGGATGATTTTTTGAATGAATTTTCATCGCAGAAATCATCCCCCCCCCCCCAATACTATCAAAAAAAATTTTCGCATTTTTTAAAATCCAATTTTGATAGAAAATTATAGGTATGTAGGTACTTATTAGGAATTCAAAAAAAATTGTTTATGAGCCATGTCATGGCATGCCTCCAAATGTCTCAAAAAGGGCCCAAACGCCCAGACCTCAAAAATTTGGAAATTTTGATTTTAATTTGTTGAAAAAAAGTTTGGGCTTTGGGATGCAGCCTCCGAACCAAATTTTTTGAATTCCTAATTACATCGAATTTTACCATTTCCAGTCATTCCGAAGTCTCCAGTAACATTTTGGTTTTTCCCCAACATTTTGAAATTTTCCAAAATTTTTGAAAATTAACTCGAGCAACTGAAAATTATTATTATACCTTATTTCAAGTACCTAGCTCGCTTAATATTCAGACAATCGGCGTGATTTTTTGTCTTTTTCAAAAATGGGTATTGCAGAAAAATAAAATCTAAATCTCGTTAGGGACTCGCATTTCTGCTGAAAAATTACGATTTTGATTTTTCAAAAATGCTGTAAATCAAGTCACCAATTTCTGTTCTTGATACGTTCACTCTCATTCAAATCAGAGGCAAACATTTGAGTACCTAATTTTCAAGTAAGAAGATCTGATTTCTTCACCTATGTTGATTTTCAGTGCTCCGAAAGTTGTGGTATCGGGACACAAACTCGCCGGATATATTGCTCAGCTGGTGCTCAACTGGAGTCATTTTGCGATAAAAGCACCAAACCAGAAAGTGCCCGAAATTGTTCCAATATTGAGCAATGCAGTGGGAGATGGTTTTCTAGTCCATGGTCGCAGGCAAGTCAATGTCATCACCAAATTTGAAAAAATTTTGCCAAAAACTGCGATTTATGAGTCAAAATAACTCTTGTATCTGGGTTTCGTAGTGTTCGACCGAGTGCGGATGGGGCAAACAGTACAGAACATCAGTATGCTTGGCCTTTTCAATAGACACGAATAATTACACCATTGCTGCCGAGTTCAACTGTAAAGAAAAAGATAGGCCTGTTGAAGATCAAGCTTGCTTCGTTAAACCATGCAATTCTCAATGGTTTTCAGGCGTTTGGTCGCCTGTAAGTATCGAGTTCCTTTTTTTGCAGATTGATGATGTTTTCAATGAACCAAATTTTTTGAAATTGAAAAATAATTCCAATTTTTATACTTTAGTGTTCGAGATCTTGCGACTCTGGTATCCAAAGGAGAGAAGTACGATGCTTGAATGAAGATTTGCAACCTGCTACCGATTGTCAAGAGGTAGATAAGCCGACCGCCAGACGAACCTGTAATACTCAAAAATGCCCCATATACTTGAGTAAGATATCACATTACCTATTTAGAAATTATAATACGCACTTATTCGATATTCAAATCATCGAGTGATTTTTTTCTTTGAAAAAATTATTTACATAGATCAAGAACCCGATAATATAATCGAATCTACCACCGAAAACGCATCTCAAAGAAGTAATTCTAGATATCCTGGTATTAGTGAGTACTTATTCCGTAATTCTGCCTTGATTTATCCACTCTGGAAATTGTCATAATTTTTTTCGATTTTTTGAAATGTTTAATTTAGGTAATTCAGAATGTCAAGATAAAACCAACACCTGTCATTTGGTTGCGCAAGCTCGCCTATGTAACTATAAATATTACCAAAGCTTGTGCTGCGTGTCGTGTTACAGCTTTTATAACAGCTCGACCAATAATAATTCTTCGTTTAGTAATAATATAAACGCGTAAGATCTTCATGCAGACCCAGTATAATGTAAGGGTTAAAATTATTGCTCTTTCAAATGTTGCATTTTTATTATTTTATTTTGTGGTATGATTATTTTTTTGTGTAGAATTATGCTTTGCAAATTTTTCTCTTTTTTTTTACCTATTTTAAGCCAAATGACATGTATTTTATGTTCCATGCAATAATGTGAAAATTTAAAATAAACTGAGTCCATAAGAAAATTATGGTTTGAAATTATAATTTAGCAGAGTCAAGTACCTTGATTAAATTGCGTTTCATTTTTCGCCTAAAAATGTCAAATTTTCTTACTAAAATCATGGAGAAAATTCCTCACGTCAAATATCCGGGATTAAAACACCATCTTGGACCTAGCATTCGTCCATTTTCGACATTTTTTTTCTTGCGTGAACATTGGTTCGAAATTCAAAAAAAATGGATATTTTTGAAAATAATGATTTTCTATTCAGAGTCAGCGAGGATGATATTTTCATTGAGGTAGTTCGTGGGCATGCTATCAAATGCAAGCCATATTCCTTCGACTTCAGATATTATGCATTTTTTCATGAGGTATGTTGAATAAGTTGCCTATGCATTACTTCAAGGCATTAAATATTATTCGAAATTGAAAATGCCCTTCTTTTTAAATTCTTCAACTTTAACTTCGTTTCACAAATTCCAAGTTTGAACGGTCAAGTATGTGCTATGTGGTAAGACCATACGAAGTAAAAAAAAGATTTTCATCAATTTTTGTCAAAGCTGAAAGCAGTACAATTTTTTGAAATTATTTTTCTTTTAGTGCTTCTCAAAGTGCTCAAGAACGATTTTCTAAAAAATTGAGCGCGAATCACAAATATCTTACTTTTGCACTTTTTACTAAAAAAACACGTTCAAAAAATTAATTTTTTTCGAGGGTGTTTTTCATTAGAGTTGGGGCCTTCCACCTAGCAACTATGCAATACATACTGAATTCATGTAAAAAAAATTGCTCATCTTCTGAACTGAAGGGATAAAATTATTTTTATGAAAAAGTTTCGTATTTTCAACACTGATAACCAGAATAGGTAAAAAGGGGGTTTCATTTGTTTAATCAGGAGATAATTTTTCCGTTACAAACTTATTTCTTCAAGATGTAAAAAAAAAGTCTTTTCAATTACATAATCGTTGAAAAAAATATTGTCAAATTTTTAGAACAATTGTTTCACAGTTGAAAAAATCGTGCAATTTTTGAAAATTTAATTTCAACAGTTTTTGGTAATTTTTGATTTTATTATTAGATCTATTTTTTCAAAAAAAAAATTCAATTTCAATTTTAAATGTTGGTAAATTTTGTTAGTGTTTTCAAATAATTTTCAAATTTTTTCTAAATTTTCAAGCTGATTGAAATTTTGATTTGCGAGGAAAAAGGAAAAGTGATGGGTACCTAGTACCTACCAACTTGTAAAGAAATTTTTTGAATTTCGAATCAAGCTTGATTATAAAGATTCGGAAGACACTTATAAAAAATATATAATTGGGTGGCATTTGTAGGTATTTCTTCGGCTTTAAATGGTATAAACGGTTTTTAATGCACGCATAATGGTAGAAATAACGTCAAAGGAAGTACAGTGACAGGAAATTTAGTTAAATATTTAAATTACGAAGTACACATGCTAGGGATAATTAAAATCATTAACAAAATAACGTAAAACAAAGTGATACGGAGGTAAAAATCATGAGAGGGGAGGAAGCAAATGCCCTCTACAGAATTTGAAAACAATTGACACAGCTGTTCAAATCCCTGGATCCACCAATGCCCGACTTCACTCGTATAGGATTTCCTTTTATCAAACTCGTAGGTATTTAACAAGTAAGGGGTAACAAAATTTACAATTTTTTTCAAAATTGGTGCGAAAATATTGAAATATTATGACGATTTTCAAGGTCTCCGGCCGATTTTCGTGTCCATCAGAGCATTCCACAATTCCTCATTCTATAAATAATTTTACAGGAAATTGTATTTCCGATGGTAAAATAGATGTCATCTGGAGAACAAGTTAAAACATCGACAAGAAATGTAAATGGTTCCATATCAACGACTTCGATTCAGTAAAAAACGACCCTTATTTACATTTTTTGTTTCTTTTTGGGAGTGGGGAGGACTATGAACCGCCAAGGTGTCAACACTTTGATAAGTTCAAAATTAAAGTTACATGGCTGCGCCAATGAGAAGGGAAGAATTATTTTTGAGCAAACTTTTCTGAGAATTGGCACATTTGAAAAAAAAAAAAATTGAAGAAATTTGCATCTATAAGAGATCATTATGATAGGTAATTCGTTCATTTGATTCCGAAAATTCGTTTACAGCAATTTTTCATAGCCTTCTCCCTCTTTTCAGAGGTACTCAGAATACAAAAGTGTCAGTGTTTTTTTTTAAATTATCGACAGAAATATGTTGAGGGGTCAGATGGGCATATTTTGGAATCTCTAATAAGGAGGCATTGGATAAAACCGCCCCAGATGATCCCATATGGCAAAAGCAATTTATAATGTATTAATATCCCCATTTGACAATTCATTTTTTTTTTTCATTTAAAAATTCTCAAAAAACACTGAAAATGGTAGGTATATTTTGACTAGGAACCCTTCAAAAATGGAGGAAAGAAGTGAAAATTCGTTGCAAATGATTTTTTCGGATCAAATTAACTTATTATCGCCTTTAAGATGAAAAATTTAACCGAAAATAATTTTTCTCTATATTTTAAAGAAATGAAGGTCATATGAGAAAATGTCAATTTCAGAATTTCCAACACATTATTAAAACAAGAAGTGCTTGCAAGGGAGGTATCCCAACTCAAAGTAAAATTTTGAGCCCAAACAAATAAAATCGAAAGTACATCATAACAGGACCTCATACCCAAAATTTTAGGTGGTAAAGTTCATTTCTACATTTTTGGCGAATTTTTGAAATTTCAAAATTACCTCATCGTCCTAATTTTCCGAAATTCGTAACTTTGAGTTCAAATTCACATTTTTGGGCAAACAGGATGTATTCGCATTTGGCGAATTTTTCAATTTTTTGTTCAAATTCGCATTTTTGGGCAAGAAATTTTTCTGAAAAAAATTGAAAAATTCGAAACGTCTCGAAACTGCTTCCAATCGATTCGGGAGGTCAAATAGGATATATAGGTACCAAATTTCAGCTTTTTTCGTTGATTAGATCAAATTTTCATATTTTTTTAGGACGATGAGGTAAGTAATTTTGAAATTTCAAAAATTCGCCAAAAATCGAGAAATGAACTTTCCCACCTAAAATTTTGGGTACGAGGTCCTGTTATGATGTACTTTCGATTTTTTTTTGTTTGGGCTCAAAATTTTACTTTGAGTTGGGATACCTTCCTTGTTAGAGGTGAAAAATTACCCTAAATGGTTTTAATAGTAGAAGAAAATAGCCATTCTCAGGAAAGTTTGCTCAAAAATAATTTTTACCCAATTTTTGAGTTAATTTTTCTCAATTTTTCAGAATGCATTGTACATGGGCAGATTTTAAGACTTGGTAGGGAAGAATAAATGTGGAGTCAAGGAGGTGAAATTGTTACCATTTTGTTTTGAAATCTAGATCTAGATTCTAGACACATTTATTTTCCCCATTGAAGTTTCGAAAACAGTTGAACTTGAATAACGATCACCCTAGTATACTGATTAAATTTCAACGTATAATGTTTGAATTTAATTCCAAAATTTTTTGAAAATTGAAGTTTCTCATCCTTTGAAATTGAAATTTTGATTGGCAATCGAGATCGCTGATTAAGAATTCTCGTGCACAATCAGATTTGCACTAGGAGACTATTGGAGGGGGGGGGGTTCGTTTTTTGCCTACATTTTGACATTTTGGTGCAGGAAAGTCCTGGGAAATGGGACTGGGGAAATAATACCCTGCGTTGGTGTTTGACGATGTACTTATCTCATTGTTGACAAGATGGTCTCGACTCGAAGTCGAACTCAGAACACACGATTGCAAAACAAAAGGGGATTTGAAATTAGTGGTGCAGGCCGGCGAATTGTTCTATCTACTGTATTCTCCTATCACCCTCTCCTCTACACCTCTGATCGTTCTTTATTTACAGCGGTTTTACCTCTTACCTGAAGGGTGTAGGTTAATGATCGTATAAATATAAAAACAGCTGTTTTTTTTCCTTTTTTTCAAGACCAAAAGTAACCGGTTATCAACGCCGGAGTGATAAAGCACCATGGTCATACAATGGTACACGTGATCCCGAATATCTGTTTCTGTACCAACACAGGTACAAAAACTTTACCCAGACATGGAAAAAAAGTATTTACGCATGAGTAGAACAAGGTCTTTATATTTATTAAGTATTTCTCTTCGAATTTTCATCATCTGACGCGAGTGTAAATATATTAGCGGGAAGGACGATTTCTTTTCGTGAGGTGCCCAAGCTCAATGCAGCAACAGTCTAAAAATTTTCGTCATCCTCCATTATCCCCTCCCCCCCCACCTATAATATGAGATCAATACTTGAGGCGTTGTGGAAATGACTCAACCATTTTTTTTTCTCTAATCCGGACGATTTCTTTTCGTGAGGTGCCCAGGCTCAATGCAGCAACATTCAAAAAATTTTCATCATTCCTCCATTATTTTCCTTCCACCCCCCCCCCCCCACCTATAATATAAAATCAATACTTGAGACGTGAAAATGACTCGACCATTTTTTTATTTGCTAATCCTAAAAATTTATGCCAGCATTTTTTAAAACTAAAATTTTCTGGGTTTTTTCTAACCCTAAAATGTTTTCCTGAAAAACTTTCCAAATTTTCTTTCAAATTTCGTTCACTCGCTAAGATATTTCGCAGAAGTATTTCCAACATCCAGAATTTTTTCCTGAAAATTTTTTTCTCAACTGAAATTTTCTTTCAAATTACTTTATTTTTTCAAATTCTACGATTTTTCATAAAATTTTTTCGAATTATCAAACTTTAACTCAAAATATAATCACCTCAAAATTTTTTTACTCTCATTTTTCTATGCCTATTCTTCTAGCAATTTTTTGTACTCTGAAATTTTTTCTCATAGGTAATTTAATCCAACTCAATATTTTTTCAAAACTTCTTCTGTCACATCAACACTACCTGTTTCGCAACATCTTAAATTTTTCAGGACTCGTGTTACTAGTTTCTAAATAATTTCAAGTCCAAATTTGCTCCAAGTTCATTTTTTTTTAATTTCTTCAATATTCTAAATTAATTTTTTCAAAACCGTGTCAAATTTTATATAAAAATTTTCGTTCTGCAAACCTAACCATCTCAAAGTTTTTCCAACTTCGATTTTTTCATTTTTTTTTAATTTCATATTTTTATTAGGTAAGTACTTTTAAAATATTTATATTGTTAGAAAATTTTTGAAAAGCATTAAGTTGAAAATAAAGTAGGATTAACATTTTATCGGTGAAATTAAAATCATTGGAAGCAATTTTAGAGTTGAAAGAAATTTGAAAAAAATGTGTAGGTACTCAGTAGAAAAATTTCGAAGAAATCGAAGTTGGAAAAATTTTTAATAGTAACATTTTTTCTACTGTAAAATTTTTTAAAATTCAAGCGAGTAAATCTTAAAATTTTCCCAACTATGATTTAAAAAAAATTTCAATTACATAAGTAGGTATGTACATATTTTTAAAAATTTCTTCGAACTCAAAATTTTATTCAATTAACTATTTCAAAATTTTTCTTCAAATGTTTTTTCAACTGTAGATTTCAAAAATTTAACTCATGTTTTTCAAAATATCTTTCAACTCAGATATTAAAAAAATATTAAAAAATCAAAAATGAACAAATTTTTAGAAAATTGAAGTTCAAAAAATCTCAAAATTGTGTCCAATATTGAAAAAAATTGAAATATTTGGCGAAATTAAAAAAATTTATGGGTTGAAAACAGGGATGGAAACCTTCATTTTTTTTATTATACGGTTTTTAAGGGGTTCTCCAAAGGATTTATTAGGGGTTCGTTCCGGCTTGGCTCTTTAAAAACTCCTAAAATTCAAGTAAATGGTTACGGTTTCGGTTTTTGGATTTTTACCAAAGTTTTTTCTCTGTTTTTTTTTTGGGGGGGGGGGGGATTCTATCATGATGATGATGTTTAATTTTCTGTAAGGTATTATTTTCAACGTTAGAGTTGACCGATCGACTTGAAATTTTTGTGGTGATTAGAACATATGTAGGAAAAGAACTGATTGAATTTTGAAGTCGATCCGTGCACTGAAAGTTGACCTTTGGGATTAGCCATAGAGAGCATTTTCGAGGTAAAATGGGTAATATCACCGAAACAACGGCCCAACGTTGGAAATGGACACCGGATTCGGAATCAGCGACCTCGAATTAGTCGTATTCGACTCCTTTTCTACGTATTTATTTATAAAAATTGCATAAATTATCGTTTTTGCAAGATGTAGGTATAATATATAGGTAGTCGTAGCAGTTTCTGCTCCCACAAATCGCAACTTCGCTACCTATTTATTTTAAAAATATACCTATTTAATCATTTTAACTACTTTTAAAGCGAAAAATATTCGAAATAGGAGTCAAATATAACTAATTCGAGGTCGCTGATTCTGAATCCGGCGTCCATTTCTTGCCTCGGGCCTTTGTTTTGAAGATATGACCTATTTTCACCTTAAAAATGCTATTTTTGGACAATTGAAGCACGAAATACTCAAAAATACTGTCATTTTCGATCAATTTGAGGTCGCTGATTACAAATATGACATTTTCTCACATTTCTCAATTCTCACCCATCTTAGATTGATTCGCCATAAAGAGCATTTTCGATGTGAAAATGGATAATATCACCGAAACAAAGGCCCAGCGTCGGAAATGGACACCGGATTCGGAATCAGCGACCTCGAATTAGTCGTATTCGACTCCTTTTCTACGTATTTAGCTATAAAAATGGCATAAATGATCGTTTTTGCAAGATGTAGGTATAATATGTAGGTATTCATAGCAGTTACTGCTCCCACAAATCGCAACTTCGCTACCTATTTATTTTGAAAATATACCTATTTAATCATTTTAGCTACTTTTAAAGCGAAAAATATCCGAAATAGGAGTCAAAAATAACTAATTCGAGGTCGCTGATTCGGAATCCGGCGTCTATTTCCGGCGCCAGACTTTTATTTTGGAGATATGGCCTGTAAAAAACTTCTACCTTCTTCGATGTATCACCTTATCACTCCTTCACTGCTATTTTCGAATCATTTATGTACAGTTCATTCCATAAGCGCACCCAAGGGGGGGTGCAAAGGGTTCGAGCCTCCCTTAAGCTCGACAAGGAGATTTTTTATCATAAAAATGGGGTTTATGGTTGCGGTTTATGGTTTCGGTTACCATCCCAGGTTGAAAATATAATCTCATTTGCGTCAAAATTATTTAGGGGCTACGGGGCTAGTCTCTTAACAAATAAATAAATGTTTGGAGTTTGGAAAAAATTTAGAAATTGAAAAAATTAATAAAAAATTATAGAGTTGGAAAAAGTTTCAGTTGAAAAACATAACGAAAAAATTGGGAAAAATTGCTACAGATTTAGAAACTAGAAAGATCATTCAATTTTGATTTTTGAGAACAAATTTTAAAGTTGAAAAAATTTTAGAATTGAAAAAATTTCGAGAATAAGTAAATTTTACAATGGGAAAATTTTGAGGAATGAAATTTTCAAGAAAAAATTTCAGAACTTAAAAAAATAAAATGCTGGAAAAAAATTTAAGGATGAAAAAAAAGGACATGGAAAAGAAAACGTTCCTGCCATCCTGCGTGCTGTTACTGCTGTTGTTGAGCGTGTGAAAGTGCACCACACACACAAAAAATCGTCTTTCCCGGGAGTATATTTAGGCTCCTGCTCTTCATCTAACGTTTCGGTTTCACATCTACATCGGTCCTTTATCTACAATTTCTGTGTACGTTTGTGTTTGTGTACGTACACTACAACAGTTGCATTCCAGTACCGCGATACGGTGTGAGAGTACGTTATCTGCCTTAGCTCGTTGTGATTACTCATTCGCATCCGGCGTTCAACAACAGAAAATTTATTATTTCAGTAGTGTTTGCGATTATTAAAGCCATCGGTTCAGCGATATTCGAAGAGGTAATTTCAAATTAATCAGCGTTTTGTACGATTTATGGGTCTAGTTTCGTGGTAAGTGCAGTTTACCTTTATATAATTTCAATATCTAACGTTGCCGGTCATAAAAGATGAATTGTTTTCGATTCTACGAATTCAGAATGGCGTAGATGCTTTCGATTAACATCTTCAGAGTAATTTTATTAGAAACAGAAGTATGTAGAAAGAAAATTTGCTCATGTTCCTTTGTAGCAAATTGAGTGAAAAACTGATAAGAAGTGTAGTTTGAAGAGTATGAACAATTTTGGCGGGAAGTACTTGTAATTTTTTTCTGATCGTCGTCGGTTTTTCAGTGAATAGTGTATTTATATTGTTCTTTTTTTCATTTTTACTACTCCTGATTACTCATTTTCTTCATTTTCAGTTGTGACGGTGCCAAGTATCCAGTTTGAAGATATAAACTAAGCCGGCGAAAGATCGCCATGTCTCTTGTTCCTTCGGCGAAGTCGCCCATGGCCGTGAAAAAGAAAGGCTCAACGGGACCCGATAGTTTGCTCAAACAATGTGAAAATTTGTTGAAAAACAACTTCTCTTCCTACGACGAGTGAGTTTTACCATTTTTTATTTCGAGATCGTGAGAAATTCTAGAGTTACGGAGACCCATATATGTAATCTTCTGTTTTCTCTCCTTCCTCTACTTTTATATGAGCAAATAAACCATCTGTATCTATTATCTAGTATGTGGTTATATGTTGAACAGATGCGTGTGTAATTAGTGATAGATATTGATTTTTCCCCCATATTTTTATTTTCTGATCATTGAACTGTTACAGCTGTATCAAACTTCAAGATAAGCTACGGTTACTCTTGATTAAACATATAACCAATAAAGATTATAAATTTCTGAAAACATGGCTAGAAAAAGCGAAGGAAGATTATTTGAAGATGGAATCGAACAATGGTGACTTGAAGGATATTTACGAAGTATTACTGAAGAATAACTTCGCAGAGAAATTCGACGAGTAAGATGGCGTCTTATCGTTGATGATTTTATTGATTTATCGTTCACGGTTGAATTAATTCCATTTCGTTGGATATGTTTTTGAGGTTGAGATTCCGATACGAGCGCGGAAATAAGGTTTCTTAATTTTCTTGAATTTTGAAACGTTCTCTCCAATGGCTGGCTGGGTAAAAAGGGTGCTCATGTGCGAAAATATTTATTTTTTATTTTTATTATTATTTTTAGTAGCAGAAGGACGTAAAAGAACGATTTTAAGATTTCCAAGATTTTTTAAAAATTTACACGAGTATCTTTTCTACCCATCCAGTCACCTATTACAAGACGAGGATCCAGATGACGATTTTAGGGGAGGGAGGATTGAATTTTGATGCTGTTTTTTGGATTTTCTCAAGAAGGAGGTGAAAATATGCGTCAAAAAATCGAAAAATCGAGTGATTTTTGAAAGAAGTGCTTAAAATACTGAAATTTATTCGAAAGAAATTTTTTAGAAAAATTTCGTTTTAGAAGCCAAAAATTACCTTTTTTGAAATAATTTTCGATCATTTTGATGGTTTGAGAAGGAAATTTTCCCATCCCTTCCCTCTGGATCCGTGTCTGGTATTACTTCAAAAGGTTTTTTTTGATTTTTTGAATGCTAACCGGGGGGGGGGGGGTGTATTCAAATCATCAGTTATATTTTGAGTCGATACAGAGGTGGAGTAAACGTTATCAAACATATCTATTTTACAAAATTTCAGATGCTTTAATTTATTTTTAGAATTTTGGAAAATTTAAAATTAGCTGCCTTTGTGTACTTTTTCGACGTTCCGAATGATATTGAAGTGGTTTCGAGTAGTTCTGGAGATTTCAGAAAATTTTTGCATTCTCCTGTTTCAGCGTACAATTAGAAAAAATACCATAAAAAGAGCCCTGATGAACTTCAGTATTTATGTAGATGAACGAGTGCGCATTAGAATGCATTTAAAGTATCTTTTTTTGATTTCAATATTCGAATTTTATTATTATTTTTCCTTGAAAATTTTTACCATTAGAAATTTTTTCAAAATCTTCTCACTTTTTAAAATCGAAGATGAAAATATTTTGACTTTGTTACGACATAGACGTTAGTTCAAACGTAGTTCAAACGGAACAAGATGATTTTCTTAAGGTGAAAAATTTGAAAATAATTGGGAGCATTCGGCTGGCTTGGAACTCCTGGAAATTTTTCTCTCTGTCAAAATTTTTACAGTTCTATTTTTTTGTTTTTGGTCTCAAAATTTTTCAGTGTGAAAATTTTTACCTTTATTATTTTTCCGATGGTAACATTTTTTTCTTTCCCAAATTTTCTACTTTAGTAGTAATTTTCTGTTGATTTAGGAATTTTTTTGCCAAAATTTTCACATAGTAATTTTTTTTTGATTTTGAATATTTTTTTCTTCGTCAGATTTTTTTTACTCTTACTTCGCCAATGTCAAAAATTGTTTGATCATCTTAAAATTTGTTTAACTAGGAAATTTTGTTCTTTTTTTGTATTTAATTTTTACCTTTTTTTCAAATTTGAATAAAAATTTCTGTGTATTTCACCTTCTGCGGTTGACATGGATTACGTGTAGAATTCTTCGATATTCTAGGGGAAAAAAATTCAAACTTGATACAAAGGGTGTCCCAAATCTGCTGTCATCGAACCTTCTAGTTGCTCCCATTACTTTCTAACGATCAAAAAATTTCAGATTTCAAAAATCTAATATTTTTCTTTCTAGGTGGAATTTTTTCGAGGTCGATCAGTCGAAATAAGAGGTGGGGGGGGGGGGGGTGAAATGTCCTATGAGTTTAAAAATTAATTTAAAAATATCAATATCTGAAAATTTTTTCCTCCAAAAACACACGGTTCTTATTGAACAAAAAGTCACTCGAGTCATGTTTTTCGAAAATTCAATTTTTTTCAAACTCCGTCTGATTCATTCTGTTTGTTTTTTTTTCATGTGAATTTTCTATGAAATGTAATAAAATGCTATGTTCTTAATCATGATGTTGAAAGAAATGAGAAGAGGGGGCAGAAAGCAAAAAAAAAACATTTTTCTGTCGTTACTTTTAGGAAATCTTCACTGTAATTCCACATTAAAAGAATGATCGTGGAAAAAATTATCATAATGGTGTGAAATTTTTGGTCGAATCATTATATGGACAATTGGAAGGTGAGAGGGGTGGTGCTAACATTTCTTGGTAAGAGATCGATGAAAATCAAAGACAAAATGTAATGGAGGAAAAAAAAGATGCATATTTTTAATTTTTAGAACTGTTTTATACGAATTTTTATTTTTTGGCTTCTTTTTTGTGAAAATTGGTTCCGTTTGTTCCGTTGTGATTTTTTGAGCTACTTTTTACTTGCTTTTGGATCTCCTTCGATCAATTTTTTTTTTGAAATAATTAAATACGGTCTTGAAAACATTATTACCTTTTGAAACTTAATAAACAGGTACTGAAAATTTCACACTGATCCGAAAGCTCCTATGCCCTTTTTGGTTGATTTTGTGAGTAGTTTTTCAGTTGTGCAAAATTGGACTAACCTTAAATTATATGTACTTAGGTTTCAGTTATGGAGTTCATTGGAAGGATAACTATAATGCTAATTTTAAAAAATTGATTTAAATGCAATTTTATTTTAATTTTCAGATGTGAAATAACCCTAGATAGACTGCAATTGAAATTTCTCAAAGTGATGAGTCAGTGTAAAGATCTGAAGACAAATTTGAGTGTAGCCGAGAGCAACATAACGTTTTTGAAATCCGAATACAAAGAATTGACTTCCATTGGCGGATCTCTCGAGTTCGTCCATATCAATATCATTTTTTGTTTTAAAATTGAACCATGTACATTTATTTCATCTTTTATCGAACAAATAGATATGCAAGTCGCCTGAAAACTCTACGTTTGAAATCGCTCAATGTTATGTACGAATGCGAACGTCTGAGCACGTGCTTGAATGAAGCTTGCGATGAAATCGTGAAATTGAATTCCGATTATGATAATTTGATACAACGTTATAAAGCGCTATCGCAGGATATTATCGTGGCCGAATTCCTCGAGTAAGCTCATCAGACAAAATTTTACTGAAATTAAATGACATAGATATCCATTATGCCTACATCTGTGCTCAACCATTTTCATTTTCCAGTTACGCAAATTACCAAGAAAAATTGCAGAATGAATCGGCCAAAAATTCCAAAAAAGGCGAATTTTCGAAATCTAGTCTCGGCCAAACCTGTGAAGACGAAGTCGCTTCTCTTAATATGCGGCTAAGCGAACTTCAACAAATCGCAGAAAAAGTCACCACGAATATCGAATCGATGCGCAACTCCATTCAGAACAATTCGGAACCTTCCAGCAGCAACGCTATACCCGAATATTCCTTGTCTATCGTTTCGAAACCGAATATTTCTATATTCAAAGAAGAAATCGACGTGGATTTTTCGGTCAACGGTGAAGACGAAGATCCCCTTGGTCAAACTGAAGATCCTCTCGATATTTCGTGTCCCAGTAATGATTCCAGTTTGCCAGAAGATACGGAGACGGAAAAGGTAGATGTTTTGTTGGACTCTGGCCATATAAGTGCCGTTGAAAATGACTCAAAACAGTATACCACTGGTTTCAGTTGGAGAAAGCCTAGTGAGTATGAACAATTTTGATTTCACCAACTTATTTTGAAAATCTGTTAATTGCGTTTTTGTTTTGTACAGCGGCTTTCTGCGATGCTTGCCCTGGACGTTACATGTCTGAGAAGAGTTTGGAGAATCATAAACGTTTGTGTCATGAAAGGCGTAAACCAGGCGTTCCATGCCCTGTGTGCGGTATATTTTATCCCCATATTAGTGATATGAAGAGACACTACGGAGTACATATGAATAGAAAGAGGTAATGGAGTAGGTGCTTAGCTGCTCACACAGTGCTAAATATCTAAACATCTATTTTGCCCCCCCCCTCAACTTTAATCTCTTAAGAACCCATTTAATTTTCAATATTGTTTGAATTCGCGAAAAAAATAAATCCAAATAAAATTGCGTTAATTTTGCTATAAGAAAACAATTTTAAATTAAGGATATGTTTTAAGGATTTTTTTGAACAAAAAAAAAATGAGTGAGGATATTTTATTTTTCATTTTCTAATTTTCAAAATATTACTCAGAAATTTTAATGAATTGAAAATGATGAAAATATCGTCGAGGAATATTTTTTTTCACTTTCAGGCATAGCTAGGATTTTTTCGCAAAAAATGCGAATATCAAATATGCAGAAGCTGAAAACCGAGCATTAGTTTCAGCCTTTCAGCATCAATTTTTCGGTGTTGATATTAAATTGGTATCTATTTTTGTTTGACTGTATTATACTTTTCGCCAATTTTGATTGGAAATTTTACTGGGAATTCAAAAAAGATGATTGGGAGGTCGTGTAGAATTCTCAAGTGCCCCTAACCCCAAAAAATGTGGAAATTTTGATTTTGAGTTTGAAATAGGTCATTCATCCTCTCAAGTCTCAAGTGCCTCAAAAAGGCCCCAACCCCAAAAATTTGGAAAAATATGAAAAAATTAAAATTCTCATCTTCGTTTTTGGGGTTTGGATGGTTTGGAGCACGTGGAGAATTTTCTTAATATCGAAACGTATTCTTTAGCATTTGTATTGATTTTGGTTCTCAAAGATAGGTACATACCTATTGACCCTTCATAGTTTTGGAATTAATTTTGATATTGAGATTTTTCTGGATTTTAGTGTCGGTTTTTAGCCCCTGCAAATATTTATGTGATGGCCACTTTACAGAGCAGTGCTTGTATCAAATAAATTGAAAAATTAGACTTGAAAGAAGGTAAAGGCCAGTACCTGTTACTGAAAATTTCAGAAAAATTTTGACAAGTGAAGCACAATTTTCATTTATAGCTTCGGTATCAGTTTTGTGATATACCATTATGCAGTTTTTCACCCAAATTTTCATTTTATGAGTTCGTTTTCTCAGTGCAAATTTTTTTCCAATTTTCAGGGTGCAATTTCTCCCCCTTAATTACTTATTCGCGTCGCGATGTTTTCATTAACTTTTTGTGACGAAAATTTTTTTACATTTTTTTTTTATTTGGCGCAAAAATTATGAGAAATTGCTCGTCACAATGATATCTTCCTAACTTGAATACAACGTATAAAATAAACTACTATAAAAATTCTTGAGATTTTGTTTAAATGTCTAACTGTGAATTATGTGAAATTTCTTTCCAGAGGTCGAGGTCAAGAACAAAATCAAGAACAAAATCAAGAACAAGATCAAGAACCCTTAACTCCAAGAAAATACACAAAACGTGTACGTAGAATTAGAAATTCATCCAAGTCGTAATATAAATGGTTGTAACTTGCACGAAGTATTTGAATAAATTGACAGCATTATGTTATTATTTCGGATTTTTACTCTGTAAGACTGAAAATAAATCGTTTATTTCTAAAATTAGCTGCGTAATAAAAAGTTAATCTTGAGAAAACCGCGAAAAAATAGCATTAATTGTGAAGGCTGACAAATGTTGGGGATTTCTGAATTTTTTAAAAACGACTTTACTGTAGTGTACCGATTCTCTAAGTACTATAACCATTTTCTGGTTCATGTTCTATTTTCTTCCAGTATTAAGTGATTAAATGTGGTATCTACGTATTATATGAATAAAAAAGGTCTCTTATAGTGATTCGGGGTTGAGGGAAGGGCAAGATTGAAAATGTTGAAGAATCCATTTATGAGTTAATTTTGACTCAACCCTAAAAAATTTGACACCAATCATCAAATGAGTAGGTACTATCATCAAATACATTTTGGAGATTCAGAACTGGGGAAAAAATTGGCACAAAAACAAATACGATCCTCTTGATAAAAATCATGGTGTGCAGCTACATCATAGGTGCTTATAACAAGTCAACAGTTTGTGAGGAAGTGTTATCTTATCACCCTGTCACAATGAGCCTTGTAAATTTTCTGGCATACTAGACTACTGCTGTACATTGAAAAATTGCAGCCAGTGTCGAGGGTAGAAAATCTTGATTTGGCCACAAAGGCTACTTCTCATTTTTTTATCCTGGAAACTGGAAAATGAAAATTTGAACTTGATGACGCCTGAAACATAACAAACGACATGCCATAATAACAGGAACACAGGACGTTTTCTTGAAAAAATAATTCAAAATGTGATGTAAGGGAGGACGGAGGAAGTCGGAACAAAAATTCAAGCTCTTGGAAAGAGGGGATTAGAGAGGTGAAATTCAAAAACTGAGTTTATATTCAATATGTGATGTGTGGTTTCGGAGCCGGCGGATCATATTTTTCTCCATAGGTGCTCACACTCCGGCAGAAGGAGCCTGGTGTGAGGGCGAAGATATTTTTCAACTGTAAAAATTTTTCCCCAAAAGATTTTCCAACTCTAAAATTTTTTCATCTAAAAAAAAAAATTTCATCATTTTTTCTCAAGTCAAAAAATTTTTCAATTTTGGTATTTTTTTACAACTTAAGAAATTTTTTCAAAGTCAAATATTTTCTCAAAATTTTAATTTTTTCAGCTCTTGAACTTTTTTTTTTAAATTCCAATTTTTTCAGCTCAGAATTGTTTCTTAAATTTTATTCCTGCTCTGAAATATTTAGAATAAAAAAATTTCGAAAAAATTTGGGTTGGAAAATTTTTTAAGAAAATCAAGGTGAAAAAATTAGAGTGTCAAGTTTTTAAACATTTTCAAATCAAAGAGTGGAATTTTATACACGCAATACTTGATAAAAATATCAGTAAGTAAATGAAAAAATGTTAATGAATAAAAATTGGAAAATAAAATCTTGGAGCTACAAAAAATTTTGTGGAAGAAATTTCTAGAGTGGGAAAATTTTATTGGAGTCAAATAAATTGAAATTTTGAGAAAATAGTACAGACATGAACGATGATTTTTATCATTGTGCTGTCAAGGTGCTGTAAATCATTTGTTCACATAGCTAAAAGCTGAAACAAGAGAGAGCTGGAAGCTAGCCAAAAGTTAGCTGTATAAATCAAAGAGGTAAAAACTAAATCCAAAAGTTTTATTTTTGAAATTTTCAGCCGAAAGCCAAAAGCAGAAGTTCTATTTTATGACTTTTCATTCCTGGTTTTCTGTTCGGTGTGAAATTTCTCATTTTTTGTTAGAAAATTTGATACCGTTGTGATTGAGTTTCAAAATTTTTGTGGATTTTAGAATTTCTTAAAAGCAGTCGTTTAAAAATCCCTGTCAACAATTTTGAGACACCTTCCTACAGAATCGAGATCTCATTTCAAAAATAACCAGTTTTTTGCAAATTTTCAAGTTAAAGCCTTAACCCTTTCAGTACCGCTTTTTTTTGAATTTTGCAAAAAAAATTCGTGGAACTTGTTCTATGGACGCCTCCAAATATAAATCAGTTGTCGGAGAATTTTTTACTCACCCCCTTGCCCGTTTTAGGGGGCTTGGGATAGCGTTATCCCAATGGTAGAGTAAAGTAAGATGAAAGTGGTGTCCCATTGGTAGAGTGAGATGCCAGCATCGATCTATTGTTGTCCCAGTGGTAGAGCAATGAGTAATAAAAATGTCCCACTGGTAGTGAAATGTAGTGGCACTATCTCTCCTGGTGTAAGTGAACTAAGGGATACTTTTTGATGCACTCTACCAGTGGGACACATTTAGCACTGACTTTGACGGAAAATAAGCCCAACTGAGATTTTTCAAGTCTGGTGGGACACATATGTCCCGGTGGTATTGAAAGGGTTAAAACCGTTTGCATAATAGAAGAAGTTGAGCTTCTACGACGAAAAAGAAAAACTTAACATTGAACCTTGAAAACTTTTTCAAAGTACCATTTTGAGCCCAAACAACAATCTATCGAAAGTACATCATAAAAGAACCCCATAGGTATTCTAAATTTCAGATGCTGAAGTTGATTTACAAATTTTTGAAGTTTTAAAATTATGTACCTATCCTATCTCATCGCCCTGTAAAATGAAAATTTGATCTAATCTACGAAAAAATTTAAAATTGATATATACCCCATATTCGATCTGCCAAATTGATTGAAAGCGGTTTCAAGACGTTTCAGAGCCACCAGAAAATTTTGAAATTTTTCAGTGTTGGAGAAAAATCCATAAAAATAGTCCGTATGAACTTCAGTACCTATAATCGTGGAATACCCATATTGGTGGCCGATTTGATCGATTAAAGCACAATTTTCCAAAATTTGTAACTTTGAGTTCAAATCTACATTTTTTTGGACCGGCGATTTTTCTGGAAAAAATTCAAAAATAAGTACACCCACACTGCACGCATCGAGGTAAAAAACTTAAAGTTGATGGTATCCTATTTTCGACCTTCCAATATGGGGAATCTGCGATTATAGATACTGAAGTTCGTATGGACCATTTTTATGGGCTTTTCCCTTGCGCTGAGAAATTCCAAAATTTTCTGAAGGCTCCGAAAAGTTTCGAAATCGCTTTCAATCGATTTAGGACTTAGGACTTTAGGAGGTCGAAAATAAGGTATCACCAAATTTCAGATTTTTTTGTTGATTAGATCAAATTTTTATATTTTGCAGGGCGATGAAATAGGTAGGTGTAGCCGTGTAGTGTAGGTACCTAATTTTAAAATTTCAAAAATTTACCAAAATTCCAAAAAATGTACCGAAATTTTGCATACGGGGTTCAGAGGGGTTCTTTTATGATGTATTTTCGATTTATTTTTCGTTGGGCTCAAAATTTTACTTTGAGTTGGGATACCTCAGCTCAGGCTCACACAGAAGAGGAGAGAGAGAAGATTTAGAATTTGGAAAAAAGTAGTGCACCCTGCACCGCATATTACAAATCTGTCCCTTTCGAATAAATAAAAGGAAAAGATTCCTCATTCCTGTGACTATCTGTGACAAAAATAATGAAATGCTGCAGTCTTTCTCCTTTTAGAAGAACGAAAAATAACGGTTCTGGTTTTGGTTATCAACTGAAGGAATTTCGCAGCTGTGGCGGCTTGCGCTGTGGTATTGTTGCAGCTAGTTGTTTGTGTGTGGTAGAGGCTGTTGTGAGTGTGTGGTAGTGGTTAGTAGTAGTAGTGGTGTGGTGGGACGAGCGAGAGCAAGTTATTCTAATATTTAACACTTTCGCGCAGTGTTGTCGGGCGTTCGCGTTCTGAACGCCCGTTCGTTCAGAACGGGCATAGTTTTTACTATTTTTGAACGGAACGTGAACGAACGCAAAAATTAGTGATTGAACGAGGAACGAACGGCGTTCAAAAAAAATGAACGCCGTTCATAAACTGAACGCCGTTCTCATAATTTTTCATTCATTTTGTGAATCATTGTTTGCAGTTTGCATGATAATTTGATCCAGAAAATTACGGATAGATAATTTTGAAGCAGATTTAGACTCCCATTGATTTTTTTCATCAAAATTCAAAATTGATCAAAAAGATTCCGTATTTTTTTTTTTTTAAAAAGCAATGAACGGACGAACTCTGAACGCTGAACGCGAACGCTGAACGAACGATGAACGAACGCTTCCATTTTTTGAAAAAAATTGAACGGAACGCGAACGAACGCTAAAAAATTCCTCTGAACGATGAACGAACGGCGTTCAAAAAAAAGGTGAACGCGACAACACTGCTTTCGCGCCGGTATATCGTTCTGTGAATATCAGCGAGTTCTTCAGTGATTGCAAATTGTATTTACATCCATTGTGATATTATTAATTCAATCTCTTCTCGGAATATTTCAGTATCCTACAATCCAACCATCGTTTTTATACCAGCAGTATTTTAGCCATCCTCTTAAGGTAAGTGCATTCTAGATAAAGCTTGCATGATTTTTCGGAAACTAACGACGCCCGTCTCGTTCTACAGAAGCAGTTATTTTCAATTTTCCAAAACCGGCCCACAAATGCAAGTACGATTCTCATTTCCCAGTAAGTAATTTTTTTGAGAAATGCTTGTAACCGGGTCTGTTATCGTAAATGGTTTCTCTATCAAACATTTACATGATAAGGACATCGTGTTGTAGCTAAACGACCGGCAATTTTGGCGGGAAAACACTTTTAGTTATTTTTTCTATTTGCAGCTTCATTAAACTGTGCTTGCTTTCTTCCCTTACTCTGACGAAGTCCAACTTGAATTATTTTCTAATTCCTTGACTTTTTTATTTTTCAGTGTTGAAGCGAAAATTAAAATCAAAGCAGGAGGAGGACTCGCAAAATATGTCACTGATTAACTCGTCGAAATCACCGGTTAGAATTACGAGAAGGAATGGCTTATCACCTTTCGATAGTTTGGTCAAACAATGTGAAATCTTATCAAGAAAAAACTTATCCGGATACGATAAGTGAGTTCATTATAACGACTACATGAATGAAATGTCCATACGTTTGGGTTCTGATTTGTTTTTTCTCGACGTTGCTGAAAAATTTGGTAAAATTTTTGGTCCATTTTTTCGAAAATTGAAAAGAGGTGGGGTAGGATAGGGCTTTAAAACGTCTGGTAAAAATTTTACCTCTGATTTCCCTCTTACCTCTCCTCATTTAGCTGTCAAGTCTGACCAAATTCAAAAAAATTCGGAAATTGGGAAAAATTGATTTTTTTTTGAAAATGGCCTTAAGGAATGGAATTTTTTAAAAATACCATTAGACTTATTTTCCATCTTGCTGTACTTACTTAGAATATCTGTGAGCCTGTAATTTCATCATTGTTTTTTTTTTTCATTTTTTACTCGTAATTACATTTTTTTTTCTCTTCGAATTTCACAGCTGTGTCAAACTTCAAGAAAAACTACGGTTACATTTAACTAATCATTCAACAAATGACGATTATAAATATTTGAAATCATGGCTAGGAAGAGCCCGAGAAGACTATATCACAATGGAATCGAATTATGGCGATTTGAAAGACATCTACGAAGTATTATTAAAAAATGACTTCGTCGAGAAATTTTACGAGTAAGTTAACGTCTTATAAGTAGTTGATCACTATTAATACCCTATATATCGACAATAGTTCGGTAAATTCGATGTAAGGATTTAGGTGCCATCTACAAAAAAGTTGAAAGTTACAGATTGCATTACTTTTAGTTGCTAACCGAGGTGGTCTCCAAATTGGCGGTAAAATTTTTGGTCCAGCTAACGATAGTTCGAAATAGCATCCAAAAATATTTTTATAATTAAAATTTCATAAGCTACAGTTAATTTTTCGAATTTTGATGTTGTGAATTTAAAATTGTTTTTTTCAGAATACGAAAAATTAATTTGATGAAGGTAAAAAAAAGTGAAAACTGGAATACGATACGATTTGCTATTTTGAACTTCTCAAATTGGTTGAAATCAGTTTTCGAATCGTTCTGTTGCCTTGAAAAAGTTTTGGCTTTCTCCAGTTATGAAAAAAAAAAACGAAAAACAAAAAGAACTTTATGGACGTGGATTATTCATTAGGATACAGCGGAATTCTTTTTTCGAATTTCAGACTCTAAAAATTTTCCATTTCTCTGAAACATTTTCGACAAAATTTTACAAAAAATTTATTTAATTCATCTCAGTTTTCAAATTTTGAGCTCGAGGTGAAAATAAAAATATTTTATAAAAAATTTTCCATTGCTCTGAAACATTTTCGACCAAATTTTAATAAGAATTTATTTAAATTTATCTCAGTTTTCAAATTTTGAGCTCGAGGTGAAAATAAAAATATTTTATAAAAAATTTTCCATTGCTCTGAAACATTTTTGACCAAATTTTAATAAGAATTTATTTAAATTTATCTCAGTTTTCAAATTTTGAGCTCGAGGTGAAAATGAAAATATTTAATAAAAAATTTTCCATTTCTCTGAAACATTTTCGACCAAATTTTAATAAAAATTTATTTAAATTTATCTCAGTTTTCAAATTTTGAGCTCGAGTTGAAAATGAAAATATTTTCAAATAGTTTCTCAGTTATTGCCCATTCGAGTCCACATTTTGTCGCTAGAAATTTTTTTGGTCACAAAAATTAATTTTTGATTTTTTTGAAAATTTTTCTTTGCAGTGCTACCAACTAAAATTTTATGAAAATTGTATGTCCTAATACGGTTAGTGGAACCAACGTGAAAATTTTCTTCAAAATTTATTATTAGTGTTAATCTCAGGCGCGCCCGCAGGATTTTCCGATGAGGTAGCAAGAGGAAGTTCCCTGAATGGTGCCCCTTGATGTAAAAAAATTCTGTAAACAATTTTGAATCCCCCCCCCCACCCTTTCGGAGCTATAACCATTTTATTGCATAATTTTCAAGAATTTTCAATTCCAAGGGAAGTGAATGAAATTTTTTGTTTTTTGGCACAAAGGTACATCTCGTAGAGATGTATTTGCGATAATTTTCTCATCAATTTTGGTGCACTCCTTCATGAGGTTTTGGCCATTTGAAATTTTCAACTGTAAAAAAGACCTTAACAGCGAAGTTCAACAATTTTTGAAAATATCCTAAAAACGTGTTTTCCAACGTAGATTCACGTCACGTATTCAGTTTTGGCGATTTTGTTGGCGCAAGAGCCGAAAATCGCAAAAAATCGCAAAGAAATGTTGCTGTTTTGGCAGATTTTTCAAAATTTGAGCATTTTATACAGAAAGAAATAACCAAATGAAAAAACTAGCGTCGTATCGTGTTAAGCAGGTCAAAATACCTCGATAAACACCCTTTTCGCGATCATTTTACTCTAAATGTCGAAATTCACTTTTATCACTGATTTTTTATGACTATAAAACTGAATTTCGAGGATGTAATCCTGAATATTAACTATCCTAACATACATCCCTAATAATGCACCAATAAAAAAAAATCGAAAAGTTTATGAGGTAGCGACCGCTACCTCCGCTACCCGCTGCGGGCGCGCCTGGTTAATCTTCAGTTTCGCGATCTGAAAATTTTCAACCACTATGGAGAGCTATGAGTATCCAATTTCAAGCTCAATGGATTCAAAATTGTGTAAATTGTAATTGAACTTTGAATTTACATGCTGTGAATGATGAGTTGCAACAATTCAACAAATACCAAGCCTTTTTGCTATTCTTTTGGTGAAAAAATATAATTTTTTTACTTCAAAGTACCTAATTGAAGATGTGCTTTCCAAAGTGGCCTAAGTCAAAACAATAGAATTTTTTTTAGAAAACGAAAAATACGTTTGTACTGTATGCCTTTGAAGAATTTTTTCGGCTACCAAACTAAATGTATTGAATAGTGGTATACCAAAAATGTGACGAAAGTTTCGAACTCCAAAAATTTGATCTTTACGAGCTATGACCCTTTAAAATTGACAAAGTAATTTTCTTTAAAAATTGATTTGAGCTACTTTGGAAAGCACATTTTCAATTGATGTTTGGAAAAAATTATCCAAATTTTTTATTACACTTTTCAGTTATGGAGAAACTCTAGATAAGCTACAATTCAAATTTCTCAAGGTGATGGTACAATGTAAAGATTTACAGAAGAGTTTGAACACCGTCGAAGACGACATAACTTCGTTGAAATTAGAATACACGAAATCCCCAACCACTGAAAACTCTTCCAAGTTCGTTTATTTCATAACTCTATGCACATTTTAAAATAAAACGTAATTTTTTTTCACTGATCTACCTATATTTAATTTTTCTTCCAGCAGATATGCCAACCACCAAAAAACTCTACGGTTGAAAGCCATCAATGTCATATACGAATGCGAACGGTTAAAAACCTGTTTGCAGGATACTTGCGAAAAAATTTTGGAATTGAATTCCGAATTTGATAATTTGATAGGACGGTACACAGTATTATCGGAGAATACCATCGTCAAGGAATTCCTCGAGTAAGCTCAACGTCTATATTTTAGTGAAATTATATGAAATGGATATTAGGATGTATCTTGGATCGAATTTTCGAATTTTGGAGGTCTCATTTTCTGGGATAGCTCATTTTTCTTTGAAAATAAAATCCCTAAAATTTTAGTCTTCTTACATCAATTAGGGATTATACTCTGAGGCTTCTTTTTTTTTCATAAAATTCAACGTAGGATGGCATGCTACGATTCATTTTTTTTTTTTGTGAAAAATAATCCAAAATTTTCAAATATTACTTAGAAATTTAAAAATATAACTGTATTATGGGAACTTTAGACTAGAGGAACTTTCTTAGAAGGGTTCAGTAGACCCTCAAATTGAAAAAAAAAATGCTAAAATGTACTATTCGAGGACCACCTGCAGAACATCCTTTAGAACCGTTCCTCGAGTTTAAAATCCATCTCTAAAAATCAAAATTAAATCAGATTTTCAGATTTTTAAGGAATAGGTATTTCAATTCAGAAATTTAGAATTATTTTCCCCATTTTTTTTTTCCGTTTTTAGCATGTCATACAATGTTGAATTGAATTCCATAAGAAAATGAAATGCCCAGCGCAGGGCTCCTAATTGATGTAGAGGGATAAAATTTTGAAAAAAAAAAATTGAGAAAAAATAACCACGTTAGAGAATAAAACCTCCAAAATATGAGAAAAATCGCTATGCCATGAAGAACACCCTTACAGAGATTCAAATGCCTTTTCGCTAACACCCTTTTTCATTTTTCAGTTCAGCGAATCAGCAAGAAAACCCGGAGATGAAATCTATCAACAAATTCAACACAGGTGAATGTTCGAAAACAGTTCTAGCTCAAGTTAATAGAGAAGTCGCATCACTTCGAAAACTATGCACCACGGAGCAAAAGCGACGTGAAGAAATCGAAAAAGCCTACAACTCTTTGGATGAATTTTCAGATAAAATATGCCGCATGTTGTTGAATCATCAGCGTTTGTTTTTACCTAATGGAAAGACCGAGAGTTGTTTGACTAATATCGAATCGATTCGAAATTCCGTAAAGAAAGAATCGGGATCTGGCAATACCACCGTCGTAGCCGAATTCTCTTCGTCTACAACTTTGCGAACGAATATTTCAGAATTTCAAGATACTACAGAACAGATAGATTTTGGCGATAGTATTCAGGGTGAAAATTTATTCACCCCTCATACGGTATTCATGCCGGACGATACGAACGACGAAAACGTAGATTTTTCATTGGACTCTGGAATCACCGCCGTTGGAAATTCCACAGAATTAGATGCCTCCAGCAGCGTAGAAAAAGTCACCGGTGAGTGATCGATTTTAAGAATATGTCCGTGAATTTTTTTACGGAAAATTAATCATTGTGATTTTTTTCTGTTAGATTTTCGTTGCGATGTTTGCAACGGATACTACGAGTCTCAGCAGAGCTTAGAAGATCACAAACGTGTAGTACACGAAGGTCATAAACCTTACAAATGCTTCGTGTGCGGAAAATCGTTCGATTGTCGTAGTAATATGAAAAAACATCTTACGCAGTTTCACCGGAGAGTGTATTCGGAATCATCATCGGCAAAGAAACCTCATAAATGTTCTATGTGTCCTATGCGTTTTAAGCATTATCGTTTGAAAACTTTTCATCAGAGACAAGCTCATGAATTAGGCGATACTGAAAACTAAACTAGACTTATTACGAAAACCTCGTGCCATTTGAGAAAATTTCCGCTGGATGGAATATTTTGACTTGTGCTTTTTCATCAGACGAGTGTGAAACGCCACATGTAATTAAGTTTTTAACTGCGGTTTTTCGTAATCTAGGCCTCGAGATATTCAATTTATTATGTATTTCCAAGATTATTCTATTTTACTGTGCTTTTCTGCAAAATGAACCATAGGCTAAATGTTATTTTTTATATGTCATTTTTTAGTGGGTTTTATAATTTCGAATCGGAGTATTTTCAATTTTTTGTACGTTAAAAAATACGCTGGGTTACTATTAAAATTTTACAATTACGGTAGCAAATTTTTCTGTATGGGGCTTTTTGTATTTTATGAATTATTTTTTCAATCATAATTTACAATTTTTTGGAAAAAAACAAATAGTTTATGAGTTTTATGCTGCTTTGAGAAAATTTCCAACAGTTGAGCTGTTTTCGTGTTCCACTGGAATTTTAACTTGAATGGCCTAGAATACCTAATTGTATAATAGAACCATTTGGGAGAATTTCAATTTTCCTAAAAGTCAATGAACAGCTGATTTAGGATCCTCAAAGAGAAGCTTCAAACGTTTTGAAACAACTGGGAGGATTTTTTTTGATTTATTAAGAATTTTGATAATTCCATTTCAGAACCTCTTTGGCGAAGTCCTCTTTGGCTAAAAATTCGATTTTAAATCTTCCCTGTCATTTTGAACAGAGGGTCGATTTTCGGGTTTGAGGTCAGAACGACCTGAGAAATGAATCGAAGAGCGAATAAACGTGGATTTTGATACCCCCTAATCAATAAATCGGTTAATTTTTCAATTTTGATCTTCACGATGGTGTGATTTTGTACATGGAGTCAAAATTTCTCCAAAAATTGATTCAGAAAGTTAGAAGGTTTAGAAACCCTATTAGATGAAATTGAAATTTGTTTAATTTTTGCGTCATCTTTCCAACCCCTAAGGTTCGACTTTCAGAATTTGTGTCAAATAACCACAGAAATGGACTTTTGAGCTTCAGAAACGTTCTCAGAGTCAAATTTTTTGTTGGCCTTGTTTTCCTTATGTTTTTTGTAGCGGTTTGTAATTTAATTGGGCTCACCTCTGGAGGCACAAAAATTGAAAAAAAATCGTTTTTGACTTGAAGAATTCTAAGGAATCACTAGGAGATGCTAGTACCTTTTAGAAAACCCGGAATTTATTCATTTTTTAAAATTCCGAACCGAAGTGCCGTTGGGGAAAGGGTAGGGAAGGCTTAAATTCAAAATTTTACACGTCATCAAGCGAGGTATTGAATTTAAAGTATACTCTCTGAATCTGTTTTTTGATGTCCTTTCATTTTTCTGAAGAACATTTAAATGCCTCCAAAAAGGTGGAAGCTTGATTCATAATTTAATTTTGGTCATTAAGAGTGTTGGTAGGTATGTTTTTCAATCCATAGAGACCATTTTCTGGCCATATAATCTTTCTGGTAAAACTATATCTAAAACAATTTCGGGAGAGGGAAGGAGTCAAGAAATAATTTCTAAATTCAGTTCTTCCTCTCTCAAAAGGTCAGTGGTTAAGCTTGAAGTTGAAATACCCAACTCCAGAAATCAGAAGTTAATTCAAAAATCTCGAAAATCTCTTCAGAATCATTTTCTAATTTTTCCATTTTTTTTTTTTTGAGTTTTTCAAAGTTATTTTCTCCTTTTACTTTTCGGCAGTACCTTGTAATTAAATTAAATTTAATCCTACAGGATTGAAAAATTTTGAAAAACATACCATTCTTGACTCGAACAATTTTTAAATTCCTAAACTTTTTTCAAAATAATGGATTTATATCCACCATTGGTGGGGATAAAAATTCATTTTTAGGGTTCGATAATTTATGGTCGCGAATCACGAAATTACGAACCAATCTACATAATATCAGGCAGCTAATATGGTCTGTGTTGAATGTGTTGCCTATGCCTAATTTTAAGGTGCGAAATCTCAAACTTGAAAATGTCCCGTTTTTTCATCCCCCTCCCTCAATTTTGATTAAATCAAGTTTCGTCACAATTTCGAGACGTCGACTCTTTTTAGTTGTTTATGTACCAAATACAATGACAGAAGAAAAATGCGTAACGATTCAATTAATGTTCATGTAAAGAGCGATCAGGCACGTTCCAGTATCAGCACCGCAGGTGATGAGATACCATCGTCTACTATTTTGGTTCCAGAGAAGAAGAGATAAGATCAAGAAGCCATTGTTTGAAAAGGGTACATTGATTTTGGTGAAGGATGTGTATATTGTGTTGTAATGAAAGACTGGTACAAAAAAAAGTAGGTACGAGCCAAACCTTCAGAAAAATAATGATACTTTTATTTGATATTCGTAGGTTCTCAGGCTATGTCTCTCCGAACACGTTCCTAAAATATTTTTTATTGCAGAAAGCTGAAACAATGGGGGGGGGGGGGTGTTGTGATGGTCGATTAATGATCGATTGTCAAAAAATAACACAGATTGACACTTTTAAACTTTTGAAATGCTGTTTGAAGTTGAATGGATGATTTTTATAGTATTTTTCATAATATTGCACATTTTTTAAAACATTTTTTGATAACTTTTGACACTTGAAGTCAATTTTCTGAGTAAAGGAAGGCTTCAACGATAAAAATGAATAGAATATAAATTGTAGAGCGTAACATTTTCTTTCCATAATGTTCTATTAGTTTTCTGTTAGAAGGCTTACTTTTCAAGATATTTTAGTTCAAAATTCAACTTTTTTTTTTTGAAACTATCTCAAAAGCGAAACTTCCCAGGAGAAAATTAATTAGACTGTACAGAAAGAAATTTTTACGCTCTACAATTCATGTTCTATTCATAATTTTTTTTTGGAGGCTTGATTTTCCAAGAAATCGATTTTTTGTAATGAACCAAATTTTTAAACTTTCTTATTTGTATATCAATGGTAATATATACTTCGAAGGCCGGCAAATCAATAATTTCTCAATTTTTTCCTGCGCAATCGATTCTGATTAATGATCCTGTCCTACTTTTTAGTGCTGAGTTTAAATATGATTTATGTTTTATTTTGTCACGTTAGGATTTTTTGAAATAGGAATTTTTGTTGAGAATTTTTTTTACGTTTTTTGGTATAACTTTTGATCCTTGAATTGGATTTTCTGAGCAAAGAAAACGCTCATTAAAAAAATTAATAGAACATAAATTGTCAGGGGCGTATTAACCAATAGGCGGAGTAGGCGACGCCTAGGGCTCAAAAATTTTTGGGGGCGCAGAATTCGGAAAGCCGTACTTTCTATAATATAAATCATGAATAAAAAAAATATTTTTTAAAGCTGTGAGAAAAATTATCTCAGATGCAGCATGTCCTATGACCCGAGCAAGAAACTAGGAAATTTCCTGGTACACCCAAATGTTTATTTGCGCCCAAATTTTAAATTTCAATCCCTTAATTATTGTGAAAACTACTCACAATAGTTGGCAAACTGAATTGAAAATAGGCACAAAAAAACACAAATTTTCATCATGTAAGTACGTAATATAAAAACACGAAAAAAGCTAAAATTCAGTAAAAAAAATCAAAAAGCAGGTGATTTTTACTTCAAATTGATGGAATTTTTCCATGATTTTTTCAAATCTTAGCCCTCGCTTCGCTCGGGCATACAAATCCTAACTTCTATAAAAGAGAAGGAGGTTGGGATTTCGGCTCCTTTTCAATGATAATATATTGATTTATAAAATTGTAAAATTTTAGCTTTTGGATGGTTTTTTTTTCAAAAAAATTTGCCCTCGCTTCGCTCGGGCTCGATGAATCTACTTGATTTTTTCTTAAAAGGATGGTATGAACCCTCTACTTCTCCATTGTGAGCAAAAAACTTTAAAATAAATTTAAAAAACGTTACATGTGAATTCTGCCAATTTTTTCTACCTCCTCCCCCTCATGTGTACCTTTGAATTATTTCAGCTTTGTCTTTGGAGAAAAAATTGGGGGGGGGGGGCGTTCGCTTTTGCCCTAGCCTAGGGCGTGAAAAATTCTTAATACGCCTCTGTAAATTGTGGATCATAAAATTTCCTTTCTGTAGAATTTAATTGGGGTTTTTAAAGAGGCTGAGTTTTTGAGATAATTATTTTCAATAAAAAGAAAAGGAAGTTGAATTTCGTACTTTCAACTAAAATATCTCAAAATCCAAACCTCACAAGAAAATATTAATTGAACACTACAAAAAAGAAATTTTATTCTCTACAATTTATGTTCTATTTATTTTTTTCGTTGAACCCTTCATTTGCTCAGAAAATTGACTTAAAATTTCAAAAGTTATCAAAAAGTGCAAAAAGTGTAAAAAAAGATATGGAGTTTTTGAGATGAAAGAAGTCCTTCAAATTTGGTATTTCTCAACTCGTGTTTCCGTATTTTCCCTCAAACCCGCCTAAAAATCAAATTTTTTCAACTTTTTACAGATCTTCCAACCGAATTTTTATTACGATTTTCGAACTCCAAGTTTGAGGAAGTGACTGACAAAAAAATCGATAATTATGCATATTGAAATCTAGGTTAATTTGTAGACGCTGATTTCAAATATTTAATCGGTTTTACGATTTATGCCACAAGGTGTGAAGGGGTGAGCTTGTTTAGGAAGAGGGATATTTTTACAAAAAAATCTCAGTGCCTTAAAGCCAGATCTATGATTTCGAATATGAATATGAATGTCAATAAATTGAATCAGAATCATTGAAGTAGTCAAAATAGTCAAGAGTAGGTATCAAATTGACGATATTAACTACTAACATGAAAAAAAAATCAAACAAATTCTTGGAAAAAAATTGATTTTTGTGTGACTGAATGATTAAAATTTAAAAAACTACTTTTTCCTTTTTTCCCTGCGTGTTGCATTACTACACCTGAATTTTTCTATGTGAAGCATTATTTGTAACAAATCTACACCTGAAACGCCGGCGATATGCATTGAGGTGTAGAATGAAGCACCAGGTGGTGTGGCGAGTTGTTATAGAAATTTTCGTTATCAATTGTTTGAAGCTTCATTTATGGCAATCGTATGCCGAGTTAGTAGACTTTCATGTGAGTGCATGAATGAAAAAATAACCGTGAGTTCTGCCGGTTGTGCTCGTGTGTATTGTTGTGATTAATGCGGACATTTTATTAGAAATTTGAATTTTAAAAATTTAGCCAACGTTTGTCATCGTTATCGTCCTATTTTATGGTAAGTAAGATGCATTCACAGTCTAAGCTACAAAATTTTTTCATTTCTGACGTCGTTTGGGATTATATTCAAATTCTGGGAGGATGTTTTCGGGAAAGGTGAAGAGGCAATGTTGACAGAAGAAAGACATTTTGAGTGAGAAAATTCTTTTCAAATTTTTGGTATTCTAAATGTTGTACCTATAGGTACATGAGTATTCATCAGTGACACGAAGGTTTCTAATACTTACTTTAGAAAGTTTTGACCAAAATTATCTGTAAGTATATTACAAATAGGTACATCTAATCTTTTATTTCAATTTTCAGGTGTGGTATTTCCAATATCCAGTTTCAGAATGAACACAAAGCTAGCAAATAGTTCAGAAAATATTTCGATTATTGGCCCGGCAAATTCATCCTCGACGTCGAAAAAAATTGATTTATCAACGATTGATGACTTGATCACACAGTGCGAAACTTTATTGAAAAATAATTTCTCCAAATATGACATGTAAGCTGCTATAAGTCTAGTTATCCCTCTTCAATTATTATTTACGTTTTTATTGAAAATATTATCAGAAGTTTTACACAATTCGTAAAAATTTTAATTTTATGTTTTTCAATGAGGCAGATACAGGCGTGGAAAACTTATTACCTATCGAATGCTAATCTCGTCGAATGTTTTCAGATGTATCAAATACCAAGAAAAACTTCGGTTACAATTAATTAAAGCCAACAAAGATTATAAATGTTTGAGGGCATGGCTAGAAATCGCCAACGAAGACTGCTTCAAGATGATATCTAACGATGGTCATTTAGCCCAAATTTACGAATCACTGCTGAGAAATAATATCCTCAAAGATTTCGTAGAGTAAGTTTGCATCTGAAATTGGTAATTTTATAATGATCCGGGATCCCAAAGTGGAATCATTGTCAGAAAAATGGACCGTTTTCAATCTCGATCATTTCAATCATTCAATTTCGAAAGATCGAGGTGAAGGGTGATTTTTCAATGTCTGAAAGTGTTTCAAAAAATTTTAGCTGATCATACAGAAATTGTTGTTATTTTTAGGCACGAAGTAGCCAGGGAGAAACTAAATCTGGAATTTCTCAGCACAATGATGCAAGTTAAAGATTTGAAAAAGAGCTTGAGCTCAGTCGATGGTGACATGACATTGATAAAATCAGATTACGAAGAATTGCAATATCGTGAAGTACTAATGCAGATCAATTCTACCGAAGAATCTCACGAGTTTGTCATTTTATATTTTTATGTTTATGTAAGTATTTTAGTGAAATATTTTATGAATGAAATAGGTATTTGGAATTTGGAAAAAACCTGCGGTTGAAATTGGTCAGTGTTCTGCACGAATGTGAACGTTTAAGCACAAGTTTGAAAGAAGCATGCGAAGAAATTGGCAACCTGAAATCGAAGCATGATGATTTAACACGATGTTACAACGTATTATTGCAGAATACTTCCGTCGAAGAATTTCTCAAGTAATCTAAACGACCATATTTAGTCCTGTCATTTTAGGAGTTGACCTCCCAAAAATTAAATCCTGATTTTTTTTTCGCGTTTTACGTTCGTAATGGTCCACTACACAACATACTAAAATGGACACACCCACAACCCTCGGCTACTCTAAGGGGAGGGGTAAATGTCCGCTGAAAACAAGTTTTTCGTGAATATCTCCTCAAATAAGCCTCAAAATTGAAAAGTCGTTATGAACAATCTTGTTCTACGTGTAATTTCCTATCAGAAGGGTTTTTTGTTTTTTCAAAAACACTCACTTCCTTGACCAAAAATTAAGGGTAAGAAACACCTATTTTTCAACAATTTACAGCATTTTTTGAAAAAACCGAAACTTTTGTGAATATCTCCTCAGATAAGCCTCAAAATGGAAAAATGGTTATGAACAATCATGTTCTACGTATAATTTCCTATCAGATGGGTTCGTTTTTTTTTTTTTCGAAAACACCCACTTCTTTGCCCAAAAATTAAGGGTGAAAAACGCCTATTTTTACAATATTTACAATATTTTTGGAAATGATGGAAATTCGAAGTTGAACGTACCTACCCAAAATTATGCCAGTGAAGAGTAATTCTTTAATAAATGCTGGCAGGGTATTCCAAAAAAAGTCACCGCAAGAATTTCAACCCCTACCGTTAATTATAAGGGAGGTTATTGGGTATTTTCAACTTCGAATTTCCATCATTTCCAAAAATACTGTAAATATTGGGAAAATAGGCGTTTTTCACCCTTAATTTTTGAGTAAAGAAGTGGGTGTTTTCGAAAAAAAAACGAACCTGTCCGATAGTAAATTACACGTAGAATATGATTGTTTATAAGAATTTTTTCATTTTGAGGCTTATCTGAGGAGATATTCATAAGTTTCGATTTTTTCCAAAAATGCTGTGAATTGTTGAAAAATAGGTGTTTCTTACCCTTAATTTTTGGTCAAGGAAGTGAGTGTTTTTGAAAAAAACAAAAAACCCTACCGATAGGAAATTACACGTAAAACAAGATTGTTCATAAATGCTTTTCGGTATTTTTCAATTTTGAGGCTCATTTGAGGAGATATTCACGAAAAACCGGTTTTCAGCAGACATTTACTCCTCCCCTGAGGAGTGGGGGTAGCCGAGGGTTGTGGGGTTGTCCATTTTAGTATGTTGTGTAGTAAACCAACGAAAAAAAAAATCAGGATTGAATTTTTGGGGGGGTTGGTACATTTTTTCTCTTAAATTGAGTGAAATGCTGAACATGTTCGCTTACGAGCATTTTTTTTATAGTTACACAAAATATCAGGAAAAACTTCCGTCAGAATCACCCGAAAAACTTGATCTTGAGCAACGACGACCTAAACCAACTGAAAAAGAGCATTGCTTGTCGAACGGTTTTTATAGTTTACGATCGAACGAATATCAAGAGAAGTTGGTTGCAGAGCAACGACGTCGTGAACAAATTGAAAAGGAGTACAGCTCCTTGGATGAGTTCTCAGATAAATTATGTCATTTGTTGCTAAAGTATCAGCGTTTGATGTTGAATGGCAATAGAACTGGAAAATTCACTAAGAATAATGATTTGATCCAAAACTCTTCCGGGAAGAGAAATTCCGTACCATGTAATGCGAATGTTCCGGAGGAATTTCCTTCGTTTTCTGTTTTGGAAATATGTGCTCTAGAAATGAAAGAAGAAAATAACGAAGAATTAGGTCTTGATAAAGATGAATTGCACCTTGATGCAAGGAGCAATCCAGCGTCTTCCGATTCGAATGCTATAGACGAATTTTCTTCGTGTAACATTTCGAAAATGAGTGCTCCAGAGGTAGATGAAGAAAATAACGAGGAAATGGATTCTCATGAAAATGGATTTCACTTTCTGATTTCAAGTTTCGAAAAAGATAACTACTTGCCAGTCAATGAGAAAAAAGAAAACTATGATACTAATCGAATTTTGAGTAAGTTGTACCTACAGAATATTTTAGATCCAAATAAGTATTTTCATAATTTTTGTAATGTTCAAGTTTTTTCAAATTTTTCCCCAATATTTTCTCCAACCCGAGATTCGTTCTAGAAAAGTTTTCCAAATTTAAAAATTTTTTCTTAAAATGTCATCCAATTCTTCAAATATAAATTTTTTTCTTAATTTTTTTGATATGCTTTCCAATTGAATTTTTTTCAGTTTTTTGCTGACCCTTTAATTTTTTCTAGCTTTAAAATTTTTAATTTTTTTTAATTTCTAAAATTTTTTCCTTACATTATATCGTTCTTTGAAATTTTTGCTCAAAACGTGTTCTCGAAACTTCCAACCAAATTTTTTTCCAGCGATGACGTCTCGTCTCACGTGTAGAGAAAGTGCATCACTCAATAAATGAAATGTTAAAAGAAAAATTTTGGAGTCGAAAAAAGATTTGAGAAAAATTCTAGACTTGGATTAAATTTTGAGAAAAAAATTCAGATAGGTACCAAAAAATGTTGAAAAATCTTTGAAATCGAAAAAAGGTAGGTATATTTTTGACTGATTTTGGGTAGTAGAACACGAATATGCCATTAATTATGGCCTATCGTAATTTTCTTGCCGGAGAGACTAGATTAAAATTTGAGAATGACGAATTTTCAGGAAGGAAATGACCAAATGAAAAAATCAATTCCATATTCGTGTTCAGCAGGCCAAAATACTCCGATGAAATTCCTATTTGCGATCGTTTTACTTAAAGTCTCACTGTCAGAATTCACATTTTTCAGTGATTTTTCATGGCAAAATATAAATTCTGGTGCAGGGTCAAAAATTTTTATAGAATTTTTTTTACGTCAAGAGACATCACAGGGGCCTTTTGGCAAAGCATCAACGAATCAAGGTTTTGAATAAGTTTAGAAAAAAATTAATGAAGTTCCCCCATCACTGGAATGGGGACCAAAAAAAAAGAAAAAAAGAGACACGGGGGGGGGGTAAATAGAAAATCGAAGCGAAGGCCAAATTTACCTCTGGTCCGACTATATCCTTTGGAAAATGGGGGAAAAGTCATTTGAAGAGGTTTTGGTAAAATTTAATATTAAAAATTTTTTGAGTTTTTGCCTGACAAATTTGAAAAAATTGAGTTTAATTATATTCAAAGTAAGCAACGGCTTAAAGAAGAAGGCGAAACAGTTTAATGAGAATTTTTCAAATTTTACTTCAGAAATAACTACGTAGATTTGTCACAGTAAATGATAATTTTTGACTCGAAAATGACATCTTTACCTCGCTCTCGGAATGTGGGAATGAGGAAAATATGGTTTAGATTTTTTTAATCACAAAAGGAAAGTTGAAATAATTTTTGGAATATTCAAAAAATCCAAAAAGTGGTAATTATGGATGCAAAATGACAACAAAACTTGTCATGGTTATATTTCAGTTTTTATCGAAATTCAATAAAAGAAATGATCAAATTGAAAAACTACTTTGTGTTAGATATAATCACAATTTTTTTATTCGTCGGCTGTAATTATCTCTTGTTTATTCTCATTTTCTAGGTTCGTCAAACCAGGCTGATTTACGACAAGCACCTATTTCAACTTCAACGAATAGAAAACGTAATCGAACAGCGAATGGGCTCTCTTACTGTAAAAAATGTGACAAGTTTTTCGCATTGAAGAAAAACAAATTCAAGCAGAAATGTCCGACTTGCAATGTTCGTAACAAAACCATTGTCACAAAGAAAAAGAATAGGCCTACGTCATCATTGACTAAAAGTTCCTCAGTCGTTGCAAATTCTTCAGTTACTGGTGAGTATAATTGATACTGGTTTGCATAAATAATGATGAAATTTTATTGTATTTTTTCTTATGTTACACTAGATTATCTCTGCAGTATTTGCAATCGTTATTACTCGACTAAGGCAAATTTATATACACACCAACGTCATGTACACGAAGGCCTTAGAGAATTCGAATGCACTATATGTGGCAAAATGTTAAGCACAAAACAAAGTTTGATAGAGCACGTTGCGAGACATTCCTCGCTAAAGCCTTATAAGTGTTCAATTTGTAACCAGTGCTTTTCTCATCCCGTCATTATGAAGAGGCACGTCCAGATATCTCATAATAAAAAAAAGTTGGATCCTTACAAACAGCCTTATAAATCCTCAGAATGTGGCAAAGCTGTCGAAAAACGCGGATCACAACAATTCCAAAAGAAGAAATGTCGTAAAAAAGGTAGGTATTCCGAAATCGTTACCAAGTATAATGTACGTACATAAGAATGATATACATTTTCGAAAACATCATTTTAAATGATTTCATTAGCTCCTAATTCTTTTTGCAGAAAATGGAATTTCGACGATCTAACGTAAGTTCATATCCTAGTTTTTTCAATTTCTTCAATCCCAATGTTCTTTTCAAAATTGTATCCGATTTTAAAATTTTTTCAAATGTAAAATCTTTTCAATTTAAATTTTCTCAAATTTTTTTTCAACTTTGATTTTTTAATAGGTATCTATTTTTTCTTCAAATTCAAATAATTTACTTCCATTATTTTCAAAATTTTTCTGATTACCCACAAATTGAGTTGGAAGGAATTTTGAAAAAAGTAATGAGTTTTTTCTTGAAAATTTCAGGAAAAATTTTTAATTATCTTTGAATTAAAAAAAATTTTGAGCTGAAAAAATTTGAGGAAACATTTTAAAATTATTGAAAAAATTTTCAAGTTGGAAGAAATTCCAAAAAATATGATGTTGAATGAAATTTGAAGAAATCGAAGTTTCGAAAATTTCCAACACCTACTAAAAATGTTTCCTAATGTAAAATTTTTTCAATTCAAATTTACTCAAAATTTTTTCAAGTTTGATATTTTTAAATTATTTTTGACTCTACATCATTTAAAAACTTAAAAATCTTTTTCAATAATTCAACAAATTTTTCTCAATTTTTTTCCACTTTGAATTTGAAAAAAAAATTATTCCAACTTAATAATTGGAAGAGATTGAGGAAAATATGGAGTTGAAAAAAATTAAAACAAAATTGGCAAAATTTTGAGAAATTAAAATTTTTTTCTCAGTTGAATACCACTTTGATAAAAATTTAGAATTTAAGAACTTTAAACAATTTCGAATTAAAAAATTTTAACTTGCAGTGGAAATTTCATTTTTGGGGAAAATAAATTAAGAGCTAGTACCTTTGATTTCTACATTTCTGTCAAATTTTTTTCAACGGAAATTTGTCTTTTCAATTTTATCTTTTTATCCAAATGTGGTGGATTTTATTCCATTCTCATCCTCTTTTTTCTGTGACAACACCCTTGACCCTAAAGGACAGAGATCAACGAATGATGCTCAGCAGATGTCGAAAAGAGCTTCCAATAATCAGAAGTTCGCAGTGGAAAAACCCGAATCGAGAAAGATTGAAAATTCTTCAAAAGTACACGTAACTGGTGCGTACAATGATTTTGATTTTCCTGATTAATTATACGGACATCGATCTACAAGAAAATATGCATACTTATGGGTAAATTATATATTTTTTGTACTAGATTTTCGTTGCCATTTATGCGGTCGATATTACGCGCATTCTACGGGTTTACATCTTCACAAGCTTATGGTACATGAACGTTATCGACCTTTCAAGTGTAAATCTTGCAGCAGGAGGTTCACCAGAATATACGAATTGCGCAGACACGAGTTGACCCATACATCGCTGCGTCCTCACAAATGTTCATTATGCCCCGAGGCTTATCGAGATCGTAGTACTTTGAAGAAACATTTACAAAATTTTCATAACGATTCCAATTAAAGAAATAGCTGCTAAAAAATATGTAAAAATGCTCGCGAGCAATACTTTCATGAAAATAACGATGTAATTTTTTAAACGTGTTTACGAAATCGTGACGTGAATAAATTCTTCAGAAACGTATTTTAAATTTTGTCTTTTTGGTAATTCACTTGTAGATACTTTTCATAATTAATTACTTACAACAGACGAACATTTTGAATAGGCATTTATTTTATGATAAATATGACTTTGGGAAACAAAAATCTTGGAAAAATTGTATCACGATCGCTCAACTCAAATTTACGAAATGTTGGTGAAAATTAATCTTCGAGCGTGTTTGTGTTTAATATTTGAGAAGCTGAGAATCAAAACTCACTTTTGGCACCATAAGTGATTTTGAGAAAAACGCAAAAAACTGTTTTAGTAAAGTTATCGACCATCGAGTGTGCTAAAATCGTCGTACACTTATTGTCAAGTAGGACCTGAAAATGGGATTCCCTGAAGAAAAACATTTTTCGATCCCATACTCTTCTTATAATGAAGTGAGAAGAATGGCAAAAGTGAGTTTTGACTCCAACATGCATTTTTTTTACAGTTACCAAAAATTTCGTACAACCAAATTAGTAGAGATTGATGAAAGAAATTATTTTTTTTCTCTTGACATTTTTTGCTCTAAATCAATTGTCTTCGAGTTATGAACCAATTTTAAAATGCATTTAAAAATTAATGCATTTTGAAACTGGTCCATAACTCAAAAACGATTGATTTTGGGTAAAAATGTCAAGAGACAAAAAATGTTTCTTTTCTCAATCTTTATACCCATTGGTTATACGAAATTTGTTTGTAGATGTCAAATGTGAGTTTTGATTCCAAACCATGATTTCAACTGCGATTTTCTGCCCGAAGAGAGCGGTTTAGGAAAAAAGTAAAAATACCAGGTTGTAGAGCGTACAAAACTTCTTCAGAATTCGTCATAAAAACGAAAAAAAAAGTGGAAAAGTGAGTTTTGATTCTCAGCTCCTCATCTATTGGTAGTCCAGGCAAATAAGAGAAATAATGTACCACCCCCCCCCCAAAAAAAAAATTAAATCCTGATTTTTTTTCGCGTTTCACGTTTGTAATGGTCCACTACACAACATACCAAAATAAACACCCCTACAACCCTCCGCTACCCTCAGGGGAGGGGTAAATGTCTAATAAAACCCGGTTTTTCGTGAATATCTCCACAAATAAGCCTCAAAATTGAAAAATAGTTATGAACAATCTTGTTCTACGTGTAATTTCCCATCAGTAGGGATTTTTGTTTTTTCAAAAACACTCACTTCCTTGACCAAAAATTAAGGGTAAAAAACACCCATTTGTCAACAATTCACAGCATTTTTGGAAAAAATCGAAACTTTTGTAAATATATCCGCAAATAAAGCTCAAAATGGAAAAATGGTTATGAACAATCATGTTCTATGTCTAATTTCCTATCAGACAGGTTCTTTTTTTTTCGATAACATCCACTTCTTTGCCCAAAAATTAAGGGTGAAAACGCCTATTTTTCCAATATTTACAGTATTTTTTGGAAATGATAGAAATACGAAGTTGAAAGTACCCAAAACTATACCAGTGAAGAGTAATTTTTTAAAAGTTTAGATTTTTTCCAAAAATGCTGTAAATTGTTGAAAAATATGCGTTTTTTACCCTTAATTTTTGGTTAAGGAAGCAAGTGTTTTTGAAAAAAAATCCTTCTGATAGGAAATTACACGTAGAACAAGATTGTTCATAACCATTTTTCAATTTTGAGGCTTGTTTGAGGAGATATTCACGAAAAACCGGTTTTTAGCAGACATTTACCCCTCTCCTGGTGGTAGTGGTGGGTTGTGAGGTGTTCATTTTAGTATGTTATGTAATGGACCATTACGAACGTGAAACGCGAAAAAAAAATCAGGATTTAATTTTTGGGGGTCAACTCCTAAAATGACTAGACTATGGGCATTTTTACGCAAATTTAAGTCACAAATTTGCAGATTCATGAAAATTTTTTCTTGTTTAAAATTTTTGTAGAATTTATTCCAAATTCAATTTTTCCTGAATTTTTTCCCAATTATTTTCCACAAAATTATTTTTGAAGCCAATTTCCTCAAAATTTTTCTCAAGTTCTTGTAGATAATTCCAAACATTTTCAATTCAACGAGCAAAAGAGAGTTGAATAAATTGCACAGCTCGACATGGAAAATTCTGTTTGAAGTTTAATGGGTGATTTTTATAGTAATTTTCGCGCTGATAACGAGAAAAATAATGAAAAAATTCCATCAATCAAAATTCTTCACAATTTAAATTTTTTGTTGAACAGTTTTTCTACCTTTTTTGATAACTTTGACACTTGAAGTTGATTTTCTGAATAAAGGAAGCGCCCTACGAAAAAAATTAATCAATTTTTTTAATTAAAATTTTATTCTTGGCAATTTAATAAGCCCCCCCCCCTAAAAAAATCAACAATGAGTTGCTCATCAAGAATAATTATACCCTATACCCTCACCGCACCCCTGATAAGTACCACTACCGATTGCCAATTTTAATATGACACAAGTATCATACCTACTTACACCTAGGAACTTGATTTCTGGATTTACATTACTCCTAATGGCCTGTGAACTCAATCAAACGTCTTTTTTTTGTCATAAAAATGAGTAGGTATCTACAAAATAATAAAATATGAGACAGGTAGAACTAATATGTGTACCGACATAGAGCTGTTTGAAGAAAAAACGAGCACAACGGACGAAATAAAGTACAGAGGAACGTCAATATTGAATAAGGTAGACGCGTGAGGCCATTAGGGTACAGAGACAGACAGACTTGTGTAAACATACATACATATGTATATTCATTATCGGAATGAAACTGGTGTATAGGCAATCACATGTGTGAAGCGTTGAAAGGAAATGGGTAAGTTGGAGGGGGAAAAATGGGAAAAAACTGTATGGAAGACATAACACTTGCTCTAAATTCAACGCTGAGGCTTTTAATAGTGAATGCCTCTGGTTGTGCTCCCGTGAATTACATACGTTCTGTGATATCACCTAATACTATCCTTTCCCCAAGTTTTGAATAAATTACCTACTGAAGTTCTTATTAGATACCTACTTCGAATTTTTATCATTGCTGAGGTAAATTTTTTAAACAATAATGACTTGGTATTCGGTAAGTGAGAGATATCTACTTATAGGGGAACTACTCGAGGTGTGAGTGTGACACACCAAAAGAATTTTTTTTACATGCTTGTAATCGACACTCATAATGCCTACCTTATATTCACTCAAATTTTTTGGGAAGATTGTATAAAATATTCGAAATGGGGATTTTTTTTAAATTTAAAGATAAAAAGTTCAGAAAATTTTAATTAAATTTTTTTCCAAATGTAAATATTTAAAAAAAAATTCGCTTTAATTTTTTCAAATTTCCTCTAGCTCAAAAATTTTTCCCTTAATTTTTTTTCAACTTTGAATTTTGAAAAATTTCAACATGCGTTTTTTAAAAAAATATTTCGTCTAGCTCAATAGCCGGAAGTGAGTCTTAAAAATATAATAAAATTGAAAAAATGTCGAGAGAATTTAAATTGAAAAAATTTTATAGTTGAAAACATTTGAAAAACATTTGAAAAAATTAGAATTAAAGAAAAATACAGAGTTGTTCAAATTTGAACTGAGAATAAATTTGGACTAAGATTGTTGAAATCCCTTTTTTGCAAAAACATCAAGGAGCTATTCTACATACATCGTTAACATAAATTTGCCTACCCTCCTAATTTTTTGATTCAAAGAACCAAATTTCCACCGCCTGAGATTTTTTATAAAAATGTTTACCCCTTAAAATAAAAAAGTAGCTAATTTGTTCACCAGAGAAGATGAATGGAAAGATATAAGCGTATAGGTACTAGGAGCCGTTACCACCAAAAATTTTGCATCGAAAGTGCATCATGGGCCCATCAGACCCTCAAGTTCATTTTTCAAATTTCGGTAAGTACATTTCTCGAAAATTCAAAACTACCCCGTGGCTCTGCAAATTTGCAAATATGAAAATTTTTATCCGAGGAAAGTAAAAATCTGAAATATAGAATAATAATTCTATTCTCGACCTCCCAAATTGATGGGAAGAGGTTTCAAATTTCAATACGTTTTGAACCCTGTAGGTCTATAGAAAATTTTGGAATTTTCCAGCATAGGAACAACCTCCATAAAAATGATCTACCTATTATGAACCTTAGCACCTACAAACATGGATTATCCACATTGGTAATATTAATTTATTTTATCAATTGAAGCACACTTTTCCGAAATTTGTAATTTTTGGGTCAAATGCTCATATTTTTCTCCAGGAAAAATTTTCTATGAAAAAATCGAAGTTTGGTAGACCTATGTAATCGGTTGTGAACTTGATTGTTGAATGTTGATACCTTTCTCTTGTTTTCATCAAAAAATTCAAAAATCGAATAGACGAATCAAGAGACGAATACCCCACACCCCAGTGACGCCGGGCGCATGCGCAGTTGGACAAATGAAGCTGGTTTAGTAGTTACTGTTATCACTAATTCGTAAATTCACTATGTTTAGTGTTTACTAGTGTACAGTCGTCGGTGTCGGTGTCGGTCCAAATTACTATAACGCTAGAAGCAGCTAGAAGTGAAAAAGATTTTTTTGTAATGTATTTTTCATTTTTCCTGTGTTTCCGTTTGAAGTTGAATATGTTCGATTTTACCTTGGAGTTCACCAACTAGAATGAATAATCATGAAAAGTGAAACACTACACCAAGAAGTGTAGTGAATGAGCCTGAGCTGTTAAGAATTATCGTTATCATCATCGTTAAAACTTGACATGGGTTATTGCATGCCGAGTTAGTGTTAGTAGACTTACATGCGTGTGTGTGTGTATAAATAAACAAAATAATGGATAAACGATAACGTTGGAAGAAAACTGAGACTGGCAAACACAGTAATAATATTAGACGGAAGTAATTATTCGTGAATTTTTCTGGTTGTGCTCGTGTATAATGTGATCGTTCGCTCGTCATTTTCTATTAATTTTTTGGAACCCAAGTAACCAGTTTACGTCGAATTTTTCTCCATCAATGTGGTAAGTTTTTTGAACAAATGATTGAGAGGTAGGATGAGAAGTGATGTTAGTAGAGGAAAAACACTTCGACTGGAAAATTCTCTTATCAAAATTTTAACATTATCAGTGTTGTACCCACCGATGTATATTTTATTGGTGATATTATGGTTTCTTGCTTTAGCAAATTTTGCCAAAAAATATCCGTATTATTACGAGTAGATAGGTATGTACCGTATGTATCTATTTTTTGTTGCAATTTTCAGGTTTGGTATTTCCAATGTCCAGTTTTAGAATGAACGCTAAGCCAGCAAGTGGTTCAGAAAATAAGTCTATTATTGATCCGGCAAATTCATCCTTGATAACGAATGAAATTGATTCATCAACGATTGATTACTTGGTCACACAGTGCGAAACTTTATTGAAGAATAATTTATCCAAATATGACATGTAAGCTCCTATAAGTTTAATTATCTCTCTTCAATCATAATTTGCGTTTTTATTGAAAATATTATCAAGTGTTACACACTTCGTAAGAATTTTAATTTTATGTTTTTCGATGAGGCAGATACAAACGTGGAAAAAGAATGAAAACTATTGTATCCTCATAATTACCGATTCGAATACCAATCTCGTCGAATGTTTTCAGATGTATCAAATACCAAGAAAAACTTCGGTTACAATTAATTAAAGCAAGCGAAGATTATAAGTGTTTGAAGGCATGGCTAGATACCGCCAACGAAGACTGCTTCAAGATGATATCTAACGATGGTCATTTAACCCAAATTTACGAATCACTGCTGAAAAATAATATCCTCAAAGATTTCGTGGAGTAAGTTTGCATCTGAAATTGGTAATTTTATAATGATCCATGATCTCAAAATGGAATCATTGTCAGAAAAATAAGCCATTTTCAATCTCGATTATTTCAATCATTCAATTTCGGAAGATCGAGAGGAGAGGTGATTTTTCAATGTTTGCAAGTGTTTCAAACAATTTGAGCTGATCAAATACAGAAATTGTTGTTATTTTTAGGCACGGAGTAGCTAGAGAAAAACTAAATCTGGAATTTCTCAGCGCAATGATGCAAGTAAAAGATTTGAAAAAAAACTTCAGCTCAGTCGATGGTGACATGGCATCGGTGAAATCAGATTACGAAGAATTGCAATATCGTGAAGTACTAATGCAGATCACTTCTACCGAAGAATCTCATGAGTTTGTCATTTTATATTTTTATGTTTAAATATGTAAGTATTTCAGTGAAATGTTTTATGAATGAAATAGGTACTCGGAATTTGAAAGAAACCTGCGGTTGAAATCTGTCAGTGTTCTGCACGAATGTGAACGTTTGAGCACAAGTTTGAAAGAAGCATGCGAAGAAATTGGCAACCTGAAATCGAAGCATGATGATTTAATACGATGTTACAGCGTATTATTGCAGAATACTTCCGTCAAAGAATTTCTCAGGTAATCTAAACGACCATATTTTATTTCAATCGAGTAAAATTGCTGAATATGTTGCTTACGAGCATTTTTTGTACAGTTGCGCGAAACTTCAAGAAAAACTCCCGTTAGAATCGCCAGAAATACTTGATATTGAGCAACGACGACGCGAACAAATTGAAAAAAAGACGAATAGCTCGTTGGATGATTTTTCAAAGGCAGGAAAATTCGCAACGAATAATACAAATTCCAGTTCGAATTCGGCGATCGAATTTTTTCCGCCTTCTATTTCGGAAAAAAGTTTTTCAGAGTTGAAAGTGACTGAATCCTGCGAAAAAATTGCATTTTTTAATTTGCGATTAAACGAATACCAAGAGAAGTTGATAGCTGAGCAACGACGTCGAGAACAAATTGAAAAGGAGTACAGCTCCTTGGATGAGTTCTCAGATAAATTATGCCATTTGTTGCTGAAGTATCAGCGTTTGATGTTGAATGGCAATAGAACTGGAAAATTCACTAAGAATAATGATTCGATCCAAAACTCTTCCTTGAAGAGAAATTCCGTACCATGTAATGCCAATGTTCCGGAGGAATTACCTTCGTTTTCTGTTTTGAAAATATGTGCTCCAGAAATGAAAGAAGAAAATAACGAAGAATTGGGTCTTGATAAAGATGAATTGCACCTTGATGCAAGGAGCAATTTAGCGTCTTTCGATTCGAATTCTGTAAATGAATTTTCTTCGGATCTCGTTTCGAAAATGAGTGCTCCTGAAGTATATGAAGAAAATGACGAGGCAATGGATTCGCATGAAAATGGATTTCACTTCCTGATTTCAAGTTTCGAAAAAGATAACTACTTGCCAGTCAAAGAGAAACAAGAAAACTTTGGTATTTCATTGGACTACCATTTAAAATCTCATTTCGATAGTTACGACTCATCTGAAAAATTCGACTTGGTATCGTCTAACCTAGCCACTTATGCTGCTGATAATTTAGTTCAGAATTACGCAAACCGAATTGAAAAACTGGATTCAATCGTGAAAAATCCAGTTTCGAGTAAGTTTTTCGTTTTTGAAGTAGGTACTCTAAGTCCTCTTATTTTCATCATTTATATTGTACAACGTCCAAGTATTATAATTTTTTCCTCCTACCCTAAAATTTTTTTGAAATATTTTTTCGAACTGCGAAATTTTTTCTTCAAAATTTTTCCAACTTCAGATCCGAAATCTAATTTAATTCTTCAACTATAATTCATGTTTTCCCAAATTTTTTCGAGACTTATTCCAGCCAAAATTAAAAAATTGCCAACTCTGAAATTTTTTCTTAAATTTTGTCCTCATATTTTCTTTTTCTGAAATTTTTTTCGAAACCTTCAAGCTCTTAATTTTTCTCAGCCTCAAACATTGTCAGTGACGTCACGTCTCACGTGTAAAAAATCTGCACCAATCAAAAAATGTAAGTTTTACGAAAAAATTTTGGCGTGTGAAAAAGTTTTGAGAAAAATTCCAGAGTTGGATTAAATTTTGAGAAAAATTTGGGTAGGAAAATGAGAGTTGAAAAAATTCGAAGAAAAACTTGAAGTTGTGGAAAAAATTTGTTAAATAATCTTGGAGTGTGAAGGAATAAAAAAATTTGAAAGAAAATTTTAGTTTGGAAAATGTTGAATCGCATTCAAACTATGCAAATGCCAAGAAAAATACGTGAAACAGTTTACCAAGAATTTTTCAAATTTTCCTTAAAAAATTAATTTGCCCTAATGTAAAATTAAAACAAGGTTTCGAAAACTTAAAAGCCCATCAAAAAGTGACAATCAATCATGGATGCAAAATTAAAACAAAAATTACATGTTTGGGTTGTGTTTTTCAAACCGCAGTCGCTTGATTTTGTTTAGTTTTACATAAATTTTTATTGAAAATTACCTAATAAACGAAATGATTACATTGAAAAACTACTTTGTGTTAGATATAATCACAATTTTTTTATTCATAGGCTGTAATGATTTCTTGTTTATTTTTATTCGCTAGGTTCATCAAGCAAGGCTGATTTATGCCAATCACCTATTTCAACTTCAATGAATAGAAAATGTAAACAAACAGCGAATCGACTTTTTTACTGTAAAATATGTGACAAGTTTTTCACATCGGAGAAAACCAATTTCAAGCAGAAATGTCCAACTTGCGATGTTCGTAACACCAGTGTCTCACAAAAAAAGAAGTCGACAATTAATAGGCCTACGTCACCATTGATCAAAAGCAATTCAGTCGTTGCAAATTCTTCAGTTACTGGTGGGTATAATTGATCCTGGTTTTATTTATTGATCATGTGAACATCGCATCGATATTGATGAAATTTTATCGTATTTTTCTTATGTTGCACTAGATTTCCTCTGCGATATTTGCAATCGTTATTTAGCGAATAAGATAAATTTACGAAGACACCAACGTCTTGTACACAAAATCTACGGCCGTAAAGAGTTCAAATCGCTAAACGCTTACAAATGTTCAACTTGTAACCGGTGCTTTCGTCATCCCACCCATGTGAAGATACACGCACGGAAAATGCATAACAAAATACTGTTGGACTCTTATAAGCAGCCTTATAAATCCTCTGTGTGTGGAAAAGATGCCAAAGGACGCGGATCACAAAAACTCCCCAAGAGGAAATATCGCAGAAAAGGTAGGTAATCAGTATTGGTTGGCAAGGATAAAGTACTTATAGGAAAATATATGGAAACATAATTTTTTTAAATAGATTTCACTAGCTCCCAATTTATTTTTGCCAAAGATGAGCTTTTCACGATCTAAACACAACGGGTATAGCTGCGTAAAAGGTAAATTTGGCTCCGGCTCGAGTTTTCGATTTAACCCACAAATAGTCTTTGGATGCAAAAGAAATGTGGAAAAATGTTTGACCCTCTCACCCCCTCCCTTTCGGATTTATGACCATTTTATTGCATTATTTTCAAAAAAATTTAATTTCAATGGAAGTGAAGGAAATTTTTTGCTTTTTGGCACAAAGTTACATCTCGTAGAGATGTAGGTATTTACTTACAATAATTTTTTTCATCAATTTTGGTACACTTAGTCTACAGTTCAAGAGGCCAAAAGTGCTATAGAAATCAAAATTAGTGTGCATTTTCACTGGACAAAAAAATCAGTTGCTTTGTTGTAGGTATGGATCCCGTAGTCCCAAAAAGTGCATTTTCACTGGACAAAAAAATCAGTTGCTTTGTTGTAGGTATGGATCCCGTAGTCCCAAAAACCCACATTTTGGATTTTTTCCCTGGCACAATAGGGAGCTTCTTTTTTCCCAATTTTAAAATTTGACCTTGGACAAAAAATTTTCTCTCATTCTGGTAGCAGACACTCTCCCGACTCCAAATATACATCTGAGCCTGGATATAGAAACCACCCTTAGGTGTTAAAAATTGATTTCTGAGTTGACACTGATTTTGGGTGTTTCAGAAGGTATAGAATCAAAGGAAAACCTCTACTCAAAAACCAATTTTTTACACCTAAGGGTGGTTTCTATATCCAGGCTCACACATATGTCACATCCACTTCGGTCACGGACACAATAGGGTGCTGGGCTCCCTAATGTACGATTTCTGCCAAATTCGATCATTTTTGGCAGAATAAAGCCTCTGTAAGCGGCATGTGGTATGGTGGACAAAAAAAATCAAACGCAATGTATCCTTGGGTTCATTCTGCGCCCAAATAGCCAAAATTTGAGGAAAACTGTTGGCACAATAGGCTGTAGTGGAATTTCAAAGTTTTTAAAACCCCTGATTTCCTCCCCCTTTCATTAAAAAATAAGTTTTGAAAAAAACTCTGAAACTTGGGCTGCGACCTTAAAATTTCACGAGCAGAACGAAATTATTGATGAAAATTACATTTGAGCAATATTTACCCATTTTGAGCCTCAAATTGGGCCAATTTTTGAGTATTTTCAAAGGATTGATATGTGACCTATGAAAGTGGGGCAGAATTTCGCGAGAAATCCAAAAATACTATTCAAAATTTTTTTGAGCTATTTTTGAGAATTTTGAGCCTCAAATTGAATTAATTTTTGATTAATTTCAAAAAGATGGTGACCTACGAAAAAGAGACAGCATTTCGCCAGAGATTTTAAAATGTAATCAAAAACTTTTTAAAACAACTTTCAAGTTTGAGCAATTTTAAGCGCCAAATATTATATTGGAATACAAAAAAATGAGCAATCTAAACTAATAAAAAGGAAAATGAGAAATTCAAATCAATTACATTCAGTTGAAAAAATAAGCGGGGTTCGTTTCATTCATAAAATTATTAGATTTTAATTTTTGATTTCTCCATGAAATTTTAATCCATACCTACTGATAGGTCTATCTAAAAATCTACTACATCAAAGGCTCAAAATTCTCAGAAGTTGCCCAAAAAAAATTTTGGATGGTATTTTTGAATTTCTGGTAAAATTCTACTCCATAGGTCACATGCCAATGTTTTGAAATGAATAAAAAATTAACTCAATTCAAGGCTCAAAATTCTCAAAAGTTTCTCAAAAAAATTTTGGATGGTATTTTTGAAATTTCTCACGAAATTCTACCCCACTTTCATAGGTTACATGTCAATTCTTTGAAAATACTCAAGAATTGACCCAATTTGGGGCTCAAAATTGGGTTAATATTGCTCAAATTTAATTTTCATCAATAATTTCGTTCTGCTCGTGAAATTTTAACCCATTTTGATGAGTCGCAACCCAAGTTTCAGAGTTTTTTTCAAAACTTATTTTTTAATGAAAGGGGAAGGAAATCGCGGGGTTTCGAAACTTTGAAATTCCTCCACGGCCTGTTGTGCCAACAGTTTTCCTCAAATTTTAGCTCATTGGGCGCGGAATGAACCCAAGAATACATTGCGTTTGATTTTTTTTTGTCCATCATACCACATGACGCCTACAGAGGTATTACCTATTGTGCCAAAAATGATCGAATTTGCCAAAAAACCGCACATTGGGGGCCCAGCACCCTATTGTGTCCGTGACCCACGGGATGTGACATATGTATATTTGGAGTCGGGAGAGTGTCTGCTACCAGAATGTGAGAAAATTTTTTGTCCAAGGCCAAATTTAAAAATTGGGAAAAAGAGGGGTTTTTAGGCCTCAGCTTCCTATTGTGCCAGGGCAAAAATCCAAAATGCGGGTTTTTGGAACTACGGGATCCATACCTACAACAAACCAACTGATTTTTTTGTCCAGCGAAAATGCACGCTCAATGAACACTTTTTGCCTCTTGGACTGTAGACTAACTCCTTCATAGGGGTTTGGCCATTTGAAATTTTCAACTGTAAAAAAGACCGTAATAGGGGTGTTCGACCACTTTTCGAAATTATCCCCAAAACGTGTTTTTTAACGTAGATTCGCCTCACGTATTCACTTTTGGCAATTTCAATTCCGCAAGGGCCAAAAATCGCGAAAAATCGTACAAAAATGTAGTTTTTTTAAAACAGATTTTTCGAATTTTGTGCATTTTATACGGAAATAAATGACCCAAATGAAGAAACTAACGCCGGATTCGTGTATAGCGGGTCAAAATACCCCGAATCGTTTTACTTAAAGCCTCGAAATTCACCATTTTTCTTACGAGATGTATTGAAAAAAAAAAGTACAGCTCTTTGCATAATTTTTCAGATAAATCTTGTCATTTGTTACTCGAGAACCAGCTTCTGACATTACCTAAAGAAACGGTGGAAGAACTCACAACGAGTAGCCGGTCGATCCAAAAGTCTTCTGTGAATATAAATTCAATACCATCCGATACGAAATTTGCGAAGGAATATTCTTCGCATTCAATTCCGGAAAATAATGCTTCGGAATCGAAAGAAGAAAATAGCGAAGAGATGGGTCTTGATGAAGATGAATTTTCCCTTCAAATATCAAGCTCCGAAGAAGACGACTTTATGCCAGTCAATGAGAAAAAAGAAAAATTAAGTATTTCGCCATTTCGTCATGCAAAATCTGATTTCGATAATTACAGTTCGTTTGTGGAGAAATTCGACTCAACAGCCTTTAGCCAATCTACGGCCCATGTTGCTGGTAATTATGTTGAAGATTCGAATCGAATTAAGAAACTCGATTCAACGGTGAAAAATGAACTTTCGAGTAAGTTAATTGTAGATATATTCAATCAACTACAGGCCCGGCGAGAGAAAATGCGGGCCCGGTGCAAAAAATTTTTGCGCCCCCTCTCTTTAAAAAAAAATTTGTAGAAATTATTTGTAACACCCCCTGGCCCCTCTTTCCCAACACAACAGAAAATATCAAAATTTATTGGACAATTGTTGATACATATTTTGCAATAAAACAAAAAAAATTTATAGGTACCTACAACTTAAGCTAAATTGAGACATTTGCAAATGCCTTCAAAAACGTAGGGAGCCCGCATGGGTGCATAGGGCCCTGTTGGGAGCCCCTCCTAACATTTCAAAAAAAACGCGGGCCCGGTGCAAGTGCACCCCCTGTACCCGCCTCTCGCCGGGCCTGATCAACTACTTACCAGAATTCACACCTCCGGTGCAATAACACGTCTCAAAAAAATTTAACTCATATTTTTTTTCTGAAACGTACTTATTTGTGATTAGTTTTCCATTTATACCAATAATAAATAAACAGTGATGCAAGCATCACAAACTTTCCGGACAGGTGTGAAAGAAAAATCAACGAAAGTATTACCTAGGTACCATAATTGTCTGAATTTTGCCCATGAAAAAAATAAGCTTACTGTTTTATGTGTATTATAATATGCTCGCTGGGGAAAAACATAGGTACGTTATCTTGAAAGAAAGAGGCAAAAATGCTGACACGAAATATATTTGTTTCCCTCTAAATACGTCCTCCCATCGATAAGGAGAGAAATAATTGTTATCGCGTTTTAGGTTAAGATTACATGACGATTACATGTAATGTAACGCGGCAAATGACCAAACTCAAAGATTTTTGGATTAAATCGCTCGTAAAAAATTTTCTGGTGAACCTATCGATCTGAAATTTTGGCATAGCCTTCCTTTTTGCAAACCCCAACTCCTATTAAAATTTCAACGAAATATTTAAATTAGGACGGACGTACCTAATTGTGTTCACAGACATTTTTTATCCCACATACATACATACATACGGAACATCATCTGGAATTTGGTCAAAACAAACTTGTACAAAATCAGAATTTTTCTAGACCCAATATTTCCGAAAACGAATTTCGACCCGAAAGACATGATGAAAAATCGCGAATTTATTTGTAAAATAATTTATGCTGCCTTAATTGATTTTCAGATTTTTTTTATGTTCGCGAAGTTAGCTTGCAAGATGATCTTCGTCTTGGAAACGCGGTAGGCGAATTTACACGTAGCAAGTAAATATAACTTACGTTAAAACCGGTTCATCCGGGACTATTACGATGTCTTGAAGTAGAAGGTACCTCCGGGAGTACCTTAGACGCTATAACCCAAAATAAGGTGAGGAGAGGAGGTGGTCAAAACAATTGTTATATCGCAGGTACTGAATAATTATTTTTCGCCAAGTCGCGGTGAAAACCTGCTGCCATATCGATAAGCACATCTCGAAGAGGACCACAAGGTAAACTTCTAGTGACATTTCCAACCACTTTCCATGCATAGGAGGGAGGGGGAATTTTCGCAAGATAACTACTTTTTGAAGTTTTAATTTTTTGCTGAGTCATGCAAACAACCTGCCGGGATATCGATAGGTACATCTCATACAGGACCCCAAGGTGCACTTCTGGTGAAATTTTGAACCACTTTCTATGCATAGGAGGGGAGGGGGAATTTTTTAATGACGAATTCTGAAGTGAATTCATCAGTTTTTATTTTTTGCTGAGTCATGCAAACAACCTGCCGGGATATCGATAAGTACATCTCATAGAGGACCCCAAGGTGCACTTCTGGTGAAATTTTGAATCACTTTCTATGCATAGGAGGGGAGGAAGAATTTTCTGAAGATGATAACTACTTTTTGAAGTTTTTATTTTTTGCTGAGTCATGCAAACAACCTGCCGGGATATCGATAGGTACATCTCATACAGGACCCCAAGGTGCACTTCTGGTGAAATTTTGAACCACTTTTTATGCATAGGAGGGGAGGGGGAATTTCTTAATGACGAATTCTGAACTGAATTCATCAGTTTTTATTTTTTGCTGAGTCATGCAAACAACCTGCCGGGATATCGATAGGTACATCTCATACAGGACCCCAAGGTGCACTTCTGGTAAAATTTTGAATCACTTTCTATGCATAGGAGGGGAGGGGGAATTTCTTAATGACGAATTCTGAACTGAATTCATCAGTTTTTATTTTTTGCTGAGTCATGCAAACAACCTGCCGGGATATCGATAGGTACATCTCATACAGGACCCCAAGGTGCACTTCTGGTGAAATTTTGAATCACTTTCTATGCATAGGAGGGGAGAAAGAATTTTCTGAAGATGATAACTACTTTTTGAAGTTTTTATTTTTTGCTGAGTCATGCAAACAACCTGCCGGGATATCGATAGGTACATCTCATACAGGACCCCAAGGTGCACTTTTTATAAAATTTTGAACCACTTTCTATGCATAGGAGGGGAGGGGGAATTTTTTAATGATGATTTCTGAACTGAATTCATCAGTTTTTATTTTTTGCTGAGTCATGCAAACAACCTGCCGCGATATCGATAGGTAAACCTCATACAGGACCCCAAGGTGCACTTCTGGTGAAATTTTGAACCACTTTTTATGCGTAGGAGGGGAGGGGGAATTTTTTAATGACGAATTCTTAACCGAATTCATCAGTTTTTATTTTTTGCTGAGTCATGGAGACAACCTGCCGCGATATCGATAGGTACATCTCATAGAGGACCCCAAGGTGCACTATTGATGAAATTTTGAACCACTTTTTATGCATAGGAGAGGAGGGGGAATTTTCGCAAGATGAGAACTACTTTTTGAAGTTTTAATTTTTTGCTGAGTCATGCAAACAACCTGCCGCGATATCGATGGGTACATCTCGCGGAGGGCCCCGAGGTCCACTTATAATAAAATTTTCAACCACTTTCTATTCATAGGAGGAGAGGGGGATTTTTTAATGTAGAATTCTGAACTGAATTCATCGATTTTTTTTTTGCTGAGTCATGCGAACAACCTGGCGCGATATCGATGAGCACATCTTGTGGAGGGTCTAAAGGTGCACTATTGGTGAAATTTGGAACCACTTTCTATGCATAGGAGTGGAGGGGAGATTTTTTAAAAATATTTTTTAAAATTTCTATTTTTTGGCAAGAAAATTCCCCTTCACCTCCTATGCATAGAAAGTGGTTCAAATTTTCACCAACAGTGCAACTCGAGCCCCTCCACGAGAAGTGCTTATCCATATCGCGGCAGGTTGTTTGCCTGACTCAGCAAAAAATTGAAACTTTAAAAAATATAGTAATATCTTTAAAAAATTCCCTCTCCCTTCCTATGCATAGAAAACGATTCGAAATTTTACCAGAGGTGGACCTTGGAATCCTCTATGAGATGTGCTTATCAATATGCCGGCAGGTTGTTTGCATGACTTAGCAAAAAATTGAAACTGTTCAATTTGATTGGGAATTCATCATTGAAAATTTCCCGCTCCCCTCCTATGCATGGAAAGCGGTTCAAAATTTCACCAGAAGTGCACCTTGGGGTGCTCTATGAGATGTACCTATCGATATCGCGGCAGGTTGTTTCCATGACTCAGCAAAAAATTAAAACTGTTGAATTCAGTTCAGAATTCGTCATTAAAAAATTCTCCCTCCCCTCCTATGCATAGAAAGTGGTTCAAAATTTCACCAATAGTGCACCTTTAGACCCTCCACAAGATATGCTCATCAATATCGCGGCAGGTTGTTCGCATGACTCAGCAAAACAAAAATCGATGAATTCAGTTCAGAATTCATCATTAAAAAATCCTCCTCTCCTCCTATGCATGAAAAGTGGTTAAAAATTTCATAATAAGTGGACCTCGGGGCCCTCCGCGAGATGTACCCATCGATATCGCGGCAGGTTGTTTGCATGACTCAGCAAAAAATTAAAACTTCAAAAAGTAGTTCTCATCTTGCGAAAATTCCCCCTCCTCTCCTATGCATAAAAAGTGGTTCAAAATTTCATCAATAGTGCACCTTGGGGTCCTCTATCAGATGTACCTATCGATATCGCGGCAGGTTGTTTCCATGACTCAGCAAAAAATAAAAACTGATGAATTCAGTTAAGAATTCGTCATTTAAAAAATTCCCCCTCCCCTCCTATGCATAAAAAGTGGTTCAAAATTTTACCAGAAGTGCACCTTGGGGTCCTGTATGAGATGTACCCATCGATATCCCGGCAGGTTGTGTTTGCATGACTCAGCAAAAAATAAAAACTTCAAAAAGTAGTTATCATCTTCAGAAAATTCTTCTCCCCTCCTATGCATAGAAAGTGGTTCAAAATTTTATAAAAAGTGCACCTTGGGGTCCTCTATGAGATGTACCTATCGATATCCCGGCAGGTTGTTTGCATGACTCAGCAAAAAAAAAAACTTCAAAAAGTAGTTATCAACTTGCGAAAATTCCCCTCCTCTCCTATGCATAGAAAGTGGTTCAAAATTTCATCACTAGTGCACCTTGGGGTCCTCTATGAGATGTACCTATCGATATCGCGGCAGGTTGTTTCCATGACTCAGCAAAAATAAAAAACTGATGAATTCGGTTAAGAATTCGTCATAAAAAAATTCCCCCTCCACTCCTACGCATAAAAAGTGGTTCAAAATTTTATTAAAAGTGCACCTTGGGGTCCTCTATGAGATGTACCTATCGATATCCCGGCAGGTTGTTTGCATGACTCAGCAAAAAATAAAAACTGATGAATTCAGTTCAGAATTCGTCATTATGAAATTCCCCCTCCCCTCCTATGCATAGAAAGTGGTTCAAAATTTTATTAAAAGTGCACCTTGGGGTCCTGTATGAGATGTACCTATCGATATCCCGGCAGGTTGTTTACATGACTCAGCAAAAAATATAAACTTCAAAAAGTAGTTATCATCTTCAGAAAATTCTTCCTCCCCTCCTATGCATAGAAAGTGGTTCAAAATTTTATAAAAAGTGCACCTTGGGGTCCTCTATGAGATGTACCTATCGATATCCCGGCAGGTTGTTTGCATGACTCAGCAAAAAATTAAAACTTCAAAAAGTAGTTATCTTGCGAAAATTCCCCCTCCCCTCCTATGCATGGAAAGTGGTTGGAAATGTCAGTAGAAGTTTACCTTGTGGTCCTCTTCGAGATGTGCTTATCGATATGGCAGCAGGTTTTCACCGCGACTTGGCGAAAAATAATTATTCAGTACCTGCGATATAACAATTGTTTTGACCACCTCCTCTCCTCACCTTATTTTGGGTTATATCGTCTAAGGTACTCCCGGAGGTACCTTCTACTTCAAGACATCATAATAGTCCCGGATGAACCGGTTTTAACGTAAGTTATATTTACTTGCTACGTGTAAATTCGCCTACCGCGTTTCCAAGACGAAGATCATCTTGCAAGCTAACTTCGCGAACATTCATCTGCATAAATTCACCCTCCCCTCCTATGCATAAAAAGTGGTTCAAAATTTCACCAGAAGTGCACCTTGGGGTCCTCTATGAGGTGTACCTATCGATATTGCGGCAGGTTGTTTGCATGACTCAGCAAAAAATAAAAACTGATGAATTCAGTTTAGAATTCGTCATTAAAAAATCCCCCCCCTCCTATGCATAAAAAGTGTTTCAAAATTTCATCAATAGTGCACCTTGGGGTCCTCTATGAGATGTACCTATCGATATCTAGGCAGGTTGTTTGCATGACTCAGCAAAAAATAAAAACTGATGAATTCAGTTCAGAATTCATCATTAAAAAATTCCCCCTCCCCTCCTATGCATTGAAAGTGGTTCAAAATTTCATTATAAGTGGACCTCGGAGCCCTCCGCGAGATGTACCCATCGATATCGCGGCAAGTTGTTTGCATGACTCAGCAAAAAATTAAAGTAGTTATCATCTTGCGAAAATTCCCCCTCCCCTCCTATGCATGGAAAGTGGTTGGAAATTTCACCAGAAGTGGACCTTGTGGTCCTCTTCGAGATGTGCCTATCGATATGGCAGCAGGTTTTCAGCGCGACTTGGCGAAAAATAATTATTCAGTACCTGCGATATAACAATTGTTTTGACCACCTCCTCTCCTCACCTTATTTTGGGTTATAGCGTCTAAGGTACTCCCGGAGGTACCCTCCACTTCAAGACATCGTAATAGTCCCGGATGAACCGGTTTTAACGTAAGTTTTATTTACTTGCTACGTGTAAATTCGCCTACCGCGTTTCCAAGACGAAGATCATCTTGCAAGCTAACTTCGCGAACATTTTTTTTTTAGGCAAACTTTCGACATTTTTTGGTATTCTATCTGAAAATTAAAGCAAAAATGTGATACCCTGGAACAAATTACACATAAATATCAATTGCACCATCTTTAGTACCATATGTGACTTTTTCAAAAAATTCCCTGCCCCATTTTCAATTTGCATCTTGCCCCACTGGGACTATTTTTCTTTAACGCAATGTACTGGGAAGAAAATATAGGTAATTGGATGTAGATTACAAAAAAATTACCTGATTTTTTTTTCAAAACTTGAAAACATGATATTTCACAAAAATTAAATTTCAAGGATTTTACAAAAATCACATGAAATCACACTATTGATAATAACTTATAGACAAGCAGTCCTTCAGGTCTGTTATTTTTTCCTGTTCTGTATCGAACGGTATCGAATGGATACCCATCCACCAATTGCCCAGAAAAAAATTTTCAATCACATCACTGACGACAATGAGCCAATTTGCATCTTGCGGTTCTTGTCCCCTGGTGCATCCTGCCCCACCTTCCTTTAATCTCGATTTATTTGATTGATGTGCGGTGATACTGTCGTATTTACATTAGGTTCATCAGATCGGGCTAAATTACGTTCATCGACGACGAATATCAAAAATTTCACGGAACAATCTCACCAACAAATAGAAATCCGATGGTTTTACTGCCCAACATGTCCAAAAGTATTCGCATTGAAATTGAAAAAGAATGAGACTACATTGAAATGTCCGACTTGCAGTAGCCGTGTATACACTTTTGACTCATCGAAGTCGACAACTATGTCGAAAATAAGAAATATTAGCCCTAAACAGGCCGTTGAAAATTCTTCAAAGTTACATGCAGCTACTGGTGAGTAGACAATCAATATTAATTTTAATGGCCTAAAATTCAATTTTTTTCAATTTCTTTAATTCACTACTATTTTTTTTTAAATTTTATCCAATTTGAAAAATTTTTCAACAGTAGGTAGAAAGTAGAATTGTATTAAATTTTCTCGATTTTTTGTTTCAATTTTGTTTTAGTTTTAAATTTTAAAAAAAATTAAAAATTATTTATTAAGTTTGGAAAAAATCTGAAAAATACGAAGTTAAAATTTTTTGTAAAATACAAATTTGGGAAAAATTTTAAAGCTGAAAAAAATTAAGGGAAAATTTTAAGTCGATTGTTTTAAAGTTTTTTACCCTCTCATTGGGAGTGGGGGGTGGGTGTTTCAAAAATTAGGAAAAGAAATGTAAACATGGACAAATTTGGTTAAAAGCACACTTTAGATATAATTCTGTGGCACCCCCTTTCCTCCGGAATTTTTCAGTAATCGAATCGTGGACTAGCTGGACTTGAAATTTTAAATTTGGTGCCTGGCATGGCATGGCATGGTGGATTAAGAAGAGGTAAAATTTCCACAACGTTTTTCCAAGTTTTAAACACACTAGTGCTATTCTTTACTGTTCAACTTTTTAAAAAAGTACAAAATGATCACCTCTTAATTTTTAAAGAATCATTGAACTTACATTTCTTATTATAGGTAATCTCGATTTATTTTATTGGTGTGCGGTGATATTCTCATATTTATTAGGTTCATCAAATTGGGCTGAATTACGTTCATCGACCATTCAAAAGCCACTGTCTGCGACCAAATTATCTTATGATTCGAAGCTGCACCGTTCCCCCGTCGTATCATCTTCAACAAACATCAGTAATTCCACGGAACAGTCTCACCAACAAACAGAAAACGACTGGTTTTACTGCCCAAAATGTCAAAAACCGTTCGCATCGAAAAAGAACGAGCCTATATTGAAATGTCCGTCTTGCAGTATTCTGGACCACACCGTTGACCCAATGGAAACGAAGTCGACGATTGATGAAACTTCGTCGAGAATAGAAAAGAATAACCCGGCCGTAGAAAATTCTTCGAAGTTGAATACAGCTACTAGTGAGTATTGTATAATCGATTCTAATTTTAGCACCCTACAGATATTAATCAGTGTGATCCTTCCGTTGTTTTAGATCTTCGGTGCAATATTTGCGATCGATATTTTACTAGGAAGGACAGTTTGCATAATCACAAACTTTCTATCCATGAAGGCCATGACGATTTCAAATGCCCAATATGCGGTAAAATATTCACCAGAAAACACGATATGTACAGACACTCGTTGATCCACAGTTCGCTGCGTCCTTACAGTTGTTCATTTTGTCACAAGTCTTTTAATCAAGACAAATCTAGAAACAAGCACATACGGGAAGCTCATAAAGTTGATACCAAAACTTTGGGCCAGAATCGACTAGAAAATTTAATTGCTCGTAATATTGTGGAAGAACACGTACAAAATATTCGTAATGATCACAAACCTTTGAAGAAGATTTTACAAAATGTTGAAAAAATTCACAAACCTTTGAAGAAGAACCTACGAAATGTTCAAAAATCTCGCAAAGTTTTAAAGAAGAATCTACGAACAGTCCAAAATAATCACAACACTTTGATGAAGAAACTGCGACATATTCGTAATATCAATAAAAGACATTACTGTTGTGCTCACTGTGGACAACGATTCAATCAAAAACAGAACATGTTTCACCATATATGTATGCAACATTTTTCCGGAACGCTTGAACATTTTAAATGCAAAATCTGTAAACATGCATTCCCGACGAAGCAACTTGTGTTGACCCATCGCCAGGCTTATCATTACCATGTGAAAAATCAAAATAAATGTTCGAAGTGTAACGCATGTTTCAAAAATCTTTCGATTAAAGTACGCCATGAGAAATATTTTCATCAAAATAACGATTAGAGTTTTAATGCTTTTATGAATGTGCCGATTAAAATACATTTTTTTTTAAAACGTATTCTATGTCTTTTTCGTATTTCATTTGATTTTTCATGGTTCTGTTATATTAATGCGCTTTTTTAAAGATCGTAGAGTCGGCGAGAGCAAATGTGTGCCCTGTGCAGAAAATTTGTGAGACGTTCCCCCCTCCAAAAAAATGTTGAAAATCAATTTTTCAAAGTTTTTTGTAATTTTTTTGCTTCTGTTCCTTTTGCTAACTCTTGGGGGCAATTTTTTTTTAAATTGTAGTTTGGACCAAAAAAAGATTTTCGTTTTTTTATGGCACGTAAAATTTAAATTCCTGGCCTCTACTTGTTCCTCAACAAACTCGGGCTCAGTGCAAATGCAACCCTTGCACTTTCCTTTTGCCGACCCTGAAAGATCGGCCAAAATTACTCCTGTGTTTTTAGATTTTTAACGGTGTCGTTTCTACATTTTATTTAGTGTTGGGCAAAATATATTTTTAAAAGTAATCGACGAGAAAACTAATTGATCCCTCGATTAATCGATGAAAACATAATCAATTAATCGATCTTAATCGCAGTAGAAAATTCGAACGATTTTTTCTTTGTTTTAGCGCCAGCGGTGCTAACCAAAATTTTGAAAATTACTTAAAACAGCTAAAATGTAAAAACTCTTGGTCAAAATTCCTTTAAAATTCCGTAACTATTTTTTTTTAACAAATAACATCACCTATAATGTTACCTGCTACCAAAACCTGGAAAAAATGAAATGAAAAAGTAAAAGTTGAATTATGTTTATTTTAAATTACATTGCACGTCCCTTTTTAAACATTTCTTTAGAGATCTTTCTAAATCTTTACGAAGAAGGTAGACGAGAATTTAGAGTGCCATTTGGAATTCAGGAGGCACATAATTCGAATTTTAGACATAGAATTTTTCCGTTTTTTGGACCAAAATTGGATAAAAAGTTTAAAAAATAGGACACTTCAAAAATTTTGAAAAAAATTTAGAAAAACAGGAATTTTGGCTTAAAAACGCGTGTTTTTGCTAATTTTTAGTATTTTTTTCGAAAGTCCTTGAAAATTCTTCAAAATGTGAAATTCCTCAACGAATTCCTTAATATTGAGGAAAATGCATTCGAGTTGAGGAATTTCAAGGTCTTGAAAAATCGTAAAGAATTTATTGAGGAATTTCACATTTTGAGAAATCTTAAAAGGAATTTCCAAAAAAAGTATCTACCTATGAAATTTTTTTAAAAAACACATTTCATAGGTCAAAGCCCGTTTCCGCTGATAAAATTCTGACAAGGGCCAAGCAGCAATAAAATTTCAGGCCAAAAAAATACACAAGGAAAATGTATCGTAAATCGTTACCTCATCAGAAGTTTCAGGTAGGTACCTAGACTACCTACTAAAATTTATTTTTCAAATTTTGGAATTTTTTTTGAAAATTCAAACTTACATTATGGCCTTGCAAAACCGTAAAATATAAAAATTTGATTTTATCGAGGTGAAAATTAAAAATATGAAATAATACCCTATTGTCGACCTCCCAAATCGATTGGAAGCGGTTCCTGTGCCTCCCGAGTCCTCCAATTTTGTTTAGAATTTTCTCGCATTGGAAAAAACCCCATAGGAAAATTTTCTGATAAATTATTTTTTCCAGATATTCTTATTGCGGGGTTAGAGTTGTTGTTCGACGACCTAAATGTAGGCAACCCTTCGTTCAGGCCAAGGTAAGACAAAGAGAAATGATTCCCCTCGAATAGTCCAGTCATTTCAGTATTTAACCCCCCAAAAAATGCAATCCTAAATTTTTTTCGTGTTTTGTGTTCGTAATGTTCCACTAAACAACGTACTAAAATGAACACTCCGAAACCCTCCGCAACCTTCCTGAGGAGGGGTAAATGCTTCCTGAAAACTTTTTTCGTGAATATCTCCTCAAATAAGCCTCAAAATTAAAAAATGGTTATGAACAATCTTGTTTTACGTGCAATTTCCTATCAGAAAGGTTTTCTGTTTTTTCAAACACGAAACTTTTGTGAATATTTTCTCGGATTAGCCTCAAAATGGGAAAATGGTTATGAATAATCTACGTGTAAGTAATATTCTATCAAAAAGGTTAGTTTAAAAAAAAACACCCTTATCTGTGCCCAAAAATTAAGTGTGAAAAAAAACTATTTTTCCAATATTTACAGTAAGTAATTATTGAAGTATTCGAAATAATGATACCAATGAGGAGTATCTTTTTATACATGCTAGTAGAGCATTTTTTTTTTAAAAGTTACCACAAAAATTTCAGTTCTAACGGTTAATTATGAGGGAGGTTATTGAACATTGCATTTAAAAATGTAGGCTCTGAAAAAAAGCACTTTAAAACGTGGTGTTGATAATTGCTATCAGTGATACAAAAAATTTCTTCGTGGCAGGCGGGGGGGGGGGGCAAAATTCAAAATTTTGAACATTTTCATATTTGGTGTCAAAAATTAGGTTTTTTGATGTGCCAAAAATGATTTTGAGATTGTTTTCTGTAGTAAATCAAAAGGAGCCTGGACTGGCATAGACAAAACTCATAATTTCGATTTGAACGCATAAATGACCCTGACGAATATGATAGCTAAGACGGTAAACCAGAAGGTATTGAATAACTTACTTTTTTTAAAGGTTTCAAATAAATAAATAATGACGTTCAAAAAAAGAGAAAGAATACCCCAATTATACAAAATTCAAGTTTGGCCATTTCCCCTTGATCTACTCTTTAATTTTCAAAAAAAAAATCAATAAATTCAAAATAATTATGCATCGATACCAAGAAAACCAATTTTGCTGAGTTTTGCCTTTGTCCTTCCAGAGTTCCTTTCAGTTTTTCAAAAAAAACTACTTTAAAATCGTATTCAGCACAAAAACCGAGTTTTTGATACCAACCATGAAAATTTTCAAAATTCTGAATTTTCCCTCTTTCCCTCCTCCCGACTGACCATTTGATTTTGAATCCGTATGATGCGGAAGAATGTTTTGTATCTTCTATCTATAATACTATAAAACTAAGTCCACTTTCTTTCTCCGCGGTAAACTCGAAACTGGCTGAATCAATAATTTTCTAACTTTGTTCATTTTAATGCCTGTATGCCGTAGAAGGTTTATAGTGATAAAAAAAAATTTTAAGTTCAATAGGTAAATTGTTATAAAGCTTCAAAGTCCCAAAAAATGACGACTTTTATAGACATTGCGGAGGTGAAACCAGTTCGCGGTAAGACGAGGTAAAATTTCGTTTCAAAGTGAACATGTTTCGTTGCAATGCTGGGAGGCGTGGTTTACACAGAATATTAAGCTGTTAGTGTTGGCAAAGTTCTCAAAAAAAATGAACGAGTTCATGTTCGCGTTCTAAGCTCCAAAATGTTTTTCTCAATTTTTTTCCTCGAATTTTTCTCAAACTCCAAATTTTTCTTTCATTTTTTTTCAAGCTCCAAAATTTTTTCTCAAAATTTTTTTCAAATTCAAATTTTTTTCTACATTTGAATGGTTTTCTTAGAACTTTTCAAACTCAAAATATTTTTAAATTGCTCTAGACATACTCCATTTTTTTTTCAAGTTGCAAAATTTTTCTCCCGTCATTTTTTCAAATTCAAATTTTTTTCTTCTTGAACTTTTTTCTAGAACATTTTTTAAACTTCGAATTTTTTCTTATAAGTAAGTAATTTTTTCGAAGTCCAAAATTTTTTTCTCAATATTTTTCAAACTAAGCATAACTTTTTCTCAAACATTTTTCAAACTCCAAATTTTTTCTTGAAAGTTTTCAAATACTGAATTTTTTCTTTGACTTCAAATTTTCTTTTCAAAAATATTTCAGATCGAAATTATTTTTTCAAGATTTGATGTTATACCCAATTACCTATTACATTTTACACCTCAAAATTTCTTCTCATCCGGCCTTTTTTAAAGACTCACTGCATAATTTTTTCAAATTTCATTTCTTTCCTAAAATTCTGAAAATTTGAATTTTTTCTTGACAATTTTCAAAGTCTACAGGCTCATTCCATGTCAATTCGAGCAGGTTTTGAGCTTGGGTCTTCCGATTGCGCTCAATTTTTTTACGGGTTCCCCTCAATAACAATGAAGAAATTACCATCATTTTGTAACGTGGGGACTTGGCCCTCCGTCTTACTCCTATGGGGAGGGAGAGAGGATTTAGTGACGAGTGCAAAAATAGGTATAACCGGTCGAGGTGATCCTACCAACGTGGGTACGTTGGTAGCGAACTTTGAAGTTGATCTTCAGTAGTCGAGTTACCCAGCGTCCGTACAGGTCTCCTGGCTACTCAACCCCGGTGGAGCTCCGTGCTCGCAATTGACAGTGTTCACCAGTCTCAATCGATAGCAGTACCAGTCCAATTTTGAGGTGCCCAATTACACCAGTTCGGAAAACCTTTCGTGTGCGTTTCTTCCCAATTCGTGTAATGAGCCTAGATACCTCTACCCCCTCGTATGTGCGCGCGTAGGCCGAGTCGACCGTCTTACCGTCACATCTGGCGCCCAATATTCGTGGATCACCATAAATCCATGGCCTGGCCCGCCATGCGAATCCCTTTGGGATCTACGGGCACCCGAACCAGCACCTGGCTGGTGACCGTTTGTGGATTTGTGGTCCTTTAAACATCAAATCTTCGGAGGTTTTTCACTTTTGCCGCGGTGTTTTGCCATCGAAAAGAGTGGAGCATCCAACAACATCAAATGGATCCTGGAAAATGCGGACGATTTTCCAGTGCTGTGTGCGATCAAGACGCACACTTCTACTTACCATCAAGGTAAATACGTCTGGTTAATTTTTTTTTCGTGTTTTTTCTCCACTGGTGAAAAAGTTAAAAACACAGGGTTCTTTCTTCCTTTATCCTTAAAATTAAAGTAGTAGGCAGTTTTTATTTATCTTCTCTGCATAAAAAAAGGAGGTAGACTAGTTTAAGCTTTTCCTAGGCGTAAAAGTTAGAATTTTTAAAGTATAGCCTTTAAAGTTCGAAAGCACCTTATGTGCACCCAATAATTATTCTAAAATATTGATCTTTGTAGAAGTACAGATAATGTAAAGCCTTCAGCTGAGAATTTTGACAGATAAATTATGATAATTTCGACTTTTTCCTTCCTTTCACGAGTTTTAACGTAAGTGACCCAGTAAAATTATTTGGCGTAAAATTTTACTCAATTTTGTTAACGTAAAAGAAACGAACCCCAGAAGACGTTGGATCAAGATTTTCCAGAAAATTGCAGCAGAAAAATCTTCTATCAACTGTCTACAAGTAGGTATCTAAGTAATCAAATCGTCTGATACAGATTGCACTTGAAATCAATACCTAGGTACCTATTGCTCAATATAAACGAGCACATCCATGTCATACGAGTACATATCCGTACACATGTGAAACATGATCAAGAAAATTTGGCGAGAAAAATCCCAAATACTGGACGAAAATCATGATTATAAAACAGAGCACTCAGACGTAATTTTGGCGAGTTGAATCCCAAAAAATTACATCATGGGGCATAAAATGGAATATGGCGTTACACACAAGTTTCACTGGTGGGTGTTGCTGCAGGTGTAGTCAATTCGCCTACTTGTAAGTGAAATTGAAACAAATACACTTGTGTTGACATTCATCGGTGAAATTCCAAACATGCCAGCATCACAAAATCGTCTAAAAAGATCGACCATTAACACACGTGGACACCTCTCCGTAATTTTCAGCGCCTACCCATCCTGAAAAACACACACGCGATGTCAATGGCTTTCTTTAAATCCAGTTAATCATTTATTTCCATGTGGTGAATGCATGAGGGGTACTCACTTGTGTGCTTATTGCATGGAAAATATGTGACAAAAACTGAGTATAAGAAAAATCTCTGAAAGAATTTTTAGGAATTCTTATAAGACAGAATGACCTTGAAAAATCGCACACCTACCTATGCATACGTACTAGCATACCTATCAATATAGAAAATCGGTACCAAACATGCACAAAATCATTCATTTTTGACAGGCCTGTACTCAAATCGTCTGTCTCAGACTGAAATTGAGATTATCACAGACATGTCAATCTGACGTAAAAGGTAAACCTACACATATCCGTGTGAATAAAAACCATCAAAAATTGCCCAGAAAATTCACATTTACTCACAAAGGTACGAATCATGCAACATAACCGCCATGCAAATTATCATGACGATTATTGAAAAACCTATCTGATCATAATCAATCAGAAATCATGCCACTGTACGAATACAGATTACGGCATAGAGACACACAAACGTGTTTTTAACTACCCATTTGGTGAGTCAAAAAATCCCAAACCATGGTTAATCAAGTCTATATAATGCTCATGTCACGAAAATAATCTGACAGGGGCAAAGGGTGCTGCGAGTAATCAAATATCCGCAGACCTATAGCTTTGAATAACAAGATCATGTGATTTAGGATCTGCAGAAAAAATTCATTTCTCAGTAAGAAATTTCGCTGACGGGTGTTGCGACAGGTGTAGTCATCGCCTACACTTGTGCCGGCATTTATCGATGAAATCAAGTACGAACAAAAAATTCACCTGCCATTCGGTGCGATATTTTATTCAAATTTGGCGTAATATAATCCCAAATCATCAAAGTTCTAAAATCCGCCTAAAATCACATTGTATTTTATAAAATAACACCTTCTTAATTTTTTCCATTTAAGCTAGAAACAGCACGAAATCTCGTTAGCATCGACGTTACAATCCGCTGGAACCCTCACTTATCAAGCGGAACGATCTTTTACGACTTGCAAAGCCTTGAAGCCGCGGCTACATTCCGGCTTACGTTTTAAGATACTTTCGGTGTACTGTATCTTTTCGTATTCCTCCTATTCCCGGTGATCGGTATAGCGCTAAACCCGGTTCCACGGATTGCAAGGCGGTGTACGGAGGGAGAAAGCTCACACTAAAGGTAACTTTATTAACGACTAGGTATGAACCGAGCTTTTATGGACTTTGGACATGCGGAATGTAGCAACCGCTGGGGTCGGCGGTGTGCTCAACGGCATGGCCTTGGGACGTGAAGATTTCAGCATTCCATTACACTAGGCAAGCTTGTCGCAAAAGTTTTTATTGCAAAAGTTGTTCCAAGTTCAACATAAAACCAGTTTTATAGATCTGGTTCAAAATCGCGTAATTTTTCAAGACGCCGAAAGCATTCCTTTGCAATGCAATAAAAAATGGCAATTCTGAGAATGACAAACGTAGAAATAAAATCACAAGGAAATATGCTTGTAAAATCGGAAAATGTACGTACAGAATTCACACCTTTCGTCTCTCTTACCTGTGATCAACTCATATGCTCGCATATAAGTTTGAACTTAACACATGTCGGAGAGATGAAAGGTAAGAAGGCAAATATATCGTATGGTACTCTTCCGGAAATTTTAGCTTGAATTAATTCAACGGAATTTCATAAAATGTACATCAAATCCGAAATTATGTATTCCTCGGGTATGCGTGCGTATACCCCGTTTGTGGTTATTTTGAAGTACACTTTGAGTATTCAAATCGCTTTCAAAAAGTAGATATTGAAATTAATACTTGATGGTGTATTCATTTTTACCAGAAAGCGGGGGATGCGTGCGCATCTGAAGAATTACTTATCCGATTTTCGAGAAAAATTAATACCACTTTTGAAATTACAGAGAATATCAAATCCAATTTTGATTAAAATTGTGAATCATTTATTGGTGGTCCGGTGTACCTACAGTCAACTTGTCTTTTCAAATTGACATAAGTACCCTGGGTTGCAAATGAACAAGTATCATCCCAGTCATCCGGACATTCTTACACAGTATCTGTATACATCATACAAGACTGTAAATATGACCTTGATAAATCGCTCAGGTCCATAATCGAGTATTTAAATCGCTTTCTTCTATAGAAAGTAGGCATTACACTTTAAACTTGGCCAGGTACTCCATATACGTAATTATAAATAATATTTTCACCCAGAATACCTGTTGACATCTATGAAAGTATTGAAATATCGAACTTTTATATAAATTTAGACGTACGCCATCCAGGGGCATATTTTATTCCATACTCTCGTACGAAATACCGCATTCTAAAAGATAATCCAGTGTTAAAAATAAATCAGATTATCGAATGCAATATGACCGAATTTTATCGTGATAATTTTCACCGAATACAAAACATCCTTATCGTGAACCTAAACGTTGCATCACAGCTAAATCTTCAATTTTATTGAACGAATTCTTGCTAACGTAAAAACTGGTTCGCCGAAATCCTTATCGCCTTCTGCCTGTGTCGGCGAACCGATACGTGACTTTGTCAGCGTAAACATACACCCCACTCATAAAATCCTTCAATAAAACTGAAGCGTTCTTTTATCACCATCCTTTACAAAATCGCAACTGGTCTATTTCTGAGTCAAAAATCCAGTATCATTTTTGCGTTCGTGAAGTTAACACTGCGATACTTCGTACTCATCGTGTTATTACGACTCTCAAATCCGTGTTAATTTATCCAAATTTCTCATTTTCGCGTCGTGTCACACAGTGAAGTGCCGAGATGTCATTCGTGTGTGCCGCATGCGGTAAAAACCTTTTTTCCGCCGATATTGCAAATCCGGGATCGCAGAAAGTGCAGGTGAGCAGGGTATGTGGCCACGTGTGCCATGCTACCTGCATTCTGGTATTACTTCGTCAGAGAGAATCGGAGCTGGCGTCGCAGCTGGAATCCACCGCCAACGTTCGCATCGTCTGCCCCCATCCGTCCTGCTCTGCGAAAATTCAACTATCTCGGCAGATCGACGCAAATCTTCTCTGCGAGGGACAATTCCTGCAAAGCGAGTTCCCAATCACCGAAATCCCGATTTCGTTACGAAAAATCCTGCTGGCGTCCAACGAACCGCAGCGAGAGAACGTGCCGACTGAAATACCGAAGCCGATAAACCCTGCGGACGTTGCCCTGCCACCTTCTACGACCGCATCAACCGGTGATATAACAGAAGTCGAGGATAGATTTGAATCTATCGTACTAGATACGTCAATTCCGGCAGACGGAACTAGAGATGTGCGCCGAGGTAAAATCGGCGGCGGCGGCGAACTTCCAAAATCTTACGGCGGCGGCGGCGCCATCGGCGCGCCGCCGACCTCAATCGGCGGCGGCGAATTTGGCGGCGTGCTTTTTGTTTTTTTTTATCAATTTTTTGTCTCCCTTATGTGTTTTTTTTTTTTACCAATTGGTACCTTTTTTCCAAACGCACGTACGTAATTTGGTAACCCAGAAAAGAATTTTCATTTACAAATATTTTATACATAAAATATTTGTAAATGAAAATTCTTTTCTGGGTTACCAAATTACGTGCGTGCGTTTGGAAAAAAGGTACCAATTGGTAAAAAAAAAAACACATAAGGGAGTCAAAAAATGATAAAAAAAAGCTCGCCGCCGAGATAAAAATCGGCGGCGGCGGCGGCGGCGGCGCCGGTAAATTGACTCGGCGGCGGCGGCGGCCAAAAACCAAGAAAAATTGGCGGCGGCGGCGTAATTTTTCGGCGGCGCACATCTCTAGACGGAACATCGATCAACATCGCAGATTCCGAGCAGGCCACCGCATCCGTCGTCACCGACGTGCCAACTCTACCGGACAAAACTCCAGCTCAGATCGTCGATGCTACACCCCCATCGAGCTCTGAAACAGACGAGACTCAAAAATCATCGGCGCAGGACTGCGATTTTGCGCCCCTAAATCCCGAATACTCGATCTCATTCGGCGTGCGCACTGCAACGTTTTTACACATAACTCTATTCTTTTGCAATAAACTACTGTTCCTTGGAGATGGTCACGTGTACAATGTCGTCAAGAACGCGGTGGCGAATAAAAAACGAGCAATTCCCATTCACGAGGACTTCTATTCACCCCAGATCCCGATGTCCACCTTCTGCGCAGCCCTCGAGCAGCTACCCTACGTCCCGAAAAAGATTTTGTTATCCATCGGCGGCTACGAAGCTCATAATGCAACTTACGCACTCGAGGACATAATCCACATGTTTAAGCAAACGGTAGACGAACTAGTGCGAAAAGGGTGTACGGCCCTATTCGTCTTACCCTTAATCCCATATCCCGATTGCCCGGAAAATCTACACCACTTTAATCGGCGCCTGCTTCAATTGAAACCGCGCAATATTACCTATTATTTCGACAGCGCGATCGCCGCAAATGTGCGGGTAGGTGCACCATCAAGACGGGGCAAACGTATTTATTACAACTATGCCGAAACAAAAGCACTGACTAACTATCTGATGGATCGCACTGCCAAATTCGGCGACAAATAACAATCGGTAAGAGTTCTTACTAGTATTTCAAAATCATACACTTGATCCCTAAGACGAAAATTTAAATAAATCGGTGTATCATACAGGGGCAAAAAATCCCTGCTATCTTTTTACAAATTTAGCGAAATATGAATCCTAAATATTTTTGAAACGTAAATTTGCGCATAGACATCCAAATTTACCCCAATTTTAAACTCTTCGACGTGTTTTCTTATCCGTCGTATAAATTTCATATGGTGACTGTTTTGATTATTCTTGACATTTCTTTTCTACAGGTATTACATAAAACTACGAACCGCCGCCACGTATAGCGGAAAAAATCATCGAACGTACTATAAATCATCACCTCAACATATCATCGTCACTCGTACTTCGTTAATTCTTATGCATTCCCCTATAATATATATATCGCATGTTTAATCACCCCAAAAGAATTTTTTGTTTTTGAATTTTATGTTCTTTTCCCCTTAATTTTTAAGTTGTATATATTTTCATTTGTGCATTCTCTCTGTAATTTTATATGTTGTTCAATATTAACCTCACACAAAGTTGACTGGTACTGGTCCTATATTCTCCTTCGTTCTCATTATTGATCATCTTTCAGTCCTCGCTATCCCATTCGTCTTCCTACCCATTTTTCCTCCCTTCAATTGCAAACACCGGGTGGGGGGTGGTCGGGGGAGCTTGCGTTCTCTGGGTGGCTCGGCGATCGACGATCACTTCAAAACATAGGCACCTTAGACGAAACCCCAAACACGAATTTTTAATAACCGAAATTTCGTTTGTCAGCTTTCAAAATTTAGATCTTTGATTCTTGAGGCGCAAAATTTTATCCCTCAAGGTCGACCCTTCGGATCTGTTTCGGGGTGAAATTTTAACTCTCAGCCAAATTCAAACTTTGGAGCGTAAAAAATTTGATCATCCTCCAAAATTCGTGGCTTGAGCTTCTTTTTCCAAATTCTGCATTAGATGTGCCAAAGAGTACCTAGGGTACACTCTTTTGCCAGATTTTTGGTTTTCTCCGTCGTCACTATCTCGTCTCTCCTTCTCCCTTAGGAAAGCCCGAGGGGGCAGGGGATGGACGGGTCCAGTTTCCGCGTTTGCTCGAACTTTCCTCGGGTATTCGGTCATACCGGCTGAAAGCCCGAGGGGGCAAGTGTAACGTGGGGACTTGGCCCTCCGTCTTACTCCTATGGGGAGGGAGAGAGGATTTAGTGACGAGTGCAAAAATAGGTATAACCGGTCGAGGTGATCCTACCAACGTGGGTACGTTGGTAGCGAACTTTGAAGTTGATCTTCAGTAGTCGAGTTACCCAGCGTCTGTACAGGTCTCCTGGCTACTCAACCCCGGTGGAGCTCCGTGCTCGCAATTGACAGTGTTCACCAGTCTCAATCGATAGCAGTACCAGTCCAATTTTGAGGTGCCCAATTACACCAGTTCGGAAAACCTTTCGTGTGCGTTTCTTCCCAATTCGTGTAATGAGCCTAGATACCTCTACCCCCTCGTATGTGCGCGCGTAGGCCGAGTCGACCGTCTTACCGTCACAATTTTGATCCTAATCTTTCAGGGGTGGGAGGGTGGCCCCGTAATTTTTGCACAATTGGGATTTTTTGCAAAACGGCTCAACTTTGAAGGCTCATATCTCCAGATTGGTTCCGTCAAAAATGAATCTGTTGGTACCTACAGTTTTATAGAGAATTGAAAGGAGATTCAAAATTGGTAATCACATTTTGATAAGTTCAAAACTGAGCTTTTGTGATGAAAGCTCAACTTTCATGATAATCACAAAAGCTAGGGGCTAACATTTAAAACTCTGAAAAAATTACTGTAAGGGAAACTTTTTAGGTATTTTTCAACTAATTACTTTTCAATATGATATCTCAACACCCCTAGGGAGCACAGGGTCCTCAATTTTGGTCAAAATTCAAAAATTTTGCAATAATGAAGTAGCATATTGATTTCTACTAATTCAAAGGCGCTGAGTTTGAATATGTGCTCAGTTTTTAGATTCGACGCCACTGAACCTTCCTATCAACCCCCTTGATAAGATAAAAATTCAAAAAAATGAAAAATAACGTGTGACATGTCGTTTGTTAGGTTTACTTTTTGAATTCGATCCCTAAGCGCCCCCTAACCCTCCAAATTTGGAAAACCCTTGCAAAAAATGAAAATATTGTGTGGTAAGTATATCGATTTTTACTAATTTGAGGGTGCTGAGCTTGATTATCAACTTACTTTTCCGATCTGCCTCCCCCATCCCTTACAATGAACCCCAATTCATCCTACTTTTTGTGAATTAGCCAAAATTCAATTTTAATTTTTTTTAAATTTCGAAGTTTTCGATTTTTGAATCAAACCCCTGCGCAAAAGTTGTGGGCTGGGGAGACTACAAAAATAAAGAAAATTCAAAGTCGATTCATACCTATCTTCCGATCATGCAAGAACCATTAATTCTTTAAAAAATCGCCGAAATTCAACTTTTAAATTTTTTTAAAATTTCAAAATTGGTTAAAATAATTTTAAAATTTATTTAAAGACTACCTAGACCAAAAAGCACTTTGAAACCCCTAATAACCCATACCTTTATTTTTTCAGAAAAACCGTAACCCAAACCTAAAACCGAAATAAAAAAATAAAGGTTTTCCATCCCTGATTTTGTGATGAATAAAATTATATTCGAATTGTTCACGTGGTACCTAGACCTACAGATTTCTAGCCATTTGCCGGACTCAGTCTACTAACTTCCCACCCGTCCAAAGGACGGGTATTTTCTGCTTGTCACCAATAATTTGCGGTGACTTTTTTTAAAATGCCCTACTAACGTGCATAAAAAATTACTCTTCACCGGGTATCATTATTTCGATTATTTCAATGAATAAGTAGGTAGGTACTGTAAATATTGAAAAAATATACATACGTTTTTCACCCTTAATTTTTTGGGCAAAGAAACGGATGTTTGAAGATAATCACAAAAGTTTCGATTTCGATTATTTCAAAAAATCTGAAAATTGTTGAAAAATATGTGCTTTTCACCCTCAGAAGTGAATGTTTTTGAAAAAAAAATGAATCTTTTTGATAGGAAATTGCACGTAGAACCAGATTGTTCATAATCATTTTTCAATTTTGAGCCCTATTTGAGGAGATATTCACAAAGAACCGGTTTTCAGCAAGCAGTTACCCCTCCCATACATTGTTTCTCTTATTTACCTGGTCTACAAATAAAAAAAAATAAAAAATGTTGAGTCGCTCGACTTTTGGGCCACCCTGACTTGTGAACAAGTTAGAAGTTGCTTATCAGCGATTTATTATTTGTGTGTCGAGACCGCACAATATTGCACATATCTTCATCAATTAGAAATACCTAGGTAGAAGGTGGTATGGGTTTGATGTTTTCGTTCCTGGTTACTCGTTAGTCTCGTCCAATCTTGACTCGGGCGCGCTGTTGTGTTGCGATTTTGTGATTCTTATCAGCGCGAATGATTTCGAGGAATTAAAATTTTTTTCAATTTAACGATGAGCATTTATATGCGATTAATTTTAATTAGTTATACCCAATCATTTTCGTCTCATATGTTATGATACATTAGTGTTAGATATTTTCAAAAACGTTCGATTATAATTTTCAACGAAGTAATTTTTGGAAAAATAATTTAGCCTTCTGAGGTAAGTAGCTGGATACTTCAATTTTTTTACATCTACATATGTGATATTTCAAATAGATTAGGTAGGTAGGTACCCACCTGTTAATGAAAGTAAAAATATTGATATATTTCGGTACCTCATCAAGTCATCATTACTAGTTCTGCTACAAATTATCTTTGATTATTTTTCCATCAAGTTCACGATTTCTTTCGTTTTTCAGATTTGATAGTTTCGCAATGTCTACCTTTGAAATAAAAATCCACTCTGAGGAAGGTGCGGAAAATAGTTCAGTTCCTTCAGTTATTGAACCGAAAGAAAGTGATTCATCAGCTATCGATGATATGGCCATGCAGTGTGAAAATTTATTAAAACATAATCATTCTACATATGATGAGTAAGCAGCTACATACAAGCGAACGTATCTTTCTTAAGTGATAATTCACGTTTTTATTGAAAATACATATTACAAAAGGTTTACACAATTCTTCAAGATTTTAATTTCGTTTATTTTTCGATAAGGCGAAATGGAAACTATTTTACTTTACCCATAATTACCTACCTAGGATGTAGGACCTATTCGAACTCTAATCTCGTCGAATCTTTCCAGATGTATCAAACTCCAGGATAAACTCAGATTACAACTGATTCGTGGAAATGAAGAGTATAAATCGCTGAGATCAGGGTTAGAAAATGCCAACGAAGACTGTCTCGCGATAAAATCAAACTACGGAGATTTAATTCAAATATACGAGATATTACTCAAAAACAAATTTGTCAACGATTTTGTCGAGTAAGTTTGCGTCTGAAATTGATTATTTTGAATATAAGTACCTACCTATCGATTTAATATGAATGTATTAAGTATGGAAGGAGGATTGATTTTAAAAAAACGAATAAGGTATTTTTTTGAATTTTGACTTCATTAAGGGAGCTGATATGGGGGTTCAGAGGAATCAAATGGAAAACCTGAGCACATTAAGTATTCGAACTCAGCGCCTTCGAATTAGTAGAAATCGATGGTGTCATTTACCTTTTTTGATTTTTTTTTTTTAAATTTCGAACAAATTTGAGGATCTTTGTGTCCCTTATTAGGGGTGTTCAGATCCCATCGTAAAAAGTAGCTAATTTCTTGATATGTTGTATACTTCGATCTCAGATCGTATCATACGAATTTCTAGCTCATCTAGACTTCTTGGACAGTGGCGTCGGAAGGTGGGGTTCAGTGAGTGCATTGCTCCCCCCCCCCCAAATTGCATCAGATTGGGATTTTCGAAGCATTAAAACATGAAAATGGGCCATTTTGGGTATTAAACGCTCAATTTTTTCAAAGCTTTGCCCTCATTTCGCTCGGGCATGAACAAAATCACGATTGTATAAATTATTTGAATCAACAGTGCGAGAAAGGTTCCTTTTTGCCCCCTCCCCCGAAAATCCTTCTGTTATTCCAAGTTTTTGCACTCACTTTGTACCCTCCCAAAAAAAAGCTTTCGACGCCACTGCTCCTAGAAGTGGAGTTATGGGGTCCTTAAAATGTGATAAATTTTGAAAACTTTCAATTTTTTGAAAAAAAAACTCCGGTCTTAGGTAGGTACCTATTTAGTTAGATCTAAAAAAATCAGTCTTCTATCGCTCATCGCATATTTCGTTGTATTTGATACCTACTCTCGGAGTTTCATCCCCTCCACTGTCTCATCAGTTTAAATGTAGGCTCCAAAGTAAAATAAAAGTTCTAAAAATTTATCATTTGCGATCGTCGGTTCGTCGTCTTTTACCTGCCTTATTTTTATAAAGGAAATGAAGGAAGGGGTTAACTTTTGAATCACCAAAGGTGTTTCAAAACAATTTGAGCTGCATGAATAATTTTTTTCATTATTTTCAGGCATGGAATAGCCCGAGAACGGGTAAATTTAAAATTTCTCAGCTTAATGATGCGGTGTAAAGATTTGGGGAAAAGTCTAATGTGATAACAATTCACTTTTTCTTTAGCACAATTTGTACTTCAATGTTATTACGCTGAACTCATATGATTGTGCGTTTTAGAAATTTTATTAATTGTTACGGATTTTAGAAATTTTTTTTTAAATTGTTAGCAATTTGAATGCATTTTAATTTATTTTAGCTTAAGAATTATTTAATAAATATTTGCAATAATTTGTTAAAGTTTTGAAAAAAAAAAAATCACCATGTTATTTTAAATTTTGTGATAATACCTACTCGACGCTGTAAAATCAATCTTAAGTATAACGTTACCAAATTGGCAATATTTCCTCACCGTCAATGTGTAACGGTTCATTTGCCTTTCCATTTTTATTTTTTGTTTAACGAATTAATTCAAATTCGTAACAATAATTCTATACATTTTTTTATCATTGTAATTGTTATAACAACAATAAGTTACGTTTTTTTCATTTGTTTGCTATTTTTCATTAAATACGAATTTGATACGAACAGTTTTATTTTTCTGCTAAACGGTGCATAAGTTGCTTTTTTTTACTTCATCTTTTAATAAGGTACTGTTTTTTTTTTTCGGTTTTATTTTAATTTTTCGTTTTTGTTTATTTTTTCGTTTATAGTAGACATATTTTATTTTGTTATTTTTAAAATAAATGTGTAAAATAAAAAAAAATGCAATTATGGAAAATTTGATAATCATTTCAAAAAATTTTAGTTCTAAGGACTGTTGTTTTATAAACGGAATTAAACAAAAATTAAATTGCTCGGAATATCGAGTTTTATTTATGTGTGAGATGGAAGCAGTCGAGAATAAAGCATGCGAAATGAAATCAGCGACGACGAATTGGTCGAAAACGAATCTTACTTTTCGAACAGAATAATTGATCGTAAAAATAATGATTTCTCTGTTAAATATTGATCTTGAGGGCAAAATTATATCACTATCGAATTCCCCGTGCCAATAAATTTCTATTTGGGCATTAAACACGATTCATTTCAGCGCGGAGACGATTATTACTTAAACAAAATAATTAAAATCCGCTTCAAATATTACGATAGATGAGCTCATTAAAAATTAATTAATTTTGGAACTTTTTGAAAAATAACAAAAATTTAAGAGCGAGGAGGGACAGAGTCAGCGAAGTGAATTTTCCTCATTATTAAACAAAAAAATATTAAAAAGGTGAAATTTACATACCATCCTCTCGCCCAATGTGTTACAATAACAGTTCCTTTTCAACATTTAAAAAAATAATAATGTTTACGTCAATTGATACGTACCTATCTAAAGAAGAGAAAAAAATTATTAAAATTTAATTTAAAAGTGGGAATTCTGGAATAATTTTTTGAAATAAATATTCATCCATCAGTTATTTCAATCCCCTACCCACAAACCAATTTTGGTTCGTTCAGAAAGAGTGTTTCCTTTGGTTTAAATTTTCAGAATTTTGAAGGGTACAAAAATGTTGAAGAGATTTTTGAAAATTTGAATCATTACCTAACTATCGATACCTAATAAAAAATTGGAGTTTTGAATTTTGAACGAGGGGGGGGAGCGACTCCTGACAGTCCAGGCCTGGCAAAAATTGCATCTTTTTCTTTAGTCAAAATAATAATGAATATAGTTGGATCTAGATTTTTTGAAAAAAAAAACTTTTTTTTTAGTAGAAAATTTTCGTTTTCATTTTGAAAAGAATTGGGAAAATCGTATGTATTTTTGATTCGAAAAAGAAAATACATATTATTATGTTTTCTAGACGAATTGGGCAGATTTCAAGTCCGATTTTTTTCCACCATAAGGTCCCTTATCGCACTATGTCTCGCATTTTTTTTCGGTTGAAAATTACTGATTTCTCAGTCAATGCTCCATTTATCAGAAAAATAGTAGTTTATATAACTAGGGACTAAAGTACGTGATTATAAACGAGTGCAAAAAATGAGCCCGAGCCGTAGGCGAGGGCGTTTTTTGCACGAGTTTATAATCGCGTACTCTAGTATCTTGTTGTATAAAGAACTTTTCTTAAATTATACAAAAGAAACACATCATTACATTTTGAAAGTTGAATTCAAACTCGAAATTTGAGTGAATGAATGAACAAAAAGAAATGAAACGAAAATTACGTTATTGAAAATAAAGTAAAGCTGTATCTGCTAACAAAAAGATCACCTGAAGATTGAACAAAAACAAAATTAAACTAAGCAAATACTTTTTGGAATGAAAAATTCGAAATCGAATTGACAGTTGCTAGATTTGAGCGTTACGTAGTAATGTTGAAAATATTCGTTTTTAAAAATTAACTTTTGCTAGGTTCAGCCATCATTAACACTTTATTTTTAAATAAATCGAAGGAAATTGATACATTTTAGAAAATAAAAATTTTCGAATCACGAATTTACCGGTTATAATTTACTGATTCAGACAACACATTTGAATTTAGTTTTGATAATGTTTATAAAATTTAGTGTTGCCAAAATGATAAACATGGAAGAAATGATAAAAAATTACTTTTACTCCCTAGGGAGTAAGTTGATCAACTTTTACTCCCTGTTTTTTTTAGGTTTAAAAATGATGTACTTTAGTCCCTAAAAACGATGATGAAATGATGTGATTATAAGCATAATTTAAGAAAATCAGTAATTTTGAGTTGACTAAAAAAAATCAGAAAATCTCTCTTGTTTTTCATTTTTTCTTCGCTCAAATCTGTAGGTATAATAATTATGTATCATCTGCCAAATGAAAATACCCTCATTACTCCAGCTCCCCTGAAATAACCAGTGATGGCATAACGGAATTTTTTTTTCGTTACGTTATTTCGTTACGTTACAAATTTGTAATTAACGTTATTAGTTTCAGTATGTGTAACGAAAAAATGCTGTAACACAATTATTTAGAAATAACGTTATTTTCATTTTTCGTTACCGTTATTTCGTTACGTTATTTCGTTACAGGTAGAAAAATTGGAAAATTGTGTGGGGGACCCCACCCCCTTGCAAAAATAAAAATCATGATGTTTTTCTGCAGTCTGGACTGAAAAGAAATGAGAAATGAGAAATAAATAAAAAGTGTTGAAAAAATGAGAAATTTTATCCAAAAAATGAGAAATTTTATCCAAAAAAGTGATAACGGAACACCATTCACAAAATTGACAAAATTTATTCTAAAAAAATAATAATATTTATCACAAAATTGGGTAAAATTTATTGCTTAAAAATAAATTTTACCCAATTGCATGATAAATATTATTTTTTTAGAATAAATTTTGCCAATTTTGAGAATGGTTTTCTGTTATTATTTTTTTGGATAAAATTTATTCATTTGTTTTTTCAGTGTGAAGCAAGCATAGCGGATTCCCCAGAATAAAATATGCACTTCATCTCTCTGCAATCAGTTTTCAAGTATTCAATGTTTAGCTAAGCTTTGAGAAATAAAAATAAGAATACATGTTCTTTTGAAGTTTTGAATATTTCTGAATAATGCTGACGACCCATTATGTATTTCAATAATATTAATATCACTCCATTTCATAAAATTAATAAGTAAGTATAGGAATTTGAAAATTTCAAATTCATTTTTGACAAACTCTTTTTTGTTATTTTTCCAAACTTTTTTCATCTCAATTTTTTTATCAGTGGTTGGCTTTTCAAAAAAAATAACGAAAAAAATAACGAAAAGTAACGAAATTTTTTCGTTATTCGTTACATTTAATTTTCAAGGTATATTGTAACGTTATTATTTTGTTACAGCTAAAATTCCGTTACCGTTACTTTTCTGTTACATTGTAACAGAAAAAATTCCGTTATTTTCGTTATTCGTTACGTTACGTTATTCGTTATGCCATCACTGGAAATAACAGGTTATACCAGGGTCCGGAACCACTTGGGAGAACAACCAAAAAAAGACCAGGGGAACCACTTTTTTCGAATTTTCAAATGAGAACCAGCACCAGAACCAGTTGAAAAAAATTTATAGAACCATTCCCAATAAAGGGAACAACCAGGGAGAAGTAATTTTGAAACTAACCAGAACCACCAGAACCAGTTTTTATCTAGATTAAAAATTAAAATTTAGATTCAATTTCAATTATTTCACAAAAATTTGAAAAAATTACAAAACTATTCGCAGATCTTAATTTGACTTCTAAATTGAAGTTTGATGTCTTATTTTGAAAGAAAAACAAAAAAAATGACTGGAACTGGGAGCACCAGAACCACTTGGAACCGGGGGAACCAGTACTAATTGGAACCACAACCAGGAGAACCATTAAATTTTCTTGACTCCTGGAACCAGAACCAGAACCCCTCCCCCCAAAAAACTGACTATGGAACCACTTTGGAACCAGAACAGGAACCATTTCATCTCAAAGGTTAAAGAGCAGAGCCAGAAGCACCAGAAAAAAAATTTCAAATGGTTCCGGACCCTGGGTTATACTTCATTTTTTAATTTTTTTATTGAATTTTGACCCCTCCCCCCACTTTTTCTCGAAATTTGAGCCCCTGCCTTACATAATTTCTGGGTGTGCTTATGTTTCTAATTCTATTTCTGTGTATGGTTCGGAAGAGGAAAAAAATCGGAGAATTTTTCGAAGAATTTCGCGATTTGAAAACGGCAACACTGGCCACGCGTTTCGTCTTAGACCATATAGAGACTGCAATGTAACGCTGGTTTGCCTATCCCCCAGCGCCGTAAGCCAGTGGAGCAGCCGGCAAGAAAACAACTGGCATTGCCTTGAGTCTATCTGACGTCATTTAGAGCACGAAGCTCGTAATTTTATTGGTTCGTTGTCCGCTGCTCCACTAGCTTACGGCGCTGGGGGATAGGCAAACCAGCGTTACATTGCAGTCTCTATAGTATTAACATAGACCGCGCTACGGTCCATAAGACGTATGTTGCATAATTCCAAACCCTCTTGTATTTCGGCACCACCACTACTGAACGAACGCTAGAATGATACATGAATTCATCTCTCATCATCTTATCACTGATTACGGACTTGGAAAAATTTTCGAAATGATTTTACAATCAACAGTGTATAATTCCTGTTCATGAAATTTTGATATGCCATTGTAGAGTGAAAGAAAGTTACTGTCAACGAGATTTCGAATAAAATAATGAATAATTTGAAAAGTACCTGGTCATGTGGTCATCACTCAGTTTGTCAACTTCATACACCGTTACACCGATACACACAAGTTGCAATATTAAAAATTATTAAAGTTTAAATCGTATGTAGATCGTAAAGCAAACCTCGAGCGATTGTAATAACAACAATTGAAAATTTCTGAAACATTGACTGAAATAAATGATAAAGTGAAGTGAGTGAAAAGCAGTTTCTTGTTATCATTGTGTGTCAATTTCGGAGGTTTGGATAAATATTTTACATTAGTAAGCAGAAAATCTATCATTTTACTTCGAAAATACTAGTTAATAAAAGATTTCTGTTCATTTCACATGAGGAGCTTGGTATCAAAGTGAGACAAGCGCCAGTGACACTCTACGACATAAGGGACCTTATGTGTCAGAATTTTTTTTTCTATTTCTTGTTCTCTAACTGTTGGAGAACAAAATCTGTTAAGAAAATTAGAAAAAATTTTCTGACACATAAGGTCCCTTTTGTCGTAGAGTGTCACTGGCGCTTGTCTCACTTTGATACCAAGCTCCTCACATGGTTGATTGAAATGATTGAATACTTAAAATTGGCGAAATTTTTCTAAGTCCGTAATCAGTGAACGGAAATGAGCAGATCGCATAAATATGAGCATACTGAACGAGAATGCTCGCACTAATCTCGAGATGGTGCCGAAATACAAGAGGGTTTGGAATTATGCACTCTGCAGCCAATTGTGATATAATTTATGGTGCTAAAATGCGAATTGACTGAAAAAAATGTCTGCATGTGCCTATTTAATATGTAAAATTGGTTATTTTTTTTAAATTAGTGAATCAGTTTAGAGTAAATTATCTAGTGATTCTGTAAATAATTGAAGAACGCCGAGGATTGCGAGTTTTTCGAATTCAGATTATCGGAAAATCCAGCTGTGAGCTGTGATATGAATTTCTGCCCTGACACTGACATGACTTTTTGATGGTTGAGAAATGTCCCCATGTGATGTGCAGTGTAGAACTAGTTAATTTCATATAAGAGAATCATTTTACAGTGATTATTCCAGTAGTTTTGTGAAGAATTGATTGACCGTTGTTAAAATGAGTATGGAGCCCTACAATTCTCAGACTTTGACGTTTCTCGATACTGAAGAATCGGATCTGATAGGAGCTAACATTCAAGGTTCTGAATTCGATCTTACCGAATTTACTTTACCATCGCAAAGTGAAACGCAAGCTTCGCAGGTCGAATCTTCACCCGCACAAGTATCCGTTAGTCGAACTATCTCTCATCACGTACCTATCGCTTTTATTAGGTACTCTGCAGGTTGCTCATATCGTCATATCGCTAATGATTTTCTTTCTTCGCAGTTTAGTGATACACGGGTGTATCAGATGTCAGCCTGAAACTAGGCATGTCACAGTTCGAAGAGGAAGAAGATGACGATTATTGTAATAAAGTATGTCCGAAATCGTACGTCGCGTCGTCATGATACCCTTTTCCAATGTGTTATTACGTTGTGTTCTATGAATTCAGGAATTACCCCGCATTCGCTTGTGCGTATTGTGCGATTCACGATCCCAGCTGCGTCGTGATGTGTAATATATGTAAAAAATGGTTTTGCAATAGTCGTAGACATACTCCCAGGTCCCATATTGTTAACCATCTGAAATATGCGAAGCATGAGACTTCTGGGGTTAGTGTTTTATCTCCTGTGTTGATTGTAGAATATTTCACTGATCTGATTCTGTCTCGCAGGAAGTTACTCTTCATGAAGATGGTTCTTTAGGAGAAACTGTCCTGGAATGTTTCGCTTGTGGTTTGCGAAATTCGCTCGTTTTGGGATTCATTCCAGTTGAGGACAATTCCGTTGTTTTACTATGTCAACAGCCTTGTGCTGCTAAAAATCCCTTGAAAAATGCGAACTGGTTTGTATAAATTTCAGAGAAATGTGTATTTTATCGAAATGATCCTTAATACACTTACTTTTTATCGAGATAGGAATAAAAAGCAATGGAAACCTTTGATCGAAAATCAATGTTTCTTACG
>JAVBJF010001189.1:0-18579 GCA_033439095.1 Pseudococcus viburni | reverse complement strand
TTCTGCAAAGGAACTGATTTTTCAGTTCAAAAAAATGCAACTTTTCGCGAAAAAAGCTCAAAATGCAAACGTGAATACACCATTCGATTCGTCTCGACGAGAGGATTCCGAAAATGCCCTCGTTTTTGCATTTTCGTCAATTTTAGTCAGAGTTATGGTGCTTTTTCAGCAGAAAAATTGCAACTTTCGTGAAAAAAAATGCAACTTTCGCGAAAAAAGCTCAAAATGTAAACGTGAATACACCATTCGATTCGTCTCGACGAGAGGATTCCGAAAATGCCCTCGTTTTTGCATTTTGGTCGATTTTACTTAAAGTTATGGTGAGTTTTCTGCAAAGGAACTGATTTTTCAGTTCAAAAAAATGCAACTTTTGCAGAAAAAGGTTAAAATTAAAAAGTGATTACACCATTCGATTCGTCTCGACGAGAGGATTCCGAAAATGTCCTCGTTTTTGCATTTTGGTCGATTTTACTCAAAGTTGTGGTGAGTTTTCTGCAAAGGAACTGATTTTTCAGTTCAAAAAAATGCAACTTTTGCAGAAAAAGGTTAAAATTAAAAAGTGATTACACCATTCGATTCGTCTCGACGAGAGGATTCCGAAAATGCCCTCGTTTTTGCATTTTCGTCGATTTTTATCAAAGTTATGCTGATTTTTCTGCAAAGGAACTGATTTTTCAGTTCAAAAAAATGCAACTTTCGCGAAAAAAGCTCAAAATGTAAACGTGAATACACCATTCGATTCGTCTCGACGAGAGGATTCCGAAAATGCCCTCGTTTTTGTATTTTCGTCAATTTTAGTCAGAGTTATGGTGCTTTTTCAGCAGAAAAAATGCAACTTTCGTGAAAAAAATGCAACTTTCGCGAAAAAAGCTCAAAATGTAAACGTGAGTACACCATTCGATTCGTCTCGACGAGAGGATTCCGAAAATGCCCTCGTTTTTGCATTTTCGTCAATTTTAGTCAGAGTTATGGTGCTTTTTCAGCAGAAAAAATGCAACTTTCGTGAAAAAAATGCAACTTTCGCGAAAAAAGCTCAAAATGTAAACGTGAATACACCATTCGATTCGTCTCGACGAGAGGATTCCGAAAATGCCCTCGTTTTTGCATTTTCGTCAATTTTAGTCAGAGTTATGGTGCTTTTTCAGCAGAAAAAGTGCAACTTTCGTGAAAAAAAATGCAACTTTCGCGAAAAAAGGCCAAATCTGACTTTTTCCCCACAATTTTTTTGAAAATCATAAAAAAATTGTTTAATTTGATGAAAAATTGTGTAAAATTTTGAAAATTTCCGTAGAAAAGTGTCTTTTTTGTTGAAAAATTGCGTGAAATGTTGCTCAAATTGTCGAAAAATTGTTTAATTTGATGAAAAATTGTGTAAAATGTTGAAAAATTGCGTGAAATGTTGCTCAAGTTGTCGAAAAATTGTTAAATTTGATGAAAAATTGTGTAAAATGTTGAAAATTAGCGTAGAAAAGTGTTTTACATGTTGAAAAATTGCGTAAATTGTTGCTTAAAAGGTGGAAAAATTGCCTAAATTGATAAAAAAAGTGTGTAAAACATTGAAAAAATTCGTAAAATTGCTTCAATTATCGAGAAATCTTGCATAAATTGATGAAAAATTGTGTGAAATGTTGAAAAAAAGTTGTAAAATTGCTTCAAATTGTCGAAAAATTGTTTAATTTGATGAAAAATTGTGTAAAATGTTGAAAAATTGCGTGAAATGTTGCTCAAGTTGTCGAAAAATTGTTAAATTTGATGAAAAATTGTGTAAAATGTTGAAAATTAGCGTAGAAAAGTGTTTTACATGTTGAAAAATTGCGTAAATTGTTGCTTAAAAGGTGGAAAAATTGCCTAAATTGATAAAAAAGTGTGTAAAACATTGAAAAAATTCGTAAAATTGCTTCAATTGTCGAGAAATCTTGCATAAATTGATGAAAAATTGTGTGAAATGTTGAAAAAAAGTTGTAAAATTGCTTCAAATTGTCGAAAAATTGTTTAATTTGATGAAAAATTGTGTAAAATGTTGAAAAATTGCGTGAAATGTTGCTCAAGTTGTCGAAAAATTGTTAAATTTGATGAAAAATTGTGTAAAATGTTGGGAAAAAAGTCGTAAAATTGCATTAATTTGTCGAAAAATTGTTTAAATTGTTGAAAATTGTGTGAAAAAGTCGAGATATTTGTTAAAAATTGAGAGAATTGTCGAAAAACTGCAACAATTCATGCAATTTTTCAACATTTGAAGGAATTTTTACAACTTTTTTTCAACATTTCACACAATTTTTCATCAATTTATGCAAGATTTCTCGACAATTGAAGCAATTTTACGACTTTTTTCAATGTTTTACACACTTTTTCATCAATTTAGGCAATTTTTCCACGTTTTAGGCAACAATTTACGCAATTTTTCAACATGTAAAACACTTTTCTACGCTAATTTTCAACATTTTACACAATTTTTCATCAAATTTAACAATTTTTCGACAACTTGAGCAACATTTCACGCAATTTTTCAACATTTTACACAATTTTTCATCAAATTAAACAATTTTTTTATGATTTTCAAAAAAATTGTGGGGAAAAAGTCAGATTTGGCCTTTTTTCGCGAAAGTTGCATTTTTTTTCACGAAAGTTCCACTTTTTCTGCTGAAAAAGCACCATAACTCTGACTAAAATTGACGAAAATGCAAAAACGAGGGCATTTTCGGAATCCTCTCGTCGAGACGAATCGAATGGTGTATTCACGTTTACATTTTGAGCTTTTTTTGCGAAAGTTGCATTTTTTTCACGAAAGTTGCATTTTTTTTACCGAAAAAAAGGCCATAACTCGTCAACAAAGGCTCGGCGAACAAAACGGTCGCCGGATTCGGAATCAGCGACCTCGAATTAGTCGAAAACGACACAAATCTCGAATTTTTTGAAAATCATCAAAATCCAAAAAAATCATAAGGGGTTAGTTCATGGTTTTTTCGAAAATTGATGATTTTCAAAAAATTCGAGATTTGTGTCGTTTTCGACTAATTCGAGGTCGCTGATTCCGAATCCGGCGACCGTTTTGTTCGCCGAGCCTTTGTTGACGAGTTATGGCCTTTTTTTCGGTAAAAAAAAGGCAACTTTTGCGAAAAAAGCTCAAAAACAAAAAGTAAATACACCATTCGATTCGTCTCGACGAGAGGATTCCGAAAATGCCCTCGTTTTTGCATTTTGGTCGATTTTACTTAAAGTTGTGGTGAGTTTTCTGCAAAGGAACTGATTTTTCAGTTCAAAAAAATGCAACTTTTGCAGAAAAAGGTTAAAATTAAAAAGTGATTACACCATTCGATTCGTCTCGACGAGAGGATTCCGAAAATGCCCTCGTTTTTGCATTTTCGTCGATTATTATCAAAGTTTTGCTGATTTTTCTGCAAAGGAACTGATTTTTCAGTTCAAAAAAATGCAACTTTCGCGAAAAAAGCTCAAAATGCAAACGTGAATACACCATTCGATTCGTCTCGACGAGAGGATTCCGAAAATGCCCTCGTTTTTGCATTTTCGTCAATTTTAGTCAGAGTTATGGTGCTTTTTCAGCAGAAAAAATGCAACTTTCGTGAAAAAAAATGCAACTTTCGCGAAAAAAGCTCAAAATTAAAAAGTGATTACACCATTCGATTCGTCTCGACGAGAGGATTCCGAAAATGCCCTCGTTTTTGCATTTTGGTCGATTTTACTTAATGTTGTGGTGAGTTTTCTGCAAAGGAACTGATTTTTCAGTTCAAAAAAATGCAACTTTCGCGAAAAAAGCTCAAAATTTAAACGTGAATACACCATTCGATTCGTCTCGACGAGAGGATTCCGAAAATGCCCTCGTTTTTGCATTTTCGTCAATTTTAGTCAGAGTTATGGTGCTTTTTCAGCAGAAAAAATGCAACTTTCGTGAAAAAAAATGCAACTTTCGCGAAAAAAGGCCAAATCTGACTTTTTCCCCACAATTTTTTTGAAAATCATAAAAAAATTATTTAATTTGATGAAAAATTGTGCAAAATTTTGAAAATTTCCGTAGAAAAGTGTCTTTTTTGTTGAAAAATTGCGTGAAATGTTGCTCAAATTGTCGAAAAATTGTTAAATTTGATGAAAAATTGTGTAAAATGTTGAAAATTAGCGTAGAAAAGTGTTTTACATGTTGAAAAATTGCGTAAATTGTTGCTTAAAAGGTGGAAAAATTGCCTAAATTGATAAAAAAGTGTGTAAAACATTGAAAAAATTCGTAAAATTGCTTCACTTGTCGAGAAATCTTGCATAAATTGATGAAAAATTGTGTGAAATGTTGAAAAAAAGTTGTAAAATTGCTTCAAATTGTCGAAAAATTGTGTAAAATGTTGAAAAATTGCGTGAAATGTTGCTCAAGTTGTCGAAAAATTGTTAAATTTGATGAAAAATTGTGTAAAATGTTGGGAAAAAAGTCGTAAAATTGCATTAATTTGTCGAAAAATTGTTTAAATTGTTGAAAATTGTGTGAAAAAGTCGAGATATTTGTTAAAAATTGAGAGAATTGTCGAAAAACTGCAACAATTCATGCAATTTTTCAACATTTGAAGCAATTTTACAACTTTTTTTCAACATTTCACACAATTTTTCATCAATTTATGCAAGATTTCTCGACAATTGAAGCAATTTTACGACTTTTTTCAATGTTTTACACACTTTTTCATCAATTTAGGCAATTTTTCCACCTTTTAGGCAACAATTTACGCAATTTTTCAACATGTAAAACACTTTTCTACGCTAATTTTCAACATTTTACACAATTTTTCATCAAATTTAACAATTTTTCGACAACTTGAGCAAACATTTCACGCAATTTTTCAACATTTTACACAATTTTTCATCAAATTAAACAATTTTTTTATGATTTTCAAAAAAATTGTGGGGAAAAAAGTCAGATTTGGCCTTTTTTTCGCGAAAGTTGCATTTTTTTTCACGAAAGTTGCACTTTTTCTGCTGAAAAAGCACCATAACTCTGACTAAAATTGACGAAAATGCAAAAACGAGGGCATTTTCGGAATCCTCTCGTCGAGACGAATCGAATGGTGTATTCACGTTTACATTTTGAGCTTTTTTCGCGAAAGTTGCATTTTTTTCACGAAAGTTGCATTTTTTTTACCGAAAAAAAGGCCATAACTCGTCAACAAAGGCTCGGCGAACAAAACGGTCGCCGGATTCGGAATCAGCGACCTCGAATTAGTCGAAAACGACACAAATCTCGAATTTTTTGAAAATCATCAAAATCCAAAAAAATCATAAGGGGTTAGTTCATGGTTTTTTCGAAAATTGATGATTTTCAAAAAATTCGAGATTTGTGTCGTTTTCGACTAATTCGAGGTCGCTGATTCCGAATCCGGCGACCGTTTTGTTCGCCGAGCCTTTGTTGACGAGTTATGGCCTTTTTTTCGGTAAAAAAAAGGCAACTTTTGCGAAAAAAGCTCAAAAACAAAAAGTAAATACACCATTCGATTCGTCTCGACGAGAGGATTCCGAAAATTCCCTCGTTTTTGCATTTTGGTCGATTTTACTTAAAGTTGTGGTGAGTTTTCTGCAAAGGAACTGATTTTTCAGTTCAAAAAAATGCAACTTTTGCAGAAAAAGGTTAAAATTAAAAAGTGATTACACCATTCGATTCGTCTCGACGAGAGGATTCCGAAAATGCCCTCGTTTTTGCATTTTCGTCGATTATTATCAAAGTTTTGCTGATTTTTCTGCAAAGGAACTGATTTTTCAGTTCAAAAAAATGCAACTTTCGCGAAAAAAGCTCAAAATGCAAACGTGAATACACCATTCGATTCGTCTCGACGAGAGGATTCCGAAAATGCCCTCGTTTTTGCATTTTCGTCAATTTTAGTCAGAGTTATGGTGCTTTTTCAGCAGAAAAAATGCAACTTTCGTGAAAAAAAATGCAACTTTCGCGAAAAAAGCTCAAAATTAAAAAGTGATTACACCATTCGATTCGTCTCGACGAGAGGATTCCGAAAATGCCCTCGTTTTTGCATTTTGGTCGATTTTACTTAATGTTGTGGTGAGTTTTCTGCAAAGGAACTGATTTTTCAGTTCAAAAAAATGCAACTTTCGCGAAAAAAGCTCAAAATGTAAACGTGAATACACCATTCGATTCGTCTCGACGAGAGGATTCCGAAAATGCCCTCGTTTTTGCATTTTCGTCAATTTTAGTCAGAGTTATGGTGCTTTTTCAGCAGAAAAAATGCAACTTTCGTGAAAAAAAATGCAACTTTCGCGAAAAAAGGCCAAATCTGACTTTTTCCCCACAATTTTTTTGAAAATCATAAAAAAATTATTTAATTTGATGAAAAATTGTGCAAAATTTTGAAAAATTGCGTGAAATGTTGCTCAAGTTGTCGAAAAATTGTTAAATTTGATGAAAAATTGTGTAAAATGTTGAAAATTAGCGTAGAAAAGTGTTTTACATGTTGAAAAATTGCGTAAATTGTTGCTTAAAAGGTGGAAAAATTGCCTAAATTGATAAAAAAGTGTGTAAAACATTGAAAAAATTCGTAAAATTGCTTCACTTGTCGAGAAATCTTGCATAAATTGATGAAAAATTGTGTGAAATGTTGGAAAAAATTTGTAAAATTTGTTAAAATTTTAGAAAAATTGTGTAAAATGTTGAAAAATTGAGTGAAATGTTGCTCAAGTTGTCGAAAAATTGTTAAATTTGATGAAAAATTGTGTAAAATGTTGGGAAAAAAGTCGTAAAATTGCATTAATTTGTCGAAAAATTGTTTAAATTGTTGAAAATTGTGTGAAAAAGTCGAGATATTTGTTAAAAATTGAGAGAATTGTCGAAAAACTGCAACAATTCATGCAATTTTTCAACATTTGAAGCAATTTTACAACTTTTTTTCAACATTTCACACAATTTTTCATCAATTTATGCAAGATTTCTCGACAATTGAAGCAATTTTACGACTTTTTTCAATGTTTTACACACTTTTTCATCAATTTAGGCAATTTTTCCACCTTTTAGGCAACAATTTACGCAATTTTTCAACATGTAAAACACTTTTCTACGCTAATTTTCAACATTTTACACAATTTTTCATCAAATTTAACAATTTTTCGACAACTTGAGCAACATTTCACGCAATTTTTCAACATTTTACACAATTTTTCATCAAATTAAACAATTTTTTTATGATTTTCAAAAAAATTGTGGGGAAAAAGTCAGATTTGGCCTTTTTTCGCGAAAGTTGCATTTTTTTTCACGAAAGTTGCACTTTTTCTGATGAAAAAGCACCATAACTCTGACTAAAATTGACGAAAATGCAAAAACGAGGGCATTTTCGGAATCCTCTCGTCGAGAAGAATCGAATGGTGTATTCACGTTTACATTTTGAGCTTTTTTCGCGAAAGTTGCATTTTTTTCACGAAAGTTGCATTTTTTTTACCGAAAAAAAGGCCATAACTCGTCAACAAAGGCTCGGCGAACAAAACGGTCGCCGGATTCGGAATCAGCGACCTCGAATTAGTCGAAAACGACACAAATCTCGAATTTTTTGAAAATCATCAAAATCCAAAAAAATCATAAGGGGTTAGTTCATGGTTTTTTCGAAAATTGATGATTTTCAAAAAATTCGAGATTTGTGTCGTTTTCGACTAATTCGAGGTCGCTGATTCCGAATCCGGCGACCGTTTTGTTCGCCGAGCCTTTGTTGACGAGTTATGGCCTTTTTTTCGGTAAAAAAAAGGCAACTTTTGCGAAAAAAGCTCAAAAACAAAAAGTAAATACACCATTCGATTCGTCTCGACGAGAGGATTCCGAAAATGCCCTCGTTTTTGCATTTTGGTCGATTTTTATCAAAGTTATGCTGATTTTTCTGCAAATGAACTGATTTTTCAGTTCAAAAAATGCAACTTTTGCAGAAAAAGGTTAAAATTAAAAAGTGATTACACCATTCGATTCGTCTCGACGAGAGGATTCCGAAAATGCCCTCGTTTTTGCATTTTCGTCAATTTTAGTCAGAGTTATGGTGCTTTTTCAGCAGAAAAAATGCAACTTTCGTGAAAAAAAATGCAACTTTCGCGAAAAAAGGCCAAATCTGACTTTTTCCCCACAATTTTTTTGAAAATCATAAAAAAATTGTTTAATTTGATGAAAAATTGTGTAAAATTTTGAAAATTTCCGTAGAAAAGTCTTTTTTGTTGAAAAAATTGCGTGAAATGTTGCTCAAATTGTCGAAAAATTGTTTAATTTGATGAAAAATTGTGTAAAATGTTGAAAAATTGCGTGAAATGTTGCTTAAAAGGTGGAAAAATTGCCTAAATTGATAAAAAAGTGTGTAAAACATTGAAAAAATTCGTAAAATTGCTTCAATTGTCGAGAAATCCTGCATAAATTGATGAAAAATTGTGTGAAATGTTGAAAAAAAGTTGTAAAAATGCTTCAAATTGTCGAAAAATTGTTTTATTTGATGAAAAAATGTGTAAAATGTTGAAAAATTGCGTGAAATGTTGCTCAAGTTGTCGAAAAATTGTTAAACTTGATGAAAAATTGTGTAAAATGTGGGGAAAAAAGTCGTAAAATTGCATTAATTTGTCGAAAAATTGTTTAAATTGTTGAAAATTGTGTGAAAAAGTCGATATATTTGTTAAAAATTGAGAGAATTGTCGAAAAACTGCAACAATTCATGCAATTTTTCAACATTTGAAGCAATTTTACAACTTTTTTTCAACATTTCACACAATTTTTCATCAATTTATGCAAGATTTCTCGACAATTGAAGCAATTTTACGACTTTTTTCAATGTTTTACACACTTTTTCATCAATTTAGGCAATTTTTCCACCTTTTAGGCAACAATTTACGCAATTTTTCAACATGTAAAACACTTTTCTACGCTAATTTTCAACATTTTACACAATTTTTCATCAAATTTAACAATTTTTCGACAACTTGAGCAACATTTCACGCAATTTTTCAACATTTTACACAATTTTTCATCAAATTAAACAATTTTTTTATGATTTTCAAAAAAATTGTGGGGAAAAAGTCAGATTTGGCCTTTTTTCGCGAAAGTTGCATTTTTTTTCACGAAAGTTGCACTTTTTCTGCTGAAAAAGCACCATAACTCTGACTAAAATTGACGAAAATGCAAAAACGAGGGCATTTTCGGAATCCTCTCGTCGAGACGAATCGAATGGTGTATTCACGTTTACATTTTGAGCTTTTTTCGCGAAAGTTGCATTTTTTTCACGAAAGTTGCATTTTTTTTACCGAAAAAAAGGCCATAACTCGTCAACAAAGGCTCGGCGAACAAAACGGTCGCCGGATTCGGAATCAGCGACCTCGAATTAGTCGAAAACGACACACATCTCGAATTTTTTGAAAATCATCAAAATCCAAAAAAATCATAAGGGGTTAGTTCATGGTTTTTTCGAAAATTGATGATTTTCAAAAAATTCGAGATTTGTGTCGTTTTCGACTAATTCGAGGTCGCTGATTCCGAATCCGGCGACCGTTTTGTTCGCCGAGCCTTTGTTGACGAGTTATGGCCTTTTTTTCGGTAAAAAAAAGGCAACTTTTGCGAAAAAAGCTCAAAAACAAAAAGTGATTACACCATTCGATTCGTCTCGACGAGAGGATTCCGAAAATGCCCTCGTTTTTGCATTTTGGTCGATTTTTATCAAAGTTATGCTGATTTTTCTGCAAAGGAACTGATTTTTCAGTTCAAAAAATGCAACTTTTGCAGAAAAAGGTTAAAATTAAAAAGTGATTACACCATTCGATTCGTCTCGACGAGAGGATTCCGAAAATGCCCTCGTTTTTGCATTTTCGTCAATTTTAGTCAGAGTTATGGTGCTTTTTCAGCAGAAAAAATGCAACTTTCGTGAAAAAAAAATGCAACTTTCGCGAAAAAAGGCCAAATCTGACTTTTTCCCCACAATTTTTTTGAAAATCATAAAAAAATTGTTTAATTTGATGAAAAATTGTGTAAAATTTTGAAAATTTCCGTAGAAAAGTGTCTTTTTTGTTGAAAAATTGCGTGAAATGTTGCTCAAATTGTCGAAAAATTGTTTAATTTGATGAAAAATTGTGTAAAATGTTGAAAAATTGCGTGAAATGTTGCTTAAAAGGTGGAAAAATTGCCTAAATTGATAAAAAAGTGTGTAAAACATTGAAAAAATTCGTAAAATTGCTTCAATTGTCGAGAAATCCTGCATAAATTGATGAAAAATTGTGTGAAATGTTGAAAAAAAGTTGTAAAATTGCTTCAAATTGTCGAAAAATTGTTTTATTTGATGAAAAATTGTGTAAAATGTTGAAAAATTGCGTGAAATGTTGCTCAAGTTGTCGAAAAATTGTTAAACTTGATGAAAAATTGTGTAAAATGTTGGGAAAAAAGTCGTAAAATTGCATTAATTTGTCGAAAAATTGTTTAAATTGTTGAAAATTGTGTGAAAAAGTCGAGATATTTGTTAAAAATTGAGAGAATTGTCGAAAAACTGCAACAATTCATGCAATTTTTCAACATTTGAAGCAATTTTACAACTTTTTTTCAACATTTCACACAATTTTTCATCAATTTATGCAAGATTTCTCGACAATTGAAGCAATTTTACGACTTTTTTCAATGTTTTACACACTTTTTCATCAATTTAGGCAATTTTTCCACCTTTTAGGCAACAATTTACGCAATTTTTCAACATGTAAAACACTTTTCTACGCTAATTTTCAACATTTTACACAATTTTTCATCAAATTTAACAATTTTTCGACAACTTGAGCAACATTTCACGCAATTTTTCAACATTTTACACAATTTTTCATCAAAATAAACAATTTTTTTATGATTTTCAAAAAAATTGTGGGGAAAAAGTCAGATTTGGCCTTTTTTCGCGAAAGTTGCATTTTTTTTCACGAAAGTTGCACTTTTTCTGCTGAAAAAGCACCATAACTCTGACTAAAATTGACGAAAATGCAAAAACGAGGGCATTTTCGGAATCCTCTCGTCGAGACGAATCGAATGGTGTATTCACGTTTACATTTTGAGCTTTTTTCGCGAAAGTTGCATTTTTTTCACGAAAGTTGCATTTTTTTTACCGAAAAAAAGGCCATAACTCGTCAACAAAGGCTCGGCGAACAAAACGGTCGCCGGATTCGGAATCAGCGACCTCGAATTAGTCGAAAACGACACAAATCTCGAATTTTTTGAAAATCATCAAAATCCAAAAAAATCATAAGGGGTTAGTTCATGGTTTTTTCGAAAATTGATGATTTTCAAAAAATTCGAGATTTGTGTCGTTTTCGACTAATTCGAGGTCGCTGATTCCGAATCCGGCGACCGTTTTGTTCGCCGAGCCTTTGTTGACGAGTTATGGCCTTTTTTTCGGTAAAAAAAAGGCAACTTTTGCGAAAAAAGCTCAAAAACAAAAAGTAAATACACCATTCGATTCGTCTCGACGAGAGGATTCCGAAAATGCCCTCGTTTTTGCATTTTGGTCGATTTTTATCAAAGTTATGCTGATTTTTCTGCAAAGGAACTGATTTTTCAGTTCAAAAAATGCAACTTTTGCAGAAAAAGGTTAAAATTAAAAAGTGATTACACCATTCGATTCGTCTCGACGAGAGGATTCCGAAAATGCCCTCGTTTTTTGCATTTTCGTCAATTTTAGTCAGAGTTATGGTGCTTTTTCAGCAGAAAAAATGCAACTTTCGTGAAAAAAAATGCAACTTTCGCGAAAAAAGGCCAAATCTGACTTTTTCCCCACAATTTTTTTGAAAATCATAAAAAAATTGTTTAATTTGATGAAAAATTGTGTAAAATTTTGAAAATTTCCGTAGAAAAGTGTCTTTTTTGTTGAAAAATTGCGTGAAATGTTGCTCAAATTGTCGAAAAATTGTTTAATTTGATGAAAAATTGTGTAAAATGTTGAAAAATTGCGTGAAATGTTGCTTAAAAGGTGGAAAAATTGCCTAAATTGATAAAAAAGTGTGTAAAACATTGAAAAAATTCGTAAAATTGCTTCAATTGTCGAGAAATCCTGCATAAATTGATGAAAAATTGTGTGAAATGTTGAAAAAAAGTTGTAAAATTGCTTCAAATTGTCGAAAAATTGTTTTATTTGATGAAAAATTGTGTAAAATGTTGAAAAATTGCGTGAAATGTTGCTCAAGGTGTCGAAAAATTGTTAAACTTGATGAAAAATTGTGTAAAATGTTGGGAAAAAAGTCGTAAAATTGCATTAATTTGTCGAAAAATTGTTTAAATTGTTGAAAATTGTGTGAAAAAGTCGAGATATTTGTTAAAAATTGAGAGAATTGTCGAAAAACTGCAACAATTCATGCAATTTTTCAACATTTGAAGCAATTTTACAACTTTTTTTCAACATTTCACACAATTTTTCATCAATTTATGCAAGATTTCTCGACAATTGAAGCAATTTTACGACTTTTTTCAATGTTTTACACACTTTTTCATCAATTTAGGCAATTTTTCCACCTTTTAGGCAACAATTTACGCAATTTTTCAACATGTAAAACACTTTTCTACGCTAATTTTCAACATTTTACACAATTTTTCATCAAATTTAACAATTTTTCGACAACTTGAGCAACATTTCACGCAATTTTTCAACATTTTACACAATTTTTCATCAAATTAAACAATTTTTTTATGATTTTCAAAAAAATTGTGGGGAAAAAGTCAGATTTGGCCTTTTTTCGCGAAAGTTGCATTTTTTTTCACGAAAGTTGCACTTTTTCTGCTGAAAAAGCACCATAACACTCTGACTAAAATTGACGAAAATGCAAAAACGAGGGCATTTTCGGAATCCTCTCGTCGAGACGAATCGAATGGTGTATTCACTTTACATTTTGAGCTTTTTTCGCGAAAGTTGCATTTTTTTCACGAAAGTTGCATTTTTTTTACCGAAAAAAAGGCCATAACTCGTCAACAAAGGCTCGGCGAACAAAACGGTCGCCGGATTCGGAATCAGCGACCTCGAATTAGTCGAAAACGACACAAATCTCGAATTTTTTGAAAATCATCAAAATCCAAAAAAATCATAAGGGGTTAGTTCATGGTTTTTTCGAAAATTGATGATTTTCAAAAAATTCGAGATTTGTGTCGTTTTCGACTAATTCGAGGTCGCTGATTCCGAATCCGGCGACCGTTTTGTTCGCCGAGCCTTTGTTGACGAGTTATGGCCTTTTTTTCGGTAAAAAAAAGGCAACTTTTGCGAAAAAAGCTCAAAAACAAAAAGTAAATACACCATTCGATTCGTCTCGACGAGAGGATTCCGAAAATGCCCTCGTTTTTGCATTTTGGTCGATTTTTATCAAAGTTATGCTGATTTTTCTGCAAAGGAACTGATTTTTCAGTTCAAAAAATGCAACTTTTGCAGAAAAAGGTTAAAATTAAAAAGTGATTACACCATTCGATTCGTCTCGACGAGAGGATTCCGAAAATGCCCTCGTTTTTGCATTTTCGTCAATTTTAGTCAGAGTTATGGTGCTTTTTCAGCAGAAAAAATGCAACTTTCGTGAAAAAAAATGCAACTTTCGCGAAAAAAGGCCAAATCTGACTTTTTCCCCACAATTTTTTTGAAAATCATAAAAAAATTGTTTAATTTGATGAAAAATTGTGTAAAATTTTGAAAATTTCCGTAGAAAAGTGTCTTTTTTGTTGAAAAATTGCGTGAAATGTTGCTCAAATTGTCGAAAAATTGTTTAATTTGATGAAAAATTGTGTAAAATGTTGAAAAATTGCGTGAAATGTTGCTTAAAAGGTGGAAAAATTGCCTAAATTGATAAAAAAGTGTGTAAAACATTGAAAAAATTCGTAAAATTGCTTCAATTGTCGAGAAATCCTGCATAAATTGATGAAAAATTGTGTGAAATGTTGAAAAAAAGTTGTAAAATTGCTTCAAATTGTCGAAAAATTGTTTTATTTGATGAAAAATTGTGTAAAATGTTGAAAAATTGCGTGAAATGTTGCTCAAGTTGTCGAAAAATTGTTAAACTTGATGAAAAATTGTGTAAAATGTTGGGAAAAAAGTCGTAAAATTGCATTAATTTGTCGAAAAATTGTTTAAATTGTTGAAAATTGTGTGAAAAAGTCGAGATATTTGTTAAAAATTGAGAGAATTGTCGAAAAACTGCAACAATTCATGCAATTTTTCAACATTTGAAGCAATTTTACAACTTTTTTTCAACATTTCACACAATTTTTCATCAATTTATGCAAGATTTCTCGACAATTGAAGCAATTTTACGACTTTTTTCAATGTTTTACACACTTTTTCATCAATTTAGGCAATTTTTTCCACCTTTTAGGCAACAATTTACGCAATTTTTCAACATGTAAAACACTTTTCTACGCTAATTTTCAACATTTTACACAATTTTTCATCAAATTTAACAATTTTTCGACAACTTGAGCAACATTTCACGCAATTTTTCAACATTTTACACAATTTTTCATCAAATTAAACAATTTTTTTATGATTTTCAAAAAAATTGTGGGGAAAAAGTCAGATTTGGCCTTTTTTCGCGCGAGTTGCATTTTTTTTCACGAAAGTTGCACTTTTTCTGCTGAAAAAGCACCATAACTCTGACTAAAATTGACGAAAATGCAAAAACGAGGGCATTTTCGGAATCCTCTCGTCGAGACGAATCGAATGGTGTATTCACGTTTACATTTTGAGCTTTTTTCGCGAAAGTTGCATTTTTTTCACGAAAGTTGCATTTTTTTTACCGAAAAAAAGGCCATAACTCGTCAACAAAGGCTCGGCGAACAAAACGGTCGCCGGATTCGGAATCAGCGACCTCGAATTAGTCGAAAACGACACAAATCTCGAATTTTTTGAAAATCATCAAAATCCAAAAAAATCATAAGGGGTTAGTTCATGGTTTTTTCGAAAATTGATGATTTTCAAAAAATTCGAGATTTGTGTCGTTTTCGACTAATTCGAGGTCGCTGATTCCGAATCCGGCGACCGTTTTGTTCGCCGAGCCTTTGTTGACGAGTTATGGCCTTTTTTTCGGTAAAAAAAAGGCAACTTTTGCGAAAAAAGCTCAAAAACAAAAAGTAAATACACCATTCGATTCGTCTCGACGAGAGGATTCCGAAAATGCCCTCGTTTTTGCATTTTGGTCGATTTTTATCAAAGTTATGCTGATTTTTCTGCAAAGGAACTGATTTTTCAGTTCAAAAAATGCAACTTTTGCAGAAAAAGGTTAAAATTAAAAAGTGATTACACCATTCGATTCGTCTCGACGAGAGGATTCCGAAAATGCCCTCGTTTTTTGCATTTTCGTCAATTTTAGTCAGAGTTATGGTGCTTTTTCAGCAGAAAAAATGCAACTTTCGTGAAAAAAAATGCAACTTTCGCGAAAAAAAGCCAAATCTGACTTTTTCCCCACAATTTTTTTGAAAATCATAAAAAAATTGTTTAATTTGATGAAAAATTGTGTAAAATTTTGAAAATTTCCGTAGAAAAGTGTCTTTTTTGTTGAAAAATTGCGTGAAATGTTGCTCAAATTGTCGAAAAATTGTTTAATTTGATGAAAAATTGTGTAAAATGTTGAAAAATTGCGTGAAATGTTCTTAAAAGGTGGAAAAATTGCCTAAATTGATAAAAAAGTGTGTAAAACATTGAAAAAATTCGTAAAATTGCTTCAATTGTCGAGAAATCCTGCATAAATTGATGAAAAATTGTGTGAAATGTTGAAAAAAAGTTGTAAAATTGCTTCAAATTGTCGAAAAATTGTTTTATTTGATGAAAAATTGTGTAAAATGTTGAAAAATTGCGTGAAATGTTGCTCAAGTTGTCGAAAAATTGTTAAACTTGATGAAAAATTGTGTAAAATGTTGGGAAAAAAGTCGTAAAATTGCATTAATTTGTCGAAAAATTGTTTAAATTGTTGAAAATTGTGTGAAAAAGTCGAGATATTTGTTAAAAATTGAGAGAATTGTCGAAAAACTGCAACAATTCATGCAATTTTTCAACATTTGAAGCAATTTTACAACTTTTTTTCAACATTTCACACAATTTTTCATCAATTTATGCAAGATTTCTCGACAATTGAAGCAATTTTACGACTTTTTTCAATGTTTTACACACTTTTTCATCAATTTAGGCAATTTTTCCACCTTTTAGGCAACAATTTACGCAATTTTTCAACATGTAAAACACTTTTCTACGCTAATTTTCAACATTTTACACAATTTTTCATCAAATTTAACAATTTTTCGACAACTTGAGCAACATTTCACGCAATTTTTCAACATTTTACACAATTTTTCATCAAATTAAACAATTTTTTTATATGATTTTCAAAAAAATTGTGGGGAAAAAGTCAGATTTGGCCTTTTTTCGCGAAAGTTGCATTTTTTTTCACGAAAGTTGCACTTTTTCTGCTGAAAAAGCACCATAACTCTGACTAAAATTGACGAAAATGCAAAAACGAGGGCATTTTCGGAATCCTCTCGTCGAGACGAATCGAATGGTGTATTCACGTTTACATTTTGAGCTTTTTTCGCGAAAGTTGCATTTTTTTCACGAAAGTTGCATTTTTTTTACCGAAAAAAAGGCCATAACTCGTCAACAAAGGCTCGGCGAACAAAACGGTCGCCGGATTCGGAATCAGCGACCTCGAATTAGTCGAAAACGACACAAATCTCGAATTTTTTGAAAATCATCAAAATCCAAAAAAATCATAAGGGGTTAGTTCATGGTTTTTTCGAAAATTGATGATTTTCAAAAAATTCGAGATTTGTGTCGTTTTCGACTAATTCGAGGTCGCTGATTCCGAATCCGGCGACCGTTTTGTTCGCCGAGCCTTTGTTGACGAGTTATGGCCTTTTTTTCGGTAAAAAAAAGGCAACTTTTGCGAAAAAAGCTCAAAAACAAAAAGTAAATACACCATTCGATTCGTCTCGACGAGAGGATTCCGAAAATGCCCTCGTTTTTGCATTTTGGTCGATTTTAGTAAGAGTTGTGGTGAGTTTTCTGCAAAGGAACTGATTTTTCAGTTCAAAAAAATGCAACTTTTGCAGAAAAAGGTTAAAATTAAACAGTGATTACACCATTCGATTCGTCTCGACGAGAGGATTCCGAAAATGCCCTCGTTTTTGCATTTTCGTCGATTTTTATCAAAGTTATGCTGATTTTTCTGCAAAGGAACTGATTTTTCAGTTCAAAAAAATGCAACTTTCGCGAAAAAAGCTCAAAATGTAAACGTGAATACACCATTCGATTCGTCTCGACGAGAGGATTCCGAAAATGCCCTCGTTTTTGCATTTTCGTCAATTTTAGTCAGAGTTATGGTGCTTTTTCAGCAGAAAAAATGCAACTTTCGTGAAAAAAAATGCAACTTTCGCGAAAAAAGGCCAAATCTGACTTTTTCCCCACAATTTTTTTGAAAATCATAAAAAAATTGTTTAATTTGATGAAAAATTGTGTAAAATTTTGAAAATTTCAGTAGAAAAGTGTCTTTTTTGTTGAAAAATTGCGTGAAATGTTGCTCAAATTGTCGAAAAATTGTTTAATTTGATGAAAAATTGTGTAAAATGTTGAAAAATTGCGTGAAATGTTGCTCAAGTTGTCGAAAAATTGCCTAAATTGATAAAAAAGTGTGTAAAACATTGAAAAAATTCGTAAAATTGCTTCAATTGTCGAGAAATCCTGCATAAATTGATGAAAAATTGTGTGAAATGTTGAAAAAAAGTTGTAAAATTGCTTCAAATTGTCGAAAAATTGTTTTATTTGATGAAAAATTGTGTAAAATGTTGAAAAATTGCGTGAAATGTTGCTCAAGTTGTCGAAAAATTGTTAAACTTGATGAAAAATTGTGTAAAATGTTGGGAAAAAAGTCGTAAAATTGCATTAATTTGTCGAAAAATTGTTTAAATTGTTGAAAATTGTGTGAAAAAGTCGAGATATTTGTTAAAAATTGAGAGAATTGTCGAAAAACTGCAACAATTCATGCAATTTTTCAACATTTGAAGCAATTTTACAACTTTTTTTCAACATTTCACACAATTTTTCATCAATTTATGCAAGATTTCTCGACAATTGAAGCAATTTTACGACTTTTTTCAATTTTTTACACACTTTTTCATCAATTTAGGCAATTTTTCCACCTTTTAGGCAACAATTTACGCAATTTTTCAACATGTAAAACACTTTTCTACGCTAATTTTCAACATTTTACACAATTTTTCATCAAATTTAACAATTTTTCGACAACTTGAGCAACATTTCACGCAATTTTTCAACATTTTACACAATTTTTCATCAAATTAAACAATTTTTTTATGATTTTCAAAAAAATTGTGGGGAAAAAGTCAGATTTGGCCTTTTTTTCGCGAAAGTTGCATTTTTTTTCACGAAAGTTGCACTTTTTCTGCTGAAAAAGCACCATAACTCTGACTAAAATTGACGAAAATGCAAAAAACGAGGGCATTTTCGGAATCCTCTCGTCGAGACGAATCGAATGGTGTATTCACGTTTACATTTTGAGCTTTTTTCGCGAAAGTTGCATTTTTTTCACGAAAGTTGCATTTTTTTTACCGAAAAAAAGGCCATAACTCGT
>JAVBJF010001188.1:0-18585 GCA_033439095.1 Pseudococcus viburni | reverse complement strand
TATGTTCCATGGAATATCCTGGACCTAAATGCAGAATGCACATGATTTTCAGATCAAAATTAAGGAAAATCTTGGGATATTTGGTATTGGTTGATTTCTAATGTATTACCATGAACATCCAACCAATTTGAAACTCGATTCGTCAACATGAATGCCATTCTGCCAAATAATTCACTGTAAGCGTTCGGTTTTCGGTCCAAAGCTGGATCTCCTTTATCACTCAATTCCCATACGCCACCAATAACTGCTATATTTTTACCTTTGATTTCTTGAGGATTATAACCTTTCGATGTGTGAAATAAGTTGAAAATAAGAGTCGAATTAAATCACGTCAAACACGAAATAAAATACCTGCATCCAAAATAGCCTCGAAAGTTTTCTCAAGGAACATTTTCGAAGTATAGGTCATATTTTGAGCTTGACTGCAGCTTATGCGGAAAAACGAATTATCGAAACGATCGACGGTTTTTACGAATCCAGCAGTTATTCCTGCTCGTTTATGAAATTTACGTGAAAAGAATGAGTATTTTTATATTATCCAGTAAGGTACCTAGACCTACCTTCTGTGCCGCATCTGTTGGATGTTGATATCATATCATTTCCAGCGAGTAAATTTTCTTTAAATTCTTCCACGTTTTCGCTATTCGGAAATATTCCGGAAATTCCGGAAATAACAACGTCGTTGGAATCATCAACATTCACCATATTCGAAACCATTTTCGCGAAAATTTTAAAATTCGATGCCAACGATCGAAATGCGATGCACTTTGTTGATCAAGGTACTAATATTTTCAATTCTTCGCTGATGCAGTTGTATAATGAACGTTGACTTTGACCTTTGGCATTCATAATAAATCATGCGTAGGTACAAGGTAGATTAATTACGTGAGTACGTGTTTGGTTTTCTCAGAACAACCAAGCCAAATTTCGTGATTCAAGTACCTACATGCATGTCAACGTCTATTGATACCGAAAATTACGTAAACATCGTGGATATAATTAGGAATTACTGAGAAATACGAATGGTTTGAATGTTATAAATTTGAAAAATTAAGTCAAATGTGCGATACTTACTGATGAATTTTAAAAGCATATTTAGAGTTCATGCAACAAAGGAGATTTTCTGGCTCAACTATAAATTATGGTGTAATTAGATTATGTCTTTCGATTGTACCTAGTTAAATCTAAACACATGAAGGTTGACGAGGATATTAAAGTTTTTCTGAGAATGCTTATCATTCTGCTCTCTAATTTGTAGTATGCTAAAATTTATAAATAGGTACTTAACCTTTATAATGAAAATTAATTCTTTTTTCAGGCTGGGAAGAAACCCATTTATATGGTGACGTTTTATGGGGCGAAATAAAATTCATTCGAAAAAGAGTAAGTGAGAAAAACATTTTGTTAGTTCATATTTTATTCATTTTACATTCCAATTCATGAAATTTTTTAATTCGAAGTTTCGTACCGTTTATCTCATTCCACAGGAAAAAATTCAACATATTTCAAAATAGAGAGCAAACTTTCAGCTGCATTTCAGAAAAAAAAATCCATTACCTTATGCTACCTCAATTAAAAAATTTTTTTGCTACAAAGAAAATTCTTTATTTTTTTTATCAAATTTTTCATCTAGCATAAAATATTATTATTGAGTCAGCTTAATGATTTTTTTTTTTGAAATATAGCTAAAAATTTTCTCTTTGTGCTGAAATATACCTTGATTTTTTTCCAGCGGATGAAAAATGGTACTTAGAAGGCTTTGAATTGAAAATTTTCATGATTTGGGCAAAATTAGTGTATTTGGTAGTTCACGGATTTAGACGTAACGTACATATATAAGTTTGAATATGATAATTTGCTTTTAAACAACCTGATCAGCTGATCGCTGATCGCAATAGGGTTTTTGCATTTTGTTCTGCACTAGCTGTTATGCCTTTCGCCTACTTGTCCTTCATCTGTATAGCTGAATGATGATCACTCGAAGTCGAAACCATTTGAAGCATTACTAACCATAACCCTAACCGTATAATGAGTTCAATATCTCTATTAGAGAAAAGGTGCTCAGGTATACTAAACTTCAGTAAGTATATCTAAATACCTTTTCTCAAATGCCTACGGGTTTTGGACTTGAACGGTTAGTATTTTTTCACGTTGGCTTTTTCTCCCTCTCGCGAATCGCTCGAGTGCTTAAACTCGCTTTTTTCTCCCTCTATAACAAAAAAATATATTGTATGCAACTCGGAAGATAAATGATTTTCAACGATTTTGAATTATTTCCCTCACTTCTCTTGGGCAATAAACCAACCCACTTCATCTCCCTTGTTGCATAATATACTGTTTGGCATGAGCTTCTCGTTCTTCATCTGAAGAAGATACCTACGAAACGTAATCGTTTCTATTTTTGTTTTCTAGTTCATTAACACATTAAAATATAAGCCATGATGGGTCCTTTATTCGTATTCGTTGTTGTAATTCCATTGTACCGCAGGTGCTCGATTAATTTTATCCAACTACTTCTTTCCCTCCTTGGTGGTTAAAAATTAAAATAGAATTCCATCTATTCTTATGACGACCTCATAACTCGGCCTGCTATTTACCTTTACCTGTCCATAAAGGAGTTTTTTGCATTAAATTAATAATCTCATCTGTGTTTTCAATTTATTCATAAATATTTATTTCATGCTCAATACCCGTGTTTTTTTAAGTAGATACAATTAAACAAAAGTTTTTCAATTGTTCAGTCATTCTTTGATGATTATGTGGTAGGTAAAGATTTCATTATGATTTCACTCGTCTCCGAATGTAATAGAATTGAAAAATGATCCACTCCATCGATTTTGTGCACTTCAACCGGATTTTTGAAATGCTATAAAATTGAGTAAAATTAATTGATTTTGTAGGCATACCTACCTATTTGTGCATGAATTTTAGAAAATTCATAATAGTGGTAAACTAATACTTACAAGGGAGCTACCCGAAGTCGGACAAGCGGAATGAAAATTTTTTTCACAGACTTGTAGAATATCACCAAATACTTCCACAACCAAAATTTCAGCCCCTAAAGTTGATATAGAGGGGAGCTATGGGGGGTTGAATTTCGAAAAATCGCCTAATACACCGAAAAATTACAAAAATCTAAATATGTAACTCGCGTTCTTTTGGCGTTTAGGAGATGGATTTTATACCAGGAAGGCCATCTGAAGATGGGGTAGTCGCCTAGATTCGAGTTTAACATCAGTGGGGTGGGGGGGGGGGATTTTCACTCATACCTTTTATGCGTGATGAAGAAAAATTGTAATAACGACCAATGTATGAGTGAAAATCCCCCCACCCCCTGATGTTACACGCGAACCTAGGCGAATATCCCGTCTTCAAGTTCAGATGGTCTATACCGAGGGCAGTTCGTGGTATAAAATCCATCTCCTAAACGCCATAAGAACGCGAGTTATTTAGATCTTTGTAATTTTTCGGTGTATTAGGCGAATTCTTGAAATTCAAACTCTCATAGCTCCCTCCCATTTCAACTTTAGGGGCTGAAATTTTGGTTGTGGAAGTATTTGGTGATGCTCTACAAGCCTGTGAAAAAAATTGTTCATTTCGCGTGTCCGACTTCGGGTAGCTCCCTTGTTAGATATAGGTAGGTATTTAGTACATACTTCAGTCAAACCATAGGTTTCATCTAACGGCAAATCAAATAAATTCTTCACACATCTTATCAAAACGCATGAAGATTGCAACAGGAAACATGACTTTTCATACTCTGACTCTAATATTGCTTTTAGAACTTTATATGATCTATCACATAATCGATGCCAATTGTTTTCAATTTTCTCCACTTCAGGAAACATTGAAATGCATAATTTTTTCTTGGATTCCCAACCAGATGTTCCTTCAATATATTTATCATACTGATAAAAAAAAAAGTTTTAATTTGTAAGAGAATGAAGTGACAGAATACCATACTAATGTTTGAAAGTGAAAGTATCTGTATTTACACTTACCCTCTCCTTAGATAATTCTGGCATTATTATCTGAATTAATCTGATACAAACTTGATTTTGTAACATTTCATCATTCAATACACTGTTTTCTACGAATTTTATTCTACTCGCCATTTCCGTCGTTGTAGGTGAACTGTCTATCAGCCAGATATGTCCTTTTCTCCCTCGCTTCTCCAATATTTCGGCTACTGCCAAAGTTACTGCTGATCCAAAACTATGCCCAATGAAATAAAATTCTTGTTCAGGGGAAAGTTTTTCCAAAATGTACTAAAAAATATTTTTTTGATTTGTTAAAGTTGAACGAGCATTGCAATTATTACTATTGTCATTATTATCATTGCTCACTGATGAAAAATGATCACATAATTTGTGCATAAAATTATCCGTTTCAGCGAAGTGGTACTGAAAACATAATGTCTGCAAAGGTAGATTTTTAGCTAATGGTTCCATCATCAAAGCTAACCCTACAAATGAAAATAAATGTTAAGAATGATTCAGGATTGTTATTGTTGGATATTGAAACACAACCTTCTAGTCCAGGAAATACAAAAACAGTAGGATTTTCATCAATCGAAAGTTGTTCTTGAATTTTTCCCTCAATGAATGGTATTCTTAGAACAGGTTTATTCCAAAATTCATCCTTGAGAAAGAATTCCAGCAGATGGGATTGATTTTTTTTCACTGTCGGCAAATGTTGTTAAACTAGTGTTGATTTATTGCTCATTCATTTGATAATTTAGGCAGTCACCTGTTTGTATCTCCTTTCCTCCTTTTAATTGGTATAATTTAGCAAATGTCATAGTTCTCAACTCCTCTGGAGTAAGGAAAATATTGAATTCCGCTTCTAGAATTGTCTTCAGTTCCATTCCCAAGATTGAATCCATTCCCAATTCTGGGAAAGTCCATGTGAGACTTATCGTCTTGATATCTTTAATACCTATCCAAGAAATATTTATAACTTTTTGTATGATAATGTTAAAGTTGGTTCTATCACAAAGATTTTCATGTAACACATTTTATGGTCTATTACTCTTCTCCTTTGTCATTTGAAAGACATAATGACATTATGTTAGACTTGAAAAAACTTGCAAAATTTATTTCAGATGAAGACATAATGATATTATACATGGATAGGTATGTCTTAGAGGTGGGGATTGAAAATTTTGAAAAGTGTTAGGTTAAGGTAGATCAAAGACATAATGCCATTATGTTAGACTTGAAAAAATTTAGAAAATGTATTTCAGATGAAGAGATAATGATATTAAGTTAGTGTTGATGGAAACTGGAATCTCTATCTTGATTGGGTGTGGGTCTTGTTATTCTAGGATCATGTATACCGGTAATCGAATAGTAATATCCCAAGAATGATGCTAGACTTAGATCAAGACATAGTGACATTTTGTTAGACTTGAAATTTAAGAGCATTGATATTTTAAAAAAATGTCACGAGTTTAGGTTTATTTGAACCTTTTATTTGGACATATCCATGTTCTAAGGTTTTTACCCTAAAGGAAAAAGTGCGTTAATTTTTTTCAACACTTTTTTCTTGCTTTGCTCTGGCATAAATCAACCACTTTATACCCTTCCCCCAAAAAAGTTTCCACGCCATTGCTTCAAACTCGAGATCCTTTAGCTCCGCTCTCTTTAGACGAGGGAGGGGGGGGGGGTGTCAAGAAAGAACTTCATCAATTTTCGGCAAAATCCAGATATGTCATGGGAGTTCTTTAAATTCTTCTGAAATTCAAGTTTTTAAGTTCAGTTTGGAATAAAGAGTTCAGCAAATATCCGGATATCATTTTTTATACTCGGATTTACCGAATATCCAGATAAATACCCGGATTTTCCCAAAAACAATAAAAAGAAAACACGGGGCGTCAGTGTTGATACACTTTTTGGGCCCCGTCGTAAAAGTTGGGAAATTTTGAATATCCCGAGGGGTTTGGAAAATCCAGCTATAAAAAGCAATATCCGGATATCAAATAACTTAATATATTTGCGCGATCCAGATATTTGATGAACACTGGCATTGCTAGGTATGTACTGCGGAAAGGTGGACTCAGGAATGCATTGGCAGATTTTACACCCGATCTCATTTTTCAATAATTTTTATGTGGGCTATAAGTAAGGTATCTTTTAGGTACCCATATCAGAAATAAGTCCGACAGAGTCGCAATAAATGTGTAAAATTGAAATTATTTGCTCTTTAGATAGACGTTGGGATCTCGGTAAAAACGGATAGGGAAGTGGCAAAAAAGCATCCCCTGATATTTTATTTCAAATCCTTGCCTAACACAACAGCCAATTTTTTTTCAAAAATTTGGCCAAAACTTATCCACATGCAGAACACGATAATGATTTTTACCTAATAAGTTGGCCACTGTGTTTATGATGTCAAAATCATTTTTTATTTTTTTTCAACTATTTAATTTTGTAACAACAAGGGTTTTTATTGGGTCATAAAAAGATTTCCCAAAGTTTCCAACAAATTTCCACTCGTTTGGCAACTCCTCCTGATAACAAGCATACAACATAATATCCATTAAAACTGTTCGACAAAGGGTTATTCCTATTCATGAAAGAAATGCAATATATTACATACTTAGTGTGATAGATGAATTGTTTTCAACTAATTCAGATAAATATCCAACTTCGCCTACTGCTCCCCACTGAATGGCTAACCCTGGCAAATTATCAGCACATCTCACCTCACATATTCTTTCCATTACAGAATTGGCAAATCCATAGTTGGTTTGATCAATATTTCCATCGCCACACGCAATACTGGAAAACATAACAAAGTCTTCCAGATATGGAAACATTTTTTTTGTCCCCCTTATCGAATAAAAAAAAGTGGCCAAATTTAATTTTTTGGGTGGGCAAAAAGTTTTTTAAATTTTTTTTCGGTTTTGGTTTTAAAAAAGGACCATCTCTAAAAAACCTTGAAAGGGGATTTAAATAATTATTGTTTTTAAAATTTTTGTGACGTTTGGAGATAGCACCCGCCATTAGCCCTTTTGCCCCTTAGTGATCCCAAACAAATGGCTATTGCCCTTTTTTTTTGAGAATTTTTTTCTTATAATCTTGTAAAATTGTGATTTATTTTGTGAATTGCAATACGTTCAACTCAACATTTAGTTGTTTCTGTGTTTTTGTTGCTCTTTTTGGCCAATGCTATTGGCTAGACACCCCTGATAAAATCAGGTAAAATTTGTTTCTAAGCAAAAATGAAAATTAATTGCAGGGATGCGAGAACGATGAAATTTTGGTTCCCGTTTTGTTCTTGTTCTCCATAAGTCGTTCCCGTTCTCGTTCTCGTTCTTCAATAATATTTAATATTGTTCTCGTTCTCGTTTTGTTCTTCTAAACGTGTTCGTGTTCTCGTTCTTCAAATTTTTCGTTCTTTTTGGTTCTTGGTTCTTTATTTCTCTCAAAACTCAAAAATATCGGCATTTTTCAAACAAAAAATTGAGATGTCCAAGTGAGAAAATGTGGTTTTCTGGTATGTTAGGCTTGGACTCATGGAGAGGAGGGAAAGGGGGAATTTCCAAATCCTCAAAAAAGCTTGAAAATTCTGAAAAATTATAAATTCACGAACAGAAAAAAATAAGTATTGTTCTGTTCTGAAACAGAACAAAACAATATTTTTTCATACGTTCTGTTCGTTCTGTTCTCGTTTTTATTGTGTCATAACATTATTTTGTTCTCTTCTGGTTATTGTTCCATGAAAACAGAAATTTTAGTGTTTTTATTTGTTCATACTGTTCTGTTCTGTTCTGTTCTGTTCTGTTCTGTTCCACCAGCCCTGTTTGGCTCTTAGGTCACTTTGCATGTGCTATCTTCATTTCTATCTCTGTCCAAATACCTACCATTGCAAGGTTAAATATTCCCGTCACAGGACCTTAAGGAATTGCCCTTTCAAGAATTTTCCCTTTTACACCAATTTCCCCCCCCCTCAGAAAATATTTGCATGTGGAAATTAAAAAAACATTTACTCCGTACGAAAAACGCCATATTAATTTATTCTATACGACTGGTATCCATTTTGACTCCTAGTTCGCGAGCCTCAGTACAACATTTTCGGGCCCCTCCTTGTTATCAACCAATCAGTCACTTCCATTCCAAATCCACCTAGACCTCCTGCAGATTTGGTAAAAGTAATAAAATGGTATAAGTAAAGTAATATTACTTTAGGCATAAAAAATCCATTTATATTTTATACAGTATGACACAGAAGTTTGTCCATTTGAAACACTTCTCCATATCTCAGAAACTGAAAAGAGATACCAAGATGGAGGTCCAAACAGTATTGTATTCCCTGAGGAAAAGGAATTGAAGATTTGATAATCAAACTTCTAGTCCTTCCTATAGGGTGTCTACAAATTGAGAAACTGGTTCAGGTCAAAAAATGGAGATTCCGTTTTTTTAAATATTGAAATAAAGGTCAACACGCTGACTCGAGATTAAAAATGTGGGTTATTTTTTTTGAAAACGGTTTCAGAACTTCAGCAGTTTTGAACCCAGTTGTCAATAATACCCAAAAAATTGGAGATATAAGAAAAAATGAAAATAAAAATAAATAAAATCAATTCACAGTTCCTTCCTGGAATGTGGCAAATTTATTGTGCTTATCAATGATAGTGGAGTGGAAAAAAGAGAGATGGTTTTACATAAGTTTGAAACAAAAGTTGTAGGGAATTAGAAAACCATCATTTTTTGTTCCATATTTTGTACAATAGGTTGTAGCATAATTTTATCTCTGCAAGTTGATAACCAGTTAGCAAAAAGTGGATATATGGCCAGGCATCATAGCGTGGTTACTTTTTAGTAACTTGGTTACTTTTTTCGAGACAAGTTACTTTTGGTTACTATTTCCACTTCAAAAGTTACTTTGGTTACTTTTTACCTCTAAAAGTTACTTTTTTCCAAAATTTCTCAAAAAATTTACCTTTTTTTCACAATTTTTCTCTAAAAATTGATTTTTTCAAGCGTAAAGTGTCTGATTAGTTTCGGTTTAGTCGAGTTTTGGAGACTTTTTTGTTTCAAAAAATTTCGCCCTCGCTCCGCTCGGGCAGTACATTGATGCCTCTGTTTCTTGAATACACTATCATTCCCTAAATTTGAATCAGTCAAAATTGGTGTATTTTCATTCTCTTGGTCAAGTATAGTGAAATAATTTTCATCAAAAACTAGAGATTTTCACCCATATTTCAGTCAAAACTCCAATCAATTTCCAATTTGTCAAATAAAAATCAGTAATTTTGATTAATACCTATTTCAATGAAAAATCACTGATTTTCATATAAATTTACAGGGTAGGTAGGCTAGATACTCACTTTTTTTACTGAATTTCGACACACCCTGCATTTTTTTTCAATTCTTGCCCCGCCCTTGCATAATGTCTGATTAAGTCCCGGAGTCTAGCAGATTCAATCCATAGCTCAATAAAAAATGAAATTTTACCTCAAAAGTGTTCAGAAAAGTGCATTTTATTACTCTTCAAAAATAATTTTTCTTATTTCTTACATTAGAATATAACTTTCTAAATCTACATCAATCAAGTTTTATAAAAACTCTTCCTTCTTGAACCAATAAAATAATTTTCATTGATATTGGATATTGCAGTCAAAAGTCGTTGATTTCTTAGTCGATTTTCAATTAACCAGAAAAAAATCAGTAATTTTGACTAAACGATCAATGCGAATCACTGATTTTCATTTATATTCATCTCACTGATTCAGATTTAGAAAATTCTTGCAATTTTTCAGTTTTTCTTCGCTTTTATCTGTATTACATTTTTTCATCTGTCCACTGAAATTAACCTCACTTTACGAGCACTACTGTTAAAATAGATTTTGAAGTTTGTTACGAATTTTTCTCAGCCCCTCCCTTACATAATTTCTGGGAGCGCTTATAAGTTATAATAATTGCATTAAGTACATACATGTTTTTTGGTTTTTTTTTACGAATTTTACCATTAAAAATTGAGTTTTTGGTTACTTTTTGGTAATACATTGGTTACTTTTTTCCCCAAATTGGGTTACTAAAGTTACTTTTTCCCACCAAATTTCACTATGATGCCTGTATATCAAAAAAAGTGTGAATTTAAAGTTGTAGAGAATTAAAAACTGAACATTTTACATTCTACAACTTTTTTCCATCTTGCAATGGAAAGAAGTTATGCTACAAAGAACTCTAGTATAATTTTCTTTTTTTTAACCATAACTCTTCGACTCTTTCCCATTGCTGGGTGGAAAAAATGGTACAGAATGTGAAAGGTTCCGTTTTAATTCTATACTTACAACTTCTATTTCAAACTTTTTTGTTATCTCCACTTTTTTGAAACTGGTGCCAGATGAACCCAATTATTCCAAGTTTCTTGTTTTTTTTTCAAGTCAATAACTAGTCCTTAGAAAGTGAAGATATCAAAAAAAATTTGAAATAAAAGTTCTAGAATGTTTTTTTCATCTAGCAATGGAGAACAGTTATGGCTTGAACAAGAAAAAATTATACTTCAATATTTTGTACAATAACTTCTTTCCATTGCAAGATGGAAAAAAGTTATGGAACGAAAAATGATGGTTTCATAATTTTCTACAACTTTTATTTCAAACTTGTTTTCATATCTCCACTTTTTTGGATATTATTTGACAACTGATTCAAAACTACTGAACCAGTTTCGTTTCAAAAAAACATACCATATTTTGGTCACACCAGTGTGTAAACTTTATTTCAATAAAAACAACCAGACTCTCATTTTTTTGACCCAAATTGATTTTTCAATTTCCGGAAACCAGTGGCGTAGCCAGAAATTTCTCAAGAAGGGGGTCCAAAATTTCATGATTTTTGAGAAATTGTAAGTTCACCTCCTCCCCCCCCCTCCATCAAATTTCCTTTTACTATAGAAACACAAAATTCAAACTTTATTAAATTTTCATGCGATTTGCATGGCACGTTTAAGGAAAAAAACTGATGAAAATGTAATCTTGGAACAAACAACTTACATAGGTACTAATTATTTTGGCCTTAAAAGCCAATACAAATACCTAATAAATCCAAGAATTGGCGTCAGGAGCTTTTTTGGGGAGGGTGCAAAGTGGTATGGAGACTTAGAATATCAAAAGGGAACTAATTTTTGCGTAGTTGATTCAAACCGTTTATAGAATTAGTAATTTCTTTCATGCCCGAGCGAAGCGAGGGCGAGGCTTTGAGAAGATTAGATTTTTCATGCTCCAAAAAGACACTTTTTCACGTAAGTTTCTGACGCCAGGGGGGTCCAGCCCCCCTGGACCCCCTGTCTACGTCACTGTCGGAAACCCTATAGGTAGGTATGTAGGACTAGAAGTTTGATTATCGATCTTCAATGTTTTCTTCGCCAAGAATACATTGTCGTTTGAACCTTCTCGGCATCTCTTTTAAGTTCTGAGGTATTGATCAGTGTTTCAAGTGGACAAGACATCTGTGTCATGTGTTACATATTTCATATTTCCAAACTTTTTTGCTATGAGTGAAAATGATACAAACCTAAAATCACATATGATTTATTTTCATGACAAAGAACCCGTGGTTTTACTTTGAATCTCAATAAAGTTGGTTTGCATTGCAACTTCTGCTCTTCATTTCTGATTTTAATTATCAATTTTCCTGTATGTTTCCCAGATGCCATGTATCTGAATAAGGATTTCGATTTTTTTTTTAAATATAAATTTGGTAAATGATTGCAACATTAAAAAATGTATCTACCATCTACCTAAAAGCAGATTCCACTTCATTAATTTGATACACTGTTCTAGTAATTGGTTTTACAATTTGTTTATTCAGCATTTCTTGCAATTTATTTGAAATTTCGGTAATTTTTTCACTGAGACGTTTCTGTAATACAATATTCAACTGCACACTGTGGAACTCAATATCATTCAGGAAATGTCCTAGTTCTGAAGCAGTAATCAAGATATGGAAGTGAATTGCAATAAAAGTAGAAATCAAATTATTTATTGGTCAGTTACCTAAAGAATTATTTTTTGCCATATCAAATTTGCCGATTTCCAAAAAGTGCCCACCTACAGCAACACAGCTTACAGAAGCACGAAGTTTGTCCTCAGCTAAACTATTCAATACAACATCAACTCCTTTGCCTCTTGTTTGTTTCATGATCATTTGCAGAAATGATGTATCTCTAGAATTTCCAATGTGGTTCTCTGGAATCTAGATTAAGATAAGTTGAAAAAAAAAACAACTTGAATTGCGTTTCAAGCTGAATTGGTGGGGTAGTTCACTTTGAGTGAGAGATATCCAAAAAATTTTGAGCCCGGCGCACTGCCTAGAGAAAGCCGGAGCTAGGGGACTTCAAAGTTGAATCATTTTTAAAAAAACACCGTCTTTCCTTTTTTGGGTAGTGCCACATATTGGGAACCTTCAGCACCTCTTGGAAAGGTACACTTTGTATTTCCTGCTTTCTGCACAATGGTGGATGAGGGTTGAAACGCCCCCCCCACACACGCGCACACACACACACACACACACACACGCACACTAATTATGATCATAAAATTGAGTTAGAAAATTATCTTGGTAACTAAGAATAAATATTGATGAATTTTTCAGTAATTTACCGGAAAAATGAGCAAAAAAATTTTAATCTTGAAAACATGCCATATTTTTTGGAAATGTTTTGTATGTAGTTGTGCTGCCAATTATTAAAAAAAATTGTGTAGGTTATATTGACCCCTCCACACGGAGTGGCTGCATTCTATAAGATCTTGTTGGAACTAAGATTTTTTTTGCAGAATTGGGGGGGATGGAATACATTAGCGTATATGGGAGAGATGAGGTTTTTCAGATTTTCAGGAAAAAAGGTGAGGTTTAAAAAGAAATTGTAGAAACAAAAATTGAAGATATTTAAATTTATTATCGATTGGTATAAAAAACTTTTGAATTTCATCAAATAAAAGCCATTTTATTAATATTTCTATCTACTCACTTTTTGCATACGTCAGCTTTGAATTAAAATTACTTAAAATCTAGATCGACAACACCAATTTTTTGTTTAAGCAAATTGTAGACAATTTTATGCTCTTTCCAATGACGCATTAACGATCTCAATCGCATTAATATTGAAGCCGCTATTCTTTTTTTAATGTGTCAAAACATGAATCACCATTTTTGAAAATAACTGATCAGCTATTCAGCCGTCTTGAAAAATGAAGATAACTGTCTCGACACTTGAAAATCACAACAGCGGCTTCAATATACACACGATAAAGATCATTAATACGTCATTGGAAAAAGCATAAAATTCTCTACAATTTGCATTAATAAAAAATTCGTGTTGTCGATCTAGATTTTAAGTAATTTCAATTCAAAGCTGACGTATGCAAAAAGTAAATAGAAGAAATATTAATAAAATGGCTTTTATTTTATGAAATTCAAAAGTTGTTTATACCAATCGATAATAAATTTAAATACCTTCAATTTTTGTTTCTACAAATTTTTTTCTAAACCCAACCATTTTTCCTAAAAATCTGAAAAACCTCATCTCTCCCATATACACTAATGTATTTCATCATTTCCATCCCCCCAGTTTTTCAGCGCGACTGCAGCGCTTTCCTGAGCGTGGAGTAGTCAATTTCAGTTGACAGAACTATCGTGGAATTTTCTTTGATGTTTTAAAAAATAAATTCTTTGTTGCAAATAATTTTTAGCGACAAGAATTTTGGTACCGTATTTACTTAAAAATGAATAAATACTCAGTTCTACAAATTCAAAATCGAGGAGTTGAAAGTGAAAAATCTTTCGACAGAATTTTTCTCAACTATTGAACCTTTTATATGTACATTCCTTTGGTTTCTTATCATGTTTCAATAAAATTTCATGAAATACTTACTTGAGGAAATGTTTTTTTGATGAATTTCACTTTTTCTGGAGTACCAACAGTTGTGAAAATATTGCATTTGTAATGAAGACAGATATTAATGGCTGCTTGGCCAATTCCACCGCTCCCAGAATGTATTAGAATGGAACATCCTTCTTTCAATTGCATTTTCAAAAAGAAAGCATAAATGACCTGCAAATGATATTCTCATTTTAGTGACAGGATATGAAAGGTAATATAACCTTTATTTAATCTGCTTGAAATTTACAGTGGAATACACAACAGGTATACTGGCTGCTTCTTCCAACGTAATGTTATCTGGTACTTTCCAAGTGAGCTCTGGTATCGATTCAACCATTGTTGCAATTCCTTTACCACATACAATTCCCATCAAACGTTCCCCATTTTCGTTTTTACCAGAATATTCATCTCCTTGGTAACACTTGAATCAATAAATTATTTATAGAATTCCAATTTTCTTGATATTAAACTGCTGAGTATGGGAAATTTGGTCAAATTAATTTTTTAACCTGTTTTACTCACCTCCATTAGGCGGCTATGTGAAAACGAATCCATTAAAGAAATTCTACCTACTGATAACATGACATCTTTGAAATTAATACCACTGTAGTAAACATGAATGAGAGACCTTCCATTGGCATTGTACCTAGAATTGAAGTGATGAAATTGTTTATTCACAATGTGGGAGAAATCTTTCAAATTATGACCTAATTCACTACATTGAAGGATCCAGTGAGCCTTGAACCCATTTGAATGATGATAGATTTCCACGTTCACCCAACATACAGAATGCATGAGTAGCTTCCACATCAGTACTTGGTTCGAGTATTAAATGCCAATAACTTCCCCATTCTCCATCCTTGTAAACATTATAGCAAAGGTTTTTGTCGAATTGAGACTTATAAAAGATATTATCCATTGAGAAATTCGGTGCATTGTCATCGATGATGTAGAAACACCTTAAAAGCAATTTTGTTGTTGTAAAATGAGAATTTTATGTTTTATTAAACAGCTGCCACAATCAGAAATGGATGAAAAAGTAGAATAGGTACTTCAAATGTTTTCCTTTTTCTTCTTTCTTCAAACAATTATAAAATCCTAAAATTCCACTGGTTGGCTCTTTTTCGGCAAATACCACCACTTCTTCATCTTTTTCTGGTTCAACATTGCACAGAGCATTTTGAAGTTCTGATATCCAAGAATATATAGCATTTTTTATTTGAACTGCTTGTTTGACTGTGTTGGGTTTAGTTTTCTGCATACAACATGTTGATAAATTTATTGAAAAAAAAAACATCTATGACAATTAAAGGTTGTTCTATCTTGAAATTTTACTTTATTAAGGAGAAGAAGTTTTTCTGAATCTGTTATGATCCGACTGAAACAAACATTGAAACCTAAATTTTCAAATGATATGTCATCATCAATTGATATTGTTGTAATGATGAACCCTTCATCCTTCAGCGTGCTAAAAATTGATTCCAATTGCTAAAAATTAAAACATTTGGTTAACTGGGCATCTGTGATAATAAACTTTGAGAGAAAGCCTAATTGAAACACTAACGTCGGTTTTATTTTGGATATTTGATATTACTATCAGTGATGCACTTTTATCCATTGGTAAGACTCCATTTAATATTGTGATTCCACTCTCCTCGCCTGTTCCTTCCACTTTTTCTGAATTGATTAATATGTTCACATTTGGCTAGATAACAGATTAGTTTTTCAATGTTACGATCACCATGGAAACAATAAAATTTATCGGTCCTATATTTATGTAGATACCTATATTGAAATTAATGATGATGTTTAAGTTTGAAAATTTGTATTTATTCAGATACAGGTACTCTTTCATTTATAAATTTCTCCCATACTGAATCAATGAGAAATAGATATCACTGATAAATTTATACACTCAGAGTCGCTGTTTAAAAAAAATCCGAAAATCGCGCTGATTTTCGGCAAATTTTCACTGACTTTTTCAAAAATTTCATTGATTTCTCAAGGAATTTCATCAATTTTTTGAACCTAATTTATCATTGTGTTGCAATTCTGACAGTTTTCCGGTAATTTTTGATAATTTTTACTGGTTCATCAATGAAAAAGAGACGGTACATAGAGTTTGTGTGAAGTTCGCGTTCACATATTCTCAAAAAAAGTATGTCCACGTTTGCGTTCTTTTAAGAGCTAACACATTCGCTTGGGAAAACAACGGTGGTTTTCTAACCTTTAATATAGGCGATTTTCGTTGGAAAAATTGAGTAAAATCTAAAGATTGAAGGCCGGAAAAGGGTTGGCCCTTTTTTTCTTTGAATTAAGTAGTAAGTATAAGTAATGAATTTGGTACCTTCACTAATGGCGCATCGTTTAAAATACATAAAATTACAGATGAAATGGTAACCAATTCAGAATTATATTCTCGGTCAAGTATTTCATATGTTATCACTTTGGTTGCGTGTGGTATATTTTTCAAGGTGATTTGAAGACACATTCTGACTGCCGGAATCAAATCCATTCTCTAAAAAAAAACTTCGCTTGGTTACATGTATTACAATGATGAATTTTTCCTAAAGATATTCAAGTATAATTTACTTTCTCGCTTATGTAAGGAAAGAACTGATATTTCTCATGAATAGGTTCAGATCGATTTTTTTGACGTGTCATTTCGGCTCCTTTCCAGCCTCCCATTTGAATACCTCCAGAACAAAGTATCCCATAGTGTGGATAAAAACAGACTCGGAATTCTGTTGAGAATGAAATGAGTACGATTTATTAGGAAGCCAAAAAAAAAAAAAAAGCGTTAGTATGGCAGAAAAAATACGGTTCAACTGCTAATGATCTTTTCACAGCTAAAAAATGAAACTCACGACAAAAATATGCTGCACCGCCAGAAATTGTGCCGACGACTAAATAAAAGGCGCATTTCGATAAAAAAAAGTTGCGCGACCAAAAACGTACTCATAAACGACAATTTAAGCAAAAAAATTGAATTAATCTTAAGTAAAACACCTTCTGCGATTTAGATAGCTGCCTTAAGTCCATTCTCGGGGTCATCTTTACTCCAAACACGCGAATTTTTATTTTTCTGGAGTGAGGTGAAAGGTTCTAAATTGAAATCTTTTTGGTGACAGTTTTTCAATTTTGGTTTCATCATTGAGTGTAAATTAATGATCTTAGAAATGGATTCAGAGTCAATAAATATGGTTGGATTTTGACACCTCATTCGATGAAAATGAAAAGTTTTCAATTTTGGTCGCACTCCGTCTTCTCAGGACTCCACTTTTGGGTCTGAGTCGAAATGACCAATGAAATGGATTCAAGGGGTCAAGAAGATTTTGTCGTTTTAACAGTCTACTTTATTCATTGTCGTTACAATACTTGTTTTTGTCATTGTGTTAGTCTCCGCGTGTTTTTTTAGAGTGCAACATATTTTTTTTTTCATATACAAATATCAGTAAAGTGACAAAATATTGAAATTAGAATAAAATAAATAGTCGGGGAGCCAGCATATAAGGGTCATCCACCCCTTCTCCACTCTGATTCTACGAGAACTTTTTTTTTCTTGAAAATGGGGGTCCTAGGGAACATTTCTAGCGGTTGTCCCCCAAAAAACTGGCCCTATTAAGAAAATGGCGGCCATTTTGATTGACCTACCCCCTCAAAATAGGAATTTTCCCTTCTAACTTCGAAACGGTATGACCTGCGACAAAGTTTATGATAACAGAAAATGTTCTACATAAAATTTAAAACATTTCATGTTATTACGTTGAAGGCGTAATGTGGTCTCAAAAAGATAAATAAAGACAAAAAAATGGCAAAGTATGAGAAAAATTTCCATCCAAGCTTTTTTTGGCTTAAGGCTGTACTTTAGCTTCCAAAAATCGCAGAAAATAGGTATTGTCCGTCCAAAATAGTATGACACAAATTGTGTCAGTTTCCTGATCAAAAAGCAAACAAAATTTTGATTTTTTCCCATTTAACTGCAGCAATTTTATTTTTGGCTTTCGAATAATGAAACTGACACAATTTGTGTCATGCTATTTTGGACGGACAATAATTATTGATTTTTATTCAGAAATATTTGGTTGCAAATTTTCGATGGTAAAGGTCAACTCCAATTTATTCACTCGCATCCGAGGTCACGCGACTTCAAGGGAAGGAGCCGTAATATTCCCAATTTTGAAGTTTTTAGAGATTTTTTTGATTTTTTCTGTGCGCAATATAAAGGATTTTTGAACCATTTACATAGATTTCTGAATATGGCAAGTCGTAGTTGAAATGGGGAGTTTTAGGAGAGGGTTAACCCCGATTTTTCCACATAAAAGGGTTGGGGTAAGTTTGGTGTAATTTTCTAATCTGTGATTAGTTTTTCGATCAAAAGCGTAGAACTCGCTTAATCGTACAATTTGTGTCGCGAAAAGTGGTCGATTTTGAGAAAAAAGAGGTAAAATTGCGATTTTTTTCATCGGAGTTTAAAACCTGTTTGTAATCGAATCCGAACAGTCTGAATTCGAATTTGTTATTGGTTTCCAGATCGGAAGTGAAATCGTCAAACTTTCCATGGCACCTTCTTGGAAAGTGCGGCATCCACAGGCCAATTTTTAAACCAAAAAAAAAGTTCCAATCTTGTTTGAATTATTCAAGAAAGTAGTAATTGAAGACTTGAGAATGTTCCAAAAAAAAATGTTTAGTCAC
>JAVBJF010001187.1:0-18608 GCA_033439095.1 Pseudococcus viburni | reverse complement strand
CGCGCGCCATATAACGCAATAATAATACAGGGTGACCGAAAAGTAGTTCCCAAAGAAAAATGCTTAGCAAAAATTCCCTAATTAACTTATCCAAAAAATTTCAACTCTGGCAGCATCCTTGGTCCATTACTATTCGAACACAGGCCTCTTCAAAAATTCTCAATCATTTTTGAATTTTTTGTGAAGAATAATTTGATTTTCGCTTACAATGCCATAGCTAAACCTAGTCGAACAAAATTTAAAAATTGCGTGGAATAAAATCTAGGAATTTCTGTGGATAGGTGACGAGTTCCTCAAAATCTTGAATTGAACCCTGTTAATCTGAAAACAGTGCGTTCAATTTTGAAATAAGGAGGATTGCATTTCAGCGCTTCACAAATTGGAGTCAGGTGATTTAATTCAGCATTATTGAATTAATGCTCTGGTTTAAGGGAAAAATTGCGCAATATTGAATTTTTTCGGGTTATAAATTATACAGAGATTAGAAGACGATCTATATTAGTAGAATATGACCAAAAAAAATTTACCCTATCAATAATAATTTTTTACCGAAATTTTAAATTTTTTTGGGGAAGCAATTTTCAGTCACCCTGTATAAGACTACTATGACTGATTTTTGAGACGTTGCCGCTCTGCACTTCCCGGCTAATCTACCGATCTCAGTTTATGCTGTTTTGCATTAAATATTCTCGTAGCGGTTGCATTCCATCGAAACTTCGATATTGTTGTGTTGCGGTTATGGTAGGGATGTGACAGCCCTTCAGCATCGCAGTATTTACGATAATACGATACTTATTACATACTACATAGCGTTGTTGTAAACTGTTTGAGTTGAAAATTTTCGGTATTAGTACCTAATATTTACATCAAGTTGTGGTGATTTTTTAATTTTGTTTTCTCAATTTATATTTTGGTGATATCGACGATTGCACGTGTGGTCCAAAATTGAAATCATGGATGTCTCACGAGTGCTGGCAATAAATAACATCTTATTGAGTAGAAGTACGTTGAATTTGTGTTTCATTTGAAATACTGTCGATACGTTTTGATGAACTTTTTCCATCATCTCATGTCCTTCTTTTTCTATGCTAGATACTAAATGGAAGCGAAAAATCAGATGTCCTAAATCATGGTTGAAAGTTTACGAGAGCATCAATATTTGTTTGAAGAAATATTCCGGAGAATTGTTTGCTGAATTAATGTCGGAGAAAGATCAGAAAGATGACTTGGATATTGACGAAATTATATCCGGTCTCAGTGGCGTTGATTTAGTGAGTGATTTTAGAAGTTTTGAAGAATAACTTGATTTTAAATTATTAATGTGAAAACGAGTCATCACTGATTTCTTTTGTTTTCTCTCAGAATATTCCCGACGACGCTATTGTTGCATTGAATCGAGAAATGAAAAACGTCGTGGAGTCAATTCATGTAAAAGACGAAGAGGCGTCAAATATTGTTGATGTAATCATAGCTGATTTAGACGTTGTTCTCAAACGATATGGTTTTATTGAAAACAAGTGGAGTACATATGGGTCTTATAAAACTGGATTGTGTTGCAAAGATAGCGATGTTGATTTGCTCTTTGGTGAGTTTATAATTATCTTTCTTTTTTTTTTTTTTGAAGTATGATCAGGTCATGTACTCATTGTACTCATCTTATTAATTTCCTGTATTGTACAGAAAACATCAAACGTACTAACAGAATCAAAAATATTCCAAATTCCATCGCAAGATGCTTGAAAAAATCGACAGACTTGTTTTCGAATACAGAGTACATCAAAAGCGCGCGAATACCGATAATAAAATTGAAGCATATTCGCACCGGAAAAGAATGTGATATAAGTTTCTGCGAAAGCGGTGTGAAAAGTTCAACATTGAACAAATTCTACGTGCAGCTGAATCCATCGGTGAAGATTTTCACATTGTATTTGAAACTGCTTTTGAAAAAGTATCGTCTGTATGGAACGAACAGAATGACCACCCACATAATTTTTTGGTTGGTGGTGTTTTTTTTTCAACAGAAGAAATTATTACCACCGGTGAAAGATGTTCGAAAAAAATACGCGGATTGTCAGAAGACGTATTTGTATGAAAATTGGAATTTTTCCGTAAAAGAGAATGTTTCTTATCCATTCAGCGCCGAGTCTGATTGTTTATCTTTGTTATTACTGGAATTTGCGAAATTTTACAGAGATTTTGATTTCATAAAGAAGGTAATTTCTCCATATCTTGGATCTGCGATACCTATTGAGAAATATGCAAAATGGCAGATCCCAGAAGAAGTTCTGCCACTTTGTTTGCAACGATATAACAGCGATGGTAAAAATACTTTCTACAGACACGTGATTAATCTTCAAGAGCCTTCGATTCTGAGTTCAAATTTAGCCAACAATGTAGAAGTCAGAGTTGTAAACGTTTTCAAAATTTTTTGCAACGAATTGTTATCGTCGTTCAAGCGGTACATCTTGTCTGGTGGCTTCTTATCAACAGACATCTTGCCCAAGAGATTAAATTACGGAAATACGCTGCTTCGAGATTTAATGCAGTATGCGTCAATTAATTTGGATATCGGATCAAACTTGGGAAATTCTATAGAATACCTGTGTCGAGCCATTCACAGAATGATGGGAGCAACTTTACTGTTTGAATTGAAGAGTAAAAAGTCGGAAGATGTTTATGAAGTAAAATACGAAATAAATAAATCGAAAAATCTTCGTCGGAAGGTTGAGCAGATGGAATTTGTCATCTATATGAATTATTCCTCGACAGATGATACCTGGAGTAATGCCGATGTTCGTGAACTACTTCTTTTTCCAAACAAATTTGGAAAAAAGGCGAATAAAGGATTAGGTAGACCAATCAACGTATATTTTGTCGGTGTGATTGATTCGACCAAAAGAAATGCGAGAATTATGATTCAAACAGCAGACTTGTATTTGTGTAGGTTATTCCAAAAGTATGGATCTGAGATGTTAGAAAAAACGATTTTTGATTAAGAATTTGTGTTTAGCATTTAAACGTTTTCGAGTATTTTAAAAATGATATTACGTATTAAAAATCGATTTAAAAATGTACCTACGTGTTTAATATTTTAAGTAGGTAATTCATGATTAAAAAATTGCGGGATTGTTCCTACGGAAAAAATTTGAAAAATTTATGTAAATACGATTCGACGAAGCTACCGAATTTTGATTTTTTTCCCCCGTGTATAACATTCAAATTCAATACTATACAGAATTGTTTGGTCTTGGAGCAGCAGTTGAATGTTAGCTAAACATGTTGCCTACATTTTAAATGAAAGAATGAATGACTTGGAAAATTGAAAAAGCTACGTAAAAATTCAAGTCCACAAAAAATCGTTTAAAAAACTGATCAAGGAAATGAATGGTTGTTTGAAAACTGAACAAATTTTGTTCCCATCGATGGTTTTTTTACTTATCATCAAAATTTAAGGATCAAGGACATTCAAATTTAAGAAATTGAATATTTTTGAAACTCATTTATGATGAATGATCACTATAGTTCCATCGATTTTGTTTTTGGGCAAAAAATCGTCTGTACAAAATTTTCGTGATTTTCAAGTACTATTCATTGTCTGGATTGATTTTAGGGTTATTTATTCTTATTGGGAACCAGAAAAACTTTAACGATACCTCAGGCCAGGCCCAGATCTGATAGAAAAACTCGTCGAAGTTATTTGGAATAATCCTTCCACATCGTAAAAGACTTCTCGTTGGATTACTTTTGTGGTAGGTAATCCCAATTTTTGGGACGAATTAAAGTGATTGATATAATGCATAGCGATGGATTTTTTTCGATATTTACGATTAGTTTGATTCGATTATATGTAATGATCTTTTCACGATTTAATTGCAAATTTATTACTTTTACTATCACGTAGCTTGCGATTAATTCGAACTCGTTTCTTTTGATTAAAACAGAAACAATTTGACTTGAAGATGCTCGTAACTGGAATTTGATTCGAGAATTTAAAATTTCGTGTGCTGGATGCATCTACATATTATTACGAATTACCCACGTTTTTCGTCGGACGTAAATATTAATCTCCAAAAAATAAAAAATAACGGTTCCTGTTTCCTGGTGAGTCATTCATTCAAATTACTTGGTTTTTCTTTTTATTACGTTAGTGTTAATAAAGAATAAATAAAGTGTATCTATTGATAATTATTAGAGACCGGATTCTTATGCAATTGCATATTTTTCTATGTGACAGTTGATTGCGCATATCGATCAGATCTTTGCGATTCATGCAATTTCGAGTTCATAGAGCCCCATTGATGTTGCATATTTTTGCATATTTGGGCCATAAATGCATAAATCGACATAAATGAGGTGTTTTAAGTGCATATTTGTGCATATTTAGCGTATTTTCACTATTTTTCTGCATATTTTCACCAAAACATTAAAAATTTGGTATTTTTTCAATGTTTTCCAAACAAAACAGAGCCGTGATGAAAAAAATTCCACAAAATTTTCGAAAAAAATCAGAATTAAAAAAAAAAATTTGTTCATTTACTTGACTTTTTTTTTAGTGGTACCCGGTTATATCCAAAAATGAAGTATGGCAGACCACTTACCGGACACCCTGCATGAAAATCAAAATTCAATCATACTTTCAGATTTTTAACAAATATTTGGAAATTTTCAGTGATGTAAGAGCCCCGATTTCAGGGCTCCCGCTCTCGCTCCCGCACGAGGCTCTTCATTATTTTAGGCTCCGGCTCTTCATTCGCTCTTTTGAAAATTTCAATCACCGAAATTATCGTTCTTCAACTCTTCAATTTTAAAAACGATTCTCGCTCTTGGCTCTTGGCTCGCTCTTTGAATTTCTTCACTCTCGCTCCCGCTCCGGCTCTCGCTCCTGACTCTTCAAAATTGAAAATTTTTTTGCAAGTTTTTGAGATGAACACCAATTATCCATGTCACAAAGTCGTAAAAACCAGAGGTATTTGATGCCAACTATTACCTATTGATTAAATCACATTAAAATGGGCATATAACATATCGCACCGTCAGTGCAATAACAACACATCTCAAAAAATCAAATTTCGCAGGAGAGAGGAATTAAGTTTTTGGTAAAACTTTAAAGTATCATTAAATTTCAACCACAGCCCCAAATTCAAATATCAATAGCTCAAAATAAAGCCCAAAGTCTCCTCTTTATTATTGTTGTATTATATTGTTCATTAAATGTGAAATAGTTGAATAATTTGTTGATTATTAAACCTCATTTGAGTTGTGTTGTTTTTGAATTTCACATTTTTACGTAATATTGAGATGTGTTGACATTTCAATGCGCAGTAAGGTGTGCGCGATAGCGTTATTATCATTTCAGCGCCTTTTTTAGGGACAGCTGATCGACGCGACCATTGTTTTAATAGTATTTCTCGTTCTTAAATGTTCTTCTAGTCATTAATTTTATAATTTACTGGGATTATAATTTGAAAATGAAAAATGGCGTCATATTTAGTAAGTATAAACATAATATTTTTCATCTTTACAGCTTCAATGATTGTAATACTTGTCGACTTTTTCTTATTACGTAAAAATATAATGGAATCACAATGTTACGTTTATAGGATTTGAATAACTCGTTTTCATCAACAACGAGCGGAGAAGACTATATACCAGAATGTTCTGAAGAGAGTTCGTTCGACGAAAATGAAGAGAGATTCATCCATATTCTCAGAAATCATGCGAGCGCGAAAGATAGTTCTTCCCAACCAGAGACTACAGAGACTGAAATTAAGACTGTGAAGCCGAAAAAACGACAACGAGATCCTGAGGGATGGAAACGTAATATTGTGAAGAAAAAAGTTAATCTCAAAGAAAGTCACGTTACTTCTACGTTTCGAATAACTGCCGATAGTCATGTTTGCGGCCAATGCTCCTGTGCTTATGAATGCCCTCGTCGTATTGATGCAACAGAGCAACAGAGAATACATGATGCATTTGCGGCATTAGGTGATCGAAAAAAACAAATTCTTTGGGTAAATCAAAATTCCCAAGAAATTGATCCGTTCTACCGCTATCCTATTGATTATACTGGCCGTAAGTTGAACCGAAAATATTTCTTACCGATTGATGGTAGTCAAGTTCGTGTTTGTAAAATCTTTTTCATGAATACGTTAAACATTGGCAATACTTTCTTACGAAATGCATTTGCAAATTTTGATGAAACATCTGGACAGATTGGAGCCGATGGCCGTGGTAAACATGATAACAGAAAAAAAATTTCCGACGATGATAAGGAAGAGGTACGAAATCATATCAACTCATTTTCACGTATTGAAAGTCATTACCTGCGTGCCCAGACAAAACGCGAATTTCTTGAGGGTAATTTAAACTTGACAATTATGTACAACTTATACACAGCTGCAATGACTTCAAAAGGTAAAATTCCAGTCAAGATACACACGTATTCGCAGATATTTAATAACGAGTTTAATCTTAGTTTCTTTAAACCTAAAAAAGATCAGTGCGACTTATGTACTACTTGGAACAACTTGGATGAGTCTCAACAGAATTCTAATGTGGATTTGAAGAAAAAATATGATAGTCACATCGCGAATAAGATTTTATCAAGAAAAGAAAAGGAGAGCGATATATTACTCGGAAAAATTCCTGAGAATGAAACTGTAGCAGGGTTGTCCAGAGTCTGCACTGAAAAAGGACTCGCAGAGGACTCGGAGACTCGGAGTCGACTCGGAATAAGACTCCGAGTCTTTTTTCTTAGAGACTTGTTCCTTGAAGACTCGGAGTCTCTTTTTTGAACGACTCAAAACTATGCGAGCGAGTCTTTTTGCGAGTCTATTGCGAGTCGCAGTTTTTTTTTTTTTTTTTTTAATAATTGTATAAAAAGTGAATTTTCTCGTTTTTTTTGTGGTTCTCTCAACGTTTTTTCCCCGCGTGAAGCCGTGATGCCATGAACAGAGAACAGAGAGACGCAGTGAAGTCGCATGATTTTCAATTTACAATTTTATATGAAACAAACATCTTTTAGAAAAATTATTATAAGTGAAAGAGTGAAACATGAACGTTGGAGAATGAGAATGCGAAAACTAACTAGAGACTACGTGACTACGACATTTAACCCACACATCAAATGACCAAAAAAAGACTCGGAAAAAAAGACTCTGAATAAGACTCGAGACTCGCTGAAGACTCCGAGTCTTCTTTCGAGTCTTTTCATGAAAGACTCGCTTAATGTCGACTCGGAGCCGGAATTTGTAAGGACTCGCGCCTTTCGACTCCGAGTCCCAATTTTTAAGGACTCGCGTCAACCCTGAACTGTAGTATGCTGTTACGATCTTCAAGCTATTATGCAATCACCTTGTGGAGAAATTTCATCGTTTTTTTATAAAAGCAAGTTGAATTGCTACAATTTTACCATATTCGATTGTTCCAATGGTGTTGGACATTGCTATGTTTGGCATGAAGCCATGGCATTTAAAGGAGCCAATGAAGTTTCAACGTTCGTATCTTTCTTTTTGAGACACCACATTGGTAAAAAAAATTTCGTATTCTACTCTGATAACTGCGCCTCTCAAAATAAGAACAAAGCTATCCTTTCGATGTATTTTTGGGCTGTTCAACGATTTGGGATTGAAAAAATAACACATAAATATCTCGTTAAAGGTCATACTCAAAATCAAGCCGACTCGATGCATTCTTGTATCGAACGAAATAAAAAGCTATATTTAAAAGCCAATAATATCTATGTACCGGCCGATTGGATTGGAATAATTAAAACTGCAAAGCGGACTGGTCCACCATTTCGAGTTTATGAAGCAATCGGCGATGAATTTCTTGATTTTAAAAAGTTAGCAGATAGTTTCAATTTCAAAGATTTACCATTCATGGATGCGAAAGTGTTTGAGGTTCGTACTTATACTTTTAATTTTTATGCATTACTTCATCACTTGATAAAAAAACACTTATCTCTATGTTTCAATGTTTCTACTTACAGATTCGAAAAAATGACCATAAGATATACTACAAAACAGATTATTCTGAAGAATCTTTCTGTTCCATTTCCATTACAAAGAGAACAGTAAAGTATTCGGAAATCTGTCCAGCTCCAGCCGGTTCTAAAAGTTCGATTGGGAACTCTAAAAAGAAAGACTTGATGGAGATGTGTGATACTGGTGTGATACCGAAAAATCATCACGCTTTTTATCGAAATTTAGCAGCCAGTACCTCGAAAGAAATTGAAGAAGCTGCCAAAGAAGCTGCTGAAGAAGAAGAAGCCGCCGAAGAGATGACCGTTATTGATATAGAATTAGACATAGAAGTCTGAACTATACTACCATTATTAAAATAAGTATTTATTTTTCTGTTGATGAACTGAGATGTTAATTTTAATAATTTGATAACTCTGTGATTTAGACTTAGTACCTAAATTTACTTATTTATTCGTTTTCAACTTGTGGAAAGTACTTAGTACAGAGTAATGATCTCTCTTATCTCTTAGTAAATTCGGTGCCTTTATTAATTATTTTCCCTTACATAAATTAACGTACCTACGTACATTATTTTTCATTTTAGTTGAATAATTTTTTGATTTCTGTGATTTAAGGTATTATTTATTTGTTTTTAACTTTGTAAAAGTACTTAGTACTGAGTAATGATCTGATTTAGGGTATTATTTATTTGTTTTCAACTTGGTAAAAGTACTTAGTACTAAGTAACAATCTCTTTTAAGAAATGTAAGGTTTTATTTTTAGATGAACGACATGTTGATTTAATTTTAATTTTATTTAAATAATTTGAAAACTCTGTGATTTACAGTACCTATAAATTTATTTATTTGTTTTCAACTTGATGGTAAATGTACTTCGTACTGAGTAACGATTCATTTTACGAAATTTGGTGCCTTTATTAATTTTAATACCTAAGTATTTATGTTCCCTGAAGTAAACTACGTACCTACGTTTTTGTATTCGACTAATTTTTTCATCCTTGTGATTTAGAATTTAGAGTATAACTTATTCATTGTATTCGTTTTTTTAACTTGATACTGATAGTTAATGGTACAAATGTTTTTAAAACTTTTAAAACTCGATCTTAATTCATAATTTTTAATAAAATTTGCAGAAAAAATGATTAAAAATAAATGAAGTTTCATTTTTGTTCAAAAAGTTTATTTCTTGTTTTTTTTTGAGATGTAGTGTTGTTGCATTGAACAGATTCGCCAGTTTAGAAAATTTGATGAAATTTAAAAACAACACATCTCAAAATTCTACCAAAAGGAATTCATTTCAGGAATTTTTGAACTCGTCACTGGAAAGGGCGTGAAAAATTACATAAATTTATGCAAAAAAACGAAAACTCATTTTTTTTGAGATGTGTTGTTATTGCACTGACGGTGCGATATTATTTTACACTTTTTTCCCAATTAATCATGACATGGTTTTTCTTGCAACAACCATTTTCTACTTCATTTGACAAAATTATTACATTTTATTTCATCATTTTCACGAGCACACAGAAAATAACATGAAATTGGAGTCTGCGGGTAGCGCTGTACGATACAGAAAGTGGCACCAAAAAAATTTGAAAAAGAGCGAGAGCCGAAGGAATTTTCTGGCTCTGGCTCTGGCTCCGGCTCTTCTCAGATTCAAGCGCACTCTTTGGTAACGCTCTTCAAATGAGTGTCGTGGAATTTTTTATGGGAGCGCTCTCGTTAGTTCCAAGATTTTAAATTTTTAGCTCTTCGCTCCGCTCTCGCTCTCTCAAAAAGTACGGCTCTTTTAGGCTCCCGCTCCGGTTCGCTCCCGGCTCTTACATCACTGGAAATTTTGCTTCATTTTCCCAAAGTTTTTTTTTTCAATTTCGTGTTTCAATAATAAAGATTAATGTTTGACGATTTTTTCAAAGAATAAAATGATAAAATACAGTAACAGTGTAAATCTGATTGAAAAATGCTTTCCGTAGACACCCATGTCGATTGTGCATATTTATGCATATTTTGCTCATAAGCGCATATTTTTGCATATTTGGGCAATTATAAATGCATATTTTATGCGCATAAACAGAGATTTTAAGCGCAAAATAATCCGGTCTCTAATAATTATTATTCATTATTCGAAAAAAAGTGAAAAACTGAAATATTTTTAACTACATTAGCGCCCCATGTGGTAAAAAAAATATAAAAAGAAGTCAACGTCCAATCAGAAACAAGATAAAATTTGATTGGTTATTGAATTCTGTGACGTGTTTAATTAACCGATTAGTTTGAAAAAGTCAACGTTGTTTATTTCATTATTTCATTCATCATTCGTCGCCTCGTCGGTCGTCGGCTTCGTCATTTCAATTAAATTTCAATTTTTGATCATTTTATTTTCATCGTCGCCATTACGTACGCTCTTGAGCTCTTCTTGTCACTGTTTAATTTTAATAATTTGCTAATTTGTGTCGTGTTGCTCGTGTTAGGCCTGGCCTACGGCGTCAGTTACGTTCGTTATGTTAATGCTGAAATTTATGGTTTCGATTGAAACTTGAAAGAAATAAGTAGTAAGTAGTAAGTACCTAGCCCATGGTACATTGGTACGCACGTTGGGTTCAATTTTCATTATAAATGTGTTAGGTAACAATAACAATAGTAACATCTCTCTTCTCTCGAATTTTTATATTCACCTGATTTTTTGTTTTTTTCAAATTTTATTTAAATTCGTTCCGGAAGTGTGCAAAATCGCGTTTTTTTCAACACGAACACTTCAGTGTTGTGGAATAATGAATAAGTACTTACTTATTTTATTTGGCGTCGTTTGTAACTCGTCGATTGTTGTATGTAAATTTGAGGTTTTTCATTCGTCCCTTTGATGTTCGGTGTGTAATTGTTTCGAAATTGTCTATCTACTGGAGTTTTATAACTTATTTTCGGTGACTGAAATTATAGTAAGGAGATGGAGAAGAATCGCAACGCCAGAAATAATAAACGTTACTATAATTGTTATGCGGTATGTATTTCGCTTATGGCCATTGTTAAAATTACTTGAGTTTTTGGTTTATTTCGCAAAATCCTTTCGAGTGGAATTTTTATAATAACAATTCTGAAGTCGTGAGCGACGTGTGAGAAATCATGATTGCCAGAAATTTTCAATTAGGTACCGTAATCTAAGACCGTAATTCGATCGAGTTTGTTTTGTCACTGATTGCACAATTTTTTCCTACGGTTGTCCTTATTCGCAAATTCTAATATTTCGAACGTTTTTCTGCTTTCATTTTATTGCTTTGGCTTTTAATCTAGTTTTGGTGTTATGTTATTCGATTGCATTCGTATTTCACAGTATTGTATGTGATTCGATGGATGGTATTTTTCGCATAAAATTACATACGTTAAATTATGAATGTTGTGAATTGAATTAGATTCTTAACTGTGTTAACTGCGAGAAATATTCCGAGATCCTTTTTTGAACTCATTTTTTGAAATCGCGTCATTTTTAAATTTAATTAAGAGGTAGCTGTAAATTTTCTTTCAACCGACTTGGTTGACTATAGGTACTTAATAAGAAAGCATGTATGCATGCAGTGAAGGTTTTCATTGGAAATTTGTTATCTCTTTATTGAAATTCGATGTTTTTATAACTTTGCACCAATTCTAACGATAATTTTTATTCGTTTTTCAGAATCCGACGACGAGTATAACGATCCAGCTTTCTAAACGTTAGCTGTTTCAGAGATGAAATTGTTCGAATGGTTTTACTCAGATTCAGCGATGAATTTCATAACTTGAAGAATAATTTGTAGTGCTGATCAAGGAATGTAATAAACTAGATATCCAGCTTGGTGAGTGTTGATGTTTTTAAAACTAGACAAGTTCAATTTTTCATGTTTTTTTTGAGTAATTTTTGATTCCATGTAGAAGGTTGTCTGAAATTTGCTCAGTTGGCCTTTTCAAGATATTTACTTTCTGAAAAACGCGCCTAAAAGTCAAGAAATTCTAAAAATCTGAGTCTGAGAATTTTTTGGAATTTTTTAAAAATCCAAAAGAGAGATAAATCGTGAAATCAATGACAACCATTATGCATTATTATTACGTGTTGAACTTTTATTTAAGAAACAGATGTGTAGGTAACAATGGTATTTAACTTATTATTAAATACCTACGATTTGTTTACTTTTCAGATTTTCTTTTGTCTTACGGTTTATGAAAAAAAGCGGGCACTGGCGTGTGATCGTTCATAATTTGAATTTCGTGGCATGGCGTATGGATATTTTTTCCCCAATAGCTGAAACATCAAAAGTAAGTAGAAGTAGATAATTGAGAATAAATATTTAACGCGTAGGCACTAAAGATCAGATCACGATCATTTTATGCAAGCTTACATGAGAAAAAATTGGGGAAAAAATGGAAGAGTCAATATTTAGTCTGAAAAATTGGTATAGGTATGGCGCGGATTTCAAAAGAAAATAGCTTGCTCTTCTTTTCTAAAAAAATTTTTGAATTATTTTTTCATAAGAAGTTATTAAATTTGGCTAGGTACTTTTTTTGAAAATGTTGAGAAAAACCTCGTTTTTATTTAAAATTACTTAGTGAATCAACTATATTATACGTGTCTAAAATTCAAAATATCTACATAGTGTTCTAATTTTAATTTTTACTAAATGGCAGCACTGAATCGTAAATAACCAATCAGAAATCACACGTTATTTTTGATTTAGTTCGTTATTTTTAATTTATCCAATGTTATTTATTTTGTTTGCATTTGCTGCATGATGTGGCGTGGTTGAAAATTTATTAATTCGTCGTATTTTTGATTGAAAAGTTCTAATTATTTATTGTTAATTAGTATTTTGTGTAATTTTCTAGTACATAATGGAATAAGTTCGTGAATTAGGCGTGCATCAGTTTCGATAGTTACTTTAAATCAAAGTGAAACTATTCTTTGCCGCGTAACCTATTGTAACTTTGTAAGTATTATTTTCATCGTTGTTTTACGAAGTCACTGGAAAAGTAGAAATCTGAACCTGAAAAGTGTATTTGTTTAGAAATCAAGTTGTTATTAATTATTTCGTGTAATTTTTCAGTACATAACGGAATACGTTCGTGAATCACCCGTGCATCTATTTCGATGGCTACTTTAAATCGAATTACAATCATTTTTCGGCGCATAACTTATTGTAAGTATATTTTCATTGTTTTTGCTGGAAGTGAAAATCTAAACTTGAATTTTGTTAATTAAGTATACTTTGTGTTTGTTGGATAATTTATTGTCGATGCGTTTTTTCAAGTTTTTCCTGTTTCGTTTTTAGGTTTGGAATTTGATACCTAATAAAATGAATTCCCTCGTGATGTGTCGAGAGATGTCATCGTTTTCTTGTGAATTTTTAAGTATCCCAGGATGCTGATTATGCACACCTATGAAATACGTCTGCTTTCAAATACTTACCAGTAACAGTAAGTGGTTGTTTTGTTTTTCGTAATTTGAAGTCATTTAAAATTGATTAACGGTTTTGAAAAGTGTTCGTGTATTTTTTTGCTACCTACAAGTTTTATTTTGGATTTTTTCTGTGGTTTGTGTTTATGTGGATTTGTTGAGAAATGGCTTGAATTATTTTTACGCGTTTTTCGTTAGGGGTTTCCATTTTTGATACGTTTTATAGTTTTTCTACTCACGGTCCCCCTGTGTTCGCGTATTTTATGATCTGATTTTTTTTTCGATTTGTTCACGTGGATTCATTTTACATCGACGAACGACCAAACCGTTTACTTTAATGTATCCAACTTGATCGGAATTTTCATTTTTTCGACTGAAAATTTTCATACTTGAATTTTTATGATTTTTTTATTGAAGTCTTTTCAAGTTGAAAAAACCTTTGGTGTTAGATACCACACAGCTTCGAAGAAAATTCAAACTTGGAAGAAATGTGAAAATTTGAGAGAATGATTAATGTTATTGATCATTCCTATAAAAGCAAAGTGCTGTTGGCAAATTATTGTCTACTGCATTAGAAATTTTGGTACTTGGGATGATGTTGATATTCAGCTTAATTAGGTTTTTTTTTCAGCGCATTGAGAAAAACTGACTTTGCACGACTGTGTATATTTTTGCATTAGTATTATTTAATTGAAATATTCTCTCCTCCTCCCCTCCTCTAAGATTCTCGATGGAAATGGGAAACCATTTTTGGTGAATTTCGTTGAAGAAGGGGGATACAATCAGAGGCCAAGCAGGATGTCTAACAGGTCCTGTTGGTCTTGTTGGTCCTGTTTTGGGCTGAAAGGTCCTGTTGGTCCTGTTAAGGTCCTGTTTTGGGGCTTTTTCAGCGAAAAGTCCTGTTTTGTAACAATTTTGAGATCCCACCCGCCAAAATAAATAGCTAATATTTGAAATATCGTCCGTGACTACACTGTGTAAGATGATAAGAGATAATACAGGGTGTCTGAAGAAATTTCAACTTTTAAATGCCTTTTTCTTAAAAAATTTTCGCCCTCGCTTCGCTCGGGCTCAGTAAATTTACACGTACCAACAAAACTTCTTCTTTTTCAGCCTTGACAATTAATTCTTTTTGGAAGTTAGAACAAAACACGAAAAAAAAATTACGAATTTTACCTAATGATGATCATATTGTGGGTATCCTTTTTTCAAAAATTTCCCCCTCGCTTCGCTCGGGATCAGTGAATTTACATATTTTTTCTTTTCAATGTATCTTCCTTATTTTGATCTTTTCGAAAATTCATTTCTTAACAGGGGGGGGGGGGGAGGGGGTACAAAATTTATTAGTACCGATTTTTAAAAGTCCTGTTGAAGGTTCTGTTTTGAGGTTTTGAAAGTTTGTTAGACACCCTTACAATTTTAAATTCTCAAGTAAAGGAGACAATTTCGAATGGAATTTTAAAATTTTCTGTAGGTACGTAGATGTTTTGGATGGAGGGGAGCTCTACAAAATATTTACTCTCTCATTTATAGATCAGTGAAAATTATGGAAAATCACTGAGAAACAGTCAGAATTGCAGCACAGGAGAAAATCTGTGAAAAAATTTTCACTGAAAATAAATCAGCGACAGAAATCACTGGAAAATCAGTGAAATTCATAAAATTTGCTGAAAAATCAGTGAAAATTAACTGAAAAACCAGTGAATTTCGCTGATTTTTCCTGTGCTGCAATTCTGACTGTTTATCAGTGACTTTTCACTGATTCAGAATGAGAGAGTACCTAACTTGTATTTTGGAAATCAAAAAAATAGCATAAAAAAAGCAGAAATTTCAATTTCTAGATGCCTTTTTCTTCAAAAAATTTCGCCCTTGCTTCGCTCGGGCTCTTTGATATGTTTACACAGGTAATTCTCAAAATAATGGACTGGACTTTTTCCCTTTCTATTCCACACAATTCATTCTACAACGTAAAAATTTGTCTTTGAAATTTCGATTTTTTTCGAAAATTTTATCTTCTCTTCATTGGTGTTGAATAATCATTTTCCTTAAAACGTAATTAGGTATAAAATCCATTTAATTTTCAATTTCCTATTTAAAAAAAAGAGTATTTGCGGGGTAGGCACTAAAAAGTGCTTGAAATTTCCTTTAAAACAAGTGTACGCAAGGGGGAGGGGGAGGGGGGTCTTTGGGTGAATTTGAAGCATGTTTTGAAAGGTCTAGAAAATGTCGCGAAAAATCGCGAATTTTGATTTTTAAAAATTAATAGACACGTACCCAGCTTCCCTATTCTAGAATTTTAAAAATAAATTTATACTCATTTCTAACAGTTATTGATTTTTTTTTCAAAAATGTTTTCATAATAGGTTTAATTTAATTTAATTTTTTTTTTTGGGGGGGGGGGGTTTACAAAATTTATCAGTATCTATTTTCAAAAGGTACTGTTGAAGGTCCTGTTTTGGTCCTGTTTTGGAGCTGGTCATGTTTGTTAGACACTCTGCCAAGGTTGAAGTTTTTCTGAATCATTTTATATTTTAAATTTTATAGACTTTTTTTCCTTCGCGAAAACGATATCTGGCGAATTTCATTGAAGAATCAGGGGGGGGGGGTGTAGAGGCAATGTTTGACGATTTTGTGACTTGCTTTTTATTACCAATTTTATAGAAATGGTCTTACGTTTTCAAATTTTTGTATTTTTAATCAATTTTTTCTTATTTCATTGTCTGATGAGCCGGTAATTACGAGTATATCTGTATCTGTCAATTAATTCGTTTTTTGTTTTTTACAGTGAAATGCTGAAGAATCGAGTAAAAATCATAGTTCTGCTGAGTACCTCCTACCATGAAACGATAAATGCGATGGTGAGTGTCTGTTGTATATTTCTAGTTTAATTTTCCATTCGGTTTTAGATCATTTTCTGTCAGTGAAATGATTTGCTACCTTGGTTTCATCTGAAAAACGCCCAACAGTATAAATATTGAAGGAGAAAAAGGCAATTATGTTGAAAAATACAATGTATATTGACGTGTATGTGTTAACGAATTTGTGACTGGACGATATTTTGAGATCGAGTTTCAACAATTGAATATTTTTCCGAATACGTCACCGAAAAATTTATTTTTCAGCGATATTTTAAGATGAAATTTGCCTGACTGGTGTTCTTTTAAAATTACGACTTTTTTAAATAGGTGTTCGCAATTTACGTATTAATTATTATTATGGATTTAATTGATGATTTTCATTGGGGAAGAGAAATCACTCGGTCATTTTTTTTAGTAGTTGAAATCTTTTCGTAAAAACTTTTAGGTACCGAATTTCTTTGAAAACTGGCAATATTTTGAAAGAAATTGTTTCACGCCCTCCTACTTTCACCAATATCCTAATTTTTTCAAGCTTTAGTATGTTTATAAAAAAAAGGGTGGGAGTGCAAAAATGGGTATCAGTTTTTTTAAAAAAAAGGAATGAATGAATATTGCCCGAGCGAAGCGAGGGCGAAATTTTTTGAAAAACTTATTCTGGGGGTCTAGTGGGGTATTTTTAAATGAATTTTTGTCGAGTTATACTCATATTTTTATTTCTTTAAATTAAAATTGAAATTTGTATCTATTTTTTAATCAAAGTTGTATTCTTGGCAATTTAATAAGACCCCCAAAATTTTCAACGATGAGTTGCTCATCCAAAGTATGCCCTCACCGCACCCCTGGAAATGTGTAATTTGTTTCTGGAAATTTTTCAATTTTTTTGAAATTTTTCGTTTCAATCTCGAAAATTATTTGGAATTTTCTTAATTTTTAGAAAATCATCGTTGAAGTTTAGTTGGATTTTCCATCTTTTCAGAAACGTTCATTTTCTGAGAGAGAATTGTCGATTTTTCGGAAGAGAAACTGGGATTTTGTGAAATTATAGAATTTTTAGAAAATTGTTCTGGTTTTGGAAAACTCATTTGTAGAAAATCGTCCAATTTTTGAAAAAAACGACGTCGGTTTCTTGTAAGTATCAAGATTGGAGGAACCTCGTAAAAAAATTGACCAAGTCTAGACATCCGAGGTCAAAATCTAATTGAATATTAAATATACATAAAATTACCCGAAACAGATTGGTAAAAGTTTTGGGAAATTTGTAAAAATGAGTTCGAATTCAGCAAAACTCGAAATGTTTAGTTATACCGGGTGCTCGATTAATTACCGGGTGCACGATTAATTCTGGCTCCCCCCGATACTTTTTAGGTCAAAAATCGTAAGTTGGCTACACTTCGTTCGATTTGTTTAATTAGAACCGCACGCCGACGGTCTTTTTATCGGCGGCGGCGTTTGGGGTTTTTTCTTCGGCGGCCGGCGGCGCGCCGAATATTTGGGCTCAAAGCGGCGGCGTCTGCATTTTATCGGCGGCGGCGGCGCAGGAGCGGCGCCATGCGGTTCTTTGTCTCAGGCCATCATTTTCAAACTTTTAAAATGCTGTTTGAAATGTAATGGGTGATTTTTACGGAACATCTCACGTTGATCATGAAAGAAATAATAAAAAATTCCATCACCGAAAATTTTTTCAACATTTTTTGAATTTTTTGTTGAATATTTTCTTAGTTTTTGTGTGAAAAACTGAGATATTTCAACTGAAAGTTCAACCTTTTTCATTTTATTGATAATTTTTCAAAAACCAAGCCTCCTTTTTCCCCCATTAATCAAATTGGTTTTCTCTTGTGAGGCTTAGTTTTCCAGATTTATAATAAAATAAGTTGAATTTTAAACTTTCAATTAAAATAGCTCGAAAAGTTATCTTTTCTTATTCAAGAAGAAGCTAGATAATCGAGCTTGACAAAAGGGAAATTTTTGGCTCTTCAATAGATGTTCTATTCATTTTTATAGAATCCTTCCTTTCCTCAGAAGATCGACTTCAAGTGTCAAAAGTTATGAAAATTGTAAACGAAATGTGCAACAAAAAAAAAACAGATTGAGAGAAATCTTTTGGTGATGGAATTTTTTATCATTTTTTTCGTGATCTACCCGAAAAAATATGCTGATCAAACTTCAAACGGTATTTCCTATCAAAAAAAATAGGGTCAAGGGGTCAAATTTCAAATCAGTCATTTTTTAGTACAGATCTTTCAGTCAGAATTATTGATTTTTTCTAAACAAATTGGGGATTATTTGAGAAATCAGTGATTTTTGACGGAAAAATCAATAAAAAATAATCAATTTTTAAAATAAAATC
>JAVBJF010001186.1:0-18610 GCA_033439095.1 Pseudococcus viburni | reverse complement strand
CATCTTGTCCTAAATCGCTATAGTTGGTTTCTTTTTAACATAATTTTTTTTCTCCACTTTTTAGTTTTGCCTTTGTACGGCGCGCGCGCGGTTTTTAATTAATACATTCGAGCCCTTATACTACATAGTTTTTGGTCGTTCATCGAGTGATAAAAAAAAAAAAAACTTTCTTTTTAATAGCCTTTGCCAGCTCTCGCTCTCTTTCCGCTTCTCTATAGTTTTTTTTTTCGGGAGAAAAATTTCATAAACGAGGGGTTTTTCACACCGATGAAAATATTTTACGAGAAATACTTTTAGGGGTCGCTTTAAAGTTGTAATTTTTTCTATCTTAAGAAAAAGGTCGGTTTCGCAGGTTATGCTGTTGATGCTTTTTGCGCAGCGGCTGCTGCTGCCCGCGAGAATAAAGTTATTTAATTCGTGCATAATAAACTATATGGCGCAAATCAATATTGCGTATACACCGAGGGGCAAAAATATGGTAGCCGAGCTAATGAAGATGAATCCAGAGGCGGTATAGTTCTGTAACACGAATGTTTTACAATGTTTGACAGTTTGTTGAAGGAGGTCTACGCCTAATTGCCCATCTCGCCGTGTATCTAGCCTACCGTGTAATGTGTATCTTTGGTGTAGTAGTGTTTCGTTGGGTGTCTTCATTAGTGTATTTGGTAAGGATTGTGGTATAGGGGAGGTTTTTCGTGTGAGGTGATCAAATAATTTGTTCGAAAGTATATTGGTAGTGATGATTGCTGATGAATTGATGATATTCAATTTACTGATGAAAAATTGAGAAGACGATGGCCTGGTGAGGATTACTCTGGGCTTGCCTGTACATTGATCACTCTATTTTTTAGAAGAGGTGGCATGTTAGGATTAAATTGTGAGGGCTGAAAAGGACAGTTTATCTTTGATAATGACAAAAATTAATTTTAGTTGGGAAAATGTGCAAGAGTGATTATTATTATTATTATTATTATTATTATTTTTAGTTAAACATTTCTTTGGTTTCAAGCCATTTATGTAGACAGTTAAAAGATGTGAGAAAAATTTTTCTTCAATTCAAAAAAATTTTACAAAAAATTTGGATTGATGTCTGATCTTTTTTCAAAAAAAAGAGAAATTTTGCATTTTGAGGCATTTATTTCAAGAATTTGAGAAAAATTGTTTTTCAATTCAGAAAAATTGAAAAAATTTTATTTGAGTTGATGACCTACTTCTAAAAATTGAATTTTTTTAAATTTGAGTCATTGAGTCAGAAAATTTTAGAAAATTGTTTTTTATTGTACGGAAAATAACGGTTTTCCGGTGATTGAGGCGCGTGAATTGAAGCGAGCGTGAGAAATCGAAAGTACCAAGAATCGCCTGGAAAATTCTTCGGAATTTTTCCGGACGAAAAAAAAAAAATTTGTCGAAATTTTTTAGGTTAGGTGAGGTTAGGTTAGGTTAGGCGAACCGAGCTTAGCCTACCTACACTACCGAGCCGAAAATTAAAGCTCACGATTTAAGCGACGAAAAATTAAAGCGATTTGAGTCGAAATTGTCGAAAATTAGAAATCGGAGTTTTCCGATGTCGCGGAAAGAAATCTTCGTGCGAGTTTTTCGGTCTACGGTACCGTACGTGGGGGCGAAAACTCCTTGTCTTTAATTCACGTTAGAATGCGAAAAGACGAAAAACGAATTACGGTTCTGATTTTCTATTTTTTTTTCGAAAAATAGAAAGTTACGAAAGGTTTAAACGCAAATACTCGAAATAATCGAACTCAAATTTTCATTTTTAAAAAATGTCAAATTTATTATACGAAATAAATGACAGAAAAACGCGTACGATCGAGAATTTCCGCGGGTGTGAAAATTCGACCGTAATTAGAAAAAATATAAACTTATTACCTCAACGAATGAGAGTAAAAACGATACAACAGAGTTCAAACGATCGAACTCAAACCGAAGTAAAAACTAAAAAAACGAAATTTTGCCGCAGCCACCGATTTGACGATTTAACAAGCCGCGTTATAATTAAATTAAAAAACGAAAGAAAAAAAAAAATACGTACACGCGAGAATCGAAAATATTACAAAACACCACACCCTCGGACAAAATTTTTAAAAAAAAATTAATTATCGAAAATTAATTTGGGCGAGTTTTTCGAAAACTACTTGGGTCGTTGATTTCGTCATCAAATCGGCCAGTCCAAGGTTATCGGTGGAGGCGATTTTTACAAGATGAATAATCTTGTTATCAATCATGTCGCGAATATGATGATAAGATACGTCGATATGCCGTGTTCGTCGCGATTCTCGTTCGTGTTGGCTATCGAAAATTGCCGCATTCGAGTCGCAGTACATAGAAACCGTTTCAACGCCGATACCGAGGATGTCGAAGAACTGGACCCAAGCGCTGGCTTGCTTCGCGGGCGATCGAAAGAGAGCGACGTATTCGGATCGGCGGACGACGTAGAAAACGCAGCTTTGTTTCGCACGTACCAATCGATTACGTTTCCGTGCCACGATACTACGATGCCGGTGGTGGATTTTCGATCAAGCTGATCGCGGCGAAATCGGAATCTGCGAAAAAACTCGAAGCGGGGGTAATTTATAATCGGTACGTTTTTTATATACCAGATTAATCGAACTTGTAGTTTTCAGGTATCGCAGGATCCGTTTGGCGTAACCGAAGATTTCAGCGTTTTTGCGACGTGTTGATACCGACTCAGGAAATCACGGCAGAAATTGATATCCGGTTCTGGTTCCTCGAGCGATGTACGATAGTGAAGCCGAGAATTTCCACGAACGCGGGTTTCGAACAATTTTTCGAGTACGGTGTTCGCGATTTTTTCAAGTTCGGTTCATCGGCGTCGCGAATCGGATTGCTATCGAGTAAGTCGTATTCGTTAAACTAATTCACTACATATACGTACGTTGGTGAAGATAAGAACCAAAAATTTCGCCGATTTCTTTATTTCGTTCGATTTCAATCCCTATGAAAGTTTTTTCGTTTCTTTCAGGTCGCGGATACCGAATTCCAGGTTTAACTGTTCGACGAGGCAATCGATTTAACGCGCGTCGAAGCCGTGATGAGAAAATCGTCGACGAAAATTATGAAGATACAACGGAGCGTATCTCCTTCGGCGTTTCACGTAGACACAAGGATCAATTCGGCGATTGACGGAAACCCCAATTTCTCAAGTACGCGCTTCAAACTTTTTATATTCCAATTCGTTTGGAGATGTTCTGAGCCCGTATAACGATTTTTCAGCACGGAAGACAACGTTGGAAGCGGACCGATGTACCTTTTGGCGGCCTTGAAAAGCTATCACCGAAATGCGTCGGCCGTTCAGGAAAGCCGTACGATTACGTCAACCCTGCCTCAGCTGCCAGCCATTCTCGGTAGCTAAGCTAACTACGATCGGATTATCGGCGTATTTACCGTCGGCGCGTAGGTCTGTCGAGCTCGTATTTTGAGTATCCTTGTATCCTTTTAGAACCAATCGTGCCTTGTTATTTCACTTCGTGACTAAACGCTAATTTTCTTTTTTCAGCACCCACTTGGTATAAATAACCGACGAGTGAAAAAGTCGTGCCTTCGACGTTCTTCGATCGTCGATTCGTACCAGACGTCCTTTACAAGATCATCCATCCAGTTCGGCTTTGATTGCTGCAAGCCTTCCAGTGTTCGCCCTTCTGGGCCATTTCGGCTTCGTCAATGTAAGTCATGTTCATTCATCCGTAGAAAAAACGCCTGCATATTTTATCTGTTCGTCGTCCGTCGCTTAAATTTCGTTTTGACTGCAATCGCTCGGAAGTTTCGGCACTCGATTTCGACTTCGTTTTCTGCCGTCGTTCGTTCGTTTCGGCCGCGGCTGGAATTTTCGTTCGTTCGTTGAATTTCCGGTAGATTAGTCCGAGGTACAGCTTATTCTCGTCGAAGATTACGTTCGATGAATAGGTAATTTTGTTTCGAAATAACATCGAGCAAATATACCCTGTTTTGGTTGTAGCCAACCAACATCCGTTCTTCAGATCGCCCGATTCCAGTTTCGTGTTTCGTTTTTTTCGTACATGGGGACTCTAGGCGACAAAGCCAAAGGATCTTCAGTACGGAAAACGTCGGTGGTCGGCTAAAACCACAATTCGTACGGGCTTTTTCTCCGCTTCATTCGAGTGGCGGAAGTCCGATTATACAGGAAATTCGCAGTATACAGCGCGTATGGCCAAAATCTTCCGCCGGGGAAACTTGCGTCGAAAAGAAGAAGCTCGTAGCTTTTTTCCGAAATCTTCGAAGAAATCTCTCAGCGGTCCCCGTTGTGCTGGTGCTCGTACGGTTCTGAAGCTCCGATTCTCATGCCGAATCCCTCGGCGACCTCGCGAATTTCCGCCGAGGAATTCCGTTTCGCGATGTCACATCGAATCTGCTTGATTGGACCGGTTCCAAATAATATCATGACGATGCTGGAGTACTTTTCAAAATAAGTACTACCTCCGATCGATTTTCACGCAAAAGTCACCCATACCGAGTGAAGTCGTCGACGAACGCCGCAAAATATCTCTCGCCGTCCAGGGATTCGCTGATTTGGCCCAATATATCGACATGTACGATGTCCAAAGCCTGAGTCGCTCGATGTCGCGTTCGCCGTAGGAGCCTCTCGGTTGTTTAGCTCGAGCGCAGACTTCGCATTCGTTAATATTGGGCTTTCGTTGTTCGGTTCAGGAAATTTTTCAGGAATCTTATACATCACCCGTACGGCTGGGATGACCAAGTCTCCGTGCCAGAAAGCGGTTGAGTGCGTATTCGTCGTTGTTCCCCCTCGTTCCCCCCCACGATCGATTACTTCGCCGAATTTTGAATCGTACCGTATACAAGCCATTCGGCTGTTATAGTCACTTCGGCCAGCTTCTCTCCGGGTCTCGATGAACGATTTTTACTTCCTTTTTTTTTCTTCGCTTCGATGTTGTCGTAACCAAGTTTCGCGTAGCTGATTTACCGATAGTAGATTACGACGAGATCAGGAATGTAGCTTACGTTTTTTCCATTCGATATTAATTCCAATTTCGCTTTTCAGGTTCAATTTTCCAAACGGATCGACGAGTTACAGTTGCGCTTTTCTTCGCTACAGAAATTCAGTTCGTTCTTCGAAATGGCTGCTCGTCTACCAGGGATTCCCGCCGAACGTTGATCATGTGACAGGATGTGCGCCGGAATCTACGATGAAGGTAATTATATTCATCGTTATTTTCTACGCTGATTTCTTGCTTTTCGTCGATAGTGTCGCTGCCGGTGATTCGCTCATCGTCGCAATTAGGGCTTTCGGTCTGCTCGAAGATTCGCCGCTGCTGCTCGCGTTGGTTTTTCGACCGTCGTCTCGGTATTCGTGGCTTTCGCTCGTTCTCTGGGAATTATCTTTATCTCCGTATCGAGGGCATTCCTTTCCCGATATGTCCATGGCCGCCGCACCGATAGGCACTTTATTTCGCCCCTGGGGGAGGAGTTCTTTCGGAAATCCCCAGGGTTCCGGCAACTTTTACCATGATGTCCCGAATTTTTTGCATTTATAACATTTCGTACGTCGCTTGTCGTTACCGTCGCCGCTACGCTTACCATCGCCGTTCGTTGCAGAGAGAGCCGTTACCCTTATTTTTCCGGGGCCGTCGATTCGGTTTTCTTCGTCGCTCGTAATGATCGGCCAGGGATTTCTTCGGATCAGCCTTCGTGATCCCGATCACAGCTTCGGTTGATTTTTCTGGCGATGTCCCATTTGGTCGATCTCGAATTCCGGTGTTCAAAAAAGAATGATATACTCTTCTGCTGCGTAACCTTTGTTTACCGGCGGCGGTCATTTTTCATAACCAAATTGAAACTTCTTCGCAATATTCTTTGGCGCTTCATTGAAAGTATCGATGTCTATTCGTGCGAGTTTTGCTCTGGCAAGCTATAACGATAGTTTCGTTTCTTTACCGTAGCGTTGATCGAGTTCGGCATAAGTTTTGCAGGATCGTTTTTCTTACGGAGCGTATAAGTCTGAAGGACGGCGTTGTTCACGTAGCTTACTATTTCGTAGTACGCCTTTCTCGTTTTGTCTTTATCGCTAGCGGTGTGCTATTTTCTTCGATCGTTTTTTTTTTTTCTAAGTCTTTCGCACTTAGCCTGCTTTTAATACGCTTTTTCCAAATCAGGTAATCCGTACCGTGAACAGAAGGTGCGCCGGAAATGTTCGAGTCGCCGGCTGCCATCGCGTAGATTTTTCGGAAGGAAAAACCGTCGAGCTGCCTGATTCGCTGGAATTATCGCTGTCGTCGCACGTAGCAGAGATGTCCCTCGATATCTTCACACGAAGCGGTGGGGTGGTATCGTCGATTTCGAGGGAGTATCGTTTCTGAGGTGCTTTGATCGTCGCTTTTCTTTGTTTTCGTTTTGACTTTTTGTTTTGTTTTCCGGTTCGAAAAAGCCACGGAAAAACTTCGCCGTCGTCGATTATTTCGTCGTTCGGTTCGACCGCGTGTCGTTGGCCGGGTTCGATGTACTCGCGCGCCTTGGTTTCGGATCAATCTCGCTAAACTACGAGAGATCATTCGCGTAAAAAAAAAAATCCACGATTTCCGCTACCATGTACGGAAAAAAAACGGTATTTTTGTTGTTCCGGTGATTGAGGCGCGTGAATTTGTGAAGCGAGCGTGAGAAATCGAAATGAGAAGTACCAAGAATCGCCTGGAAAATTCTTCGGAATTTTCCCGGACGAAAAAAAAACTTTGTCGAAATTTTTTAGGTTAGGTGAGGTTAGGTTAGGTTTAGGCGAACCGAGCTTAGCCTACCTACACTACCGAGCCGGAAAATTTTAAAGCTCACGATTTAAGCGACGAAAAATTAAAGCGATTTGAGTCGAAATTGTCGAAAATTAGAAATCGAGTTTCCGATGGCGCGGGAAGGAAAATCTTCGGCGAGTTTTCCGGTCTACGGTACCGTACGTGGAAAACTCCTTGTCTTTAATTCAATTTTAGAATTGCGAAAAAGACAAAAACGAATTACGGTTCTGATTTCTATTTTTTTTTCGAAAAAAAGAAAGTTACGAAAAAGGTTTAAACAGCAAATACTCGAAATAATCGAACTCAAATTTTTCATTTTAAAAAAAAAAATGTCAAATTTATTATACGAAATAAAACAGACAGAAAAAAAACGCGTATCGATCGAGAATTTTCCGGTGAAAATTCCGACCGTAGAAAAATATAAACTTATTACCTCAACGAATGAGAGTAAAAACGATACAACAGAGTTCAACGATCGAACTCAAACCGAAGTAAAACTAAAAAACGAAAATTTGGCCGCAGCCACCGATTTGTACGATTTAACAGCCCAGCGTATAATAAATTAAAAACGAAAGAAAAAAAAAAATACGTACACGCGAGAATCGAAAATATTTTTACAACATTTATATTGAAAAAATATAGAAAAATTTTATCTGAGTTTTTTTTTTTTGGGGGGGGGGGGGGGGGGGTTCCCAAGCCGGACTGCCGATGGGACTAATTTATGTTAGGAAATTACTATTTTTAGCCCCTTTTAAATGTCAGATTTGATTCTTTTATTCTGGAAGGGAAGGGAAGGGAAGGGAAGGGAAGGGAATTGTAGGGAATTTTTTTCCAAAATGGTAATGATGAAGCTCTGTGAATCAGCCATTAGACTAACGCTCACTCAACACAATTAGGTACACAGACTTCCACTTTTTTCAACTTTTTCTACATAATCAACACTGATAGGCGATTCTGATCTATTTTTTTGTGCTGAGTTCGAATATGATTTCAGTTTTTCTCCATCGCCTTATTATAATTTGAATTTTTTGTTAAAAATTTGTTTCGCACTTATTTATTACTTTTCGATACTTGAAATCGATTTTCTGGGCGGAGATAGGGTCCTACGAAAAAAATGAATGAAAACAAAATTATAGAGCGTAAAATTTTCTTTCTGTTGAGCCCAATTAATTTTTTCCTTAGTAGCTTAGTTATAGAGATATTTTAGTTGAAAGTTCAAAGCTCGACTTTTATCTTTCATTGAAAATATCTCGAAAGCTAAGCTTCCTAGGAAAAAACTAATTGAACTGTATAGGGAGAAAAATTCACACTCTGGAATCCATGTTCTATTTGTAATTTTTTTTGAAGGCTTGATTTTCCCAAAAAATCGATGTTGAAAATGTGCACATTTTCAACATTTCTCATTTGTAACAATTGAGTTATCACTGGTCGATTTTTTCCCTGTGTAATCGATTCTGATAGGTGATTTCGATTTACTTTTCAGTGCTGACAAGGGACCTACCCGAGGTCTGACCTGCCAATAACAATTTTTTTTACAGGCTTGTAGAGGATCACAAAAAACTTCCACAGCCAAAATTTCAGCCCCTCAAGTTAATTTGGGAGGGTGGGGGGGGGGAGTTATGTAGGTTTGAATTTCAAAAAAATCTCCTAATACACCAAAAAAATTACAAAAATCTAAATTGAAATAACACCGCAACTTATGGCGTTTATAGTTTAGGTGATTTTTTGAAATTCAAACCCCTTAATTCCCCCTCCCCCCAATCAGCTTGAGGGGCTGAAATTTTCGCTGTGGAAGTTTTTTATGATGTTCTACAAGCCTGTATGTAAAAAAATTTGTTTTCGGGGTGTCAGACCTCGAGTAGCTCCTTTGTGAGTTCGAATATATTATTTCAGGGGTTCTCCTTCATATCAGGGTTTCTTCCAATCAGAATTTTTTGTCAATTTTTTTTTTACTCCTTAATGTTGGTTTTTTTGAGCACAGAAATAGTCCTATGGAAAAAATGTATAATAGAGTATAAATTACTTTTTTTCTTGAGATATTTTCAATAAACGATCTCGAAAGCTCGGCTTTCTCCTCTAAAAACTACAAAACTAGACTCTACAAAAAGAAAATCTACAATTTATATCCTATTCATTTTTTTCATAAACCCCTCTCTTTGATAAAAAAAAATTGATTACAAGTGTCAAAAGTTATCAAGAATTGTAAAAAAAAGTCAACAAAAAATTCAAATATTGTGAAAAATCTTAACGTGCTGGAATTTTTTTACTTTTTTCCGTGATCAGCGTGAAAAATACCATCAAAATCACCAATATTAAAGTTGAATACTGATTTTAATGCAGTCCAGAGTCCCGTGTTACCAATGTCATCCTTTTTCTTTATGCATATTTTATGTGAGATATCTACTCTATCAGATATGAAGGAAAAAAATCAGTCAAAAGTTAAACTGATTTTCCACCCACACACAAGATAGGTAACGTATCAGACAAAAACGAGTTTAAATTGAACACGAATTCGGTACCTTTTTCTCGTTTATTGAAGGTATTTATTTCAAACCCGCCAAATATTGGCAACAATCACAGGAAATAACCTTGGAAACCATAATCTGTGTATACCACGTACCACAATTACTCAATACTACAGTTTTCAGTACATACTGAATTTGAATTCAAGAACAATTAATCCCCGGCCAAAGATCAACTCACAGGTCGTGTAGGAATGTACAGGGAGGGGGAAGGGGGACCACGTAGGTATCAAATTCGTATACAGAACCTACTTATACACATTTAATGACGAAATCTACCACATACCTATGGTTAGAAACAAAAGAATGGTTTTATTTTCTGTTAATTAAACTTTTTTTTATGGTTTTACTCGGCACGATGAACAAAATAATAACTCGAATAAAGATAACGATGTGGTTGTAGGTACATTTTAGTAATAATATCGATATAATATAATACACAGTACATAATAAATAACGACTAAATAATAATTACAACGTTCGATGGTTTATCGCGATGAGAATCGAAGAAACCTATCAGCCGTCACTCGGGTTCGCTCTTTTTAGTCAGTCTATATCCATCTTATATAGGTATACGAGTTGTTCTTCGAATCAAAGTTGCCAATCACCCATCCAACCGACGTTTTAAATATTTTTTTTTCTCGTTTTCTCTGTTCTTTGATTATTGTTCCCTGATTTAAAATAATCGAAAGACATGCCTCTAGCTATCAAAAATTAAATATCTATTTTTTTCGTAACTCTTCTCGTCTCTTTTTTCGTAGCTCCTATTCTTGAGAAGTTAAAAACTGTTCGCGTTGGGATGTACTCTCTATGTACCTGTGTGTTTTAATGTTTACTTTGAAGAAGAGGAAAAAAATAATCATAATAACAGCTGCGTAAAGATATAAAAATCCCCTTTATAAGAATAATTTAATGTTAAATAATATAGATTCCGAGCCAACGCCAACGCGTTTACCAAAGGTAGACCTAAATCGAGATCTAACCTAAGATGCCCGCGTATTTTTTAAATTATAATTTTTAAAACAATACTCGCTTCTTAGATTCGACTAATGTCGATAATCAAAAGAGCCCTTTTTGACAGAAAAATATATACAATTATTCTAAACGTTATCACCTTCTAATAACCATATTTACAATTCCAGAGTGTAATCATTTTTTTCAGCTCTGATTGCGCTTTTTTTATTCATCAGATCATTTTGTAGCAGTATGGGAAATAGTCTTTTAATTTTCGATTGGTTACAGAATTAATTACGTAGTATAATAGGTAGTCAAGATGAGCTCGTGAGGAGGGTTTATGCTCAATTTTGAAAATGGCAATAGTACTAGAATATAATTTTAACTTGTCATAAATTTAGTAGGTAGGGTACCTAGATACTCTGGCGAAAAAATTTTTAAAAAACTTTGTTTGAAATATGAAAACTTGTCAAAAAATATACGTATTTTCAGTCAGTTAACTAAAAGGAGTATTTTTAGCGGAGGAGAGGAGAAGGTTCATCTCGTAAAACCTTTGTGACTGTGCCAGTGAGTATATACATAGAGTCGAATTATTGTAAAAAATTTCATCCATGATAAAAAATGTGTATACATTGTATAATTTTTTCAATATTTTTGGTTCATGTGCAATTTGACTAATTTAGCCAGCGAAATTAATGTTTGTGGTGGATAGTCAAGGGTGGAGAAAGGAGGGAGATCAAATTTCAAAACAGGCGTGCTAATCAACTGGTGGTTTTAATTTTTGAATCGTTGATTCGTGTTTATATTGTGATTGGATTTTTTTTTTCAAATTATTAAAAAATTGAGAAATGTGTCGCCAAAAATGATCTTGTTTCTGCTTTCAAATTTGACATTTTGGATTATATTTCGGCCCTTCCTGGAATAACGTCGTACAACATGGTATGCTTTAATTTTTGTTTAATATCAACTTTGAAGGAGGAATTAACCTAAACAGTCCTTGAACTTCGATTTTAAAAATTTTGCCTGTCATTTGAATTTTTATTGCTGGTAAAATGAATGATTTGAAAAAATTATAAAATTTATCTGCCCCCGATATTATTTGAAATTGGTTTCATTTTTTGATACTTTTTTTCAACGTGGAAAGTAAGGGAGAGGGTTGTGGGGGGATTCTAAATGATGTCTAAAACCCCATGAAGGGAATTTTTGGTTACTAAATTATAATCTTCATCGTCTGAATGAGATTCGAAATTTGAAAATGGTATACGGTTTATGAATCACAACAAGGGAGAAAACAATAGTTTTTGACGAGGGTTTGAAATTGAGGAAACCTGGAGCATGATGCACCACCTTATACCAAATGGTTTCCCAATTCTATTCGAATTGACCAAATCGTATGATTTTCGCAACAAATTGAAAGTCAAACATTTTCCTTTCATTTTGCTGAAAAAATACTTTTTTGATGCATAGGTACTTCAATCCCACAAATTTTTTGAATTTTTTTACATCTAAGATTCAAACAGCAAAGACATCATGAAAAATCATGAATTTTTTTGTAAAATTTACTGAAATACATTTGAGTTTGATACCTCAGATTTAAATACTTGAAAAAATGTAATTTTTGGAAAGCGGAGTTTTAAAACCTCTGCAATCAAAATAATTTCAGCTGCCTTAGTTGATTTTTCAATTTTTTTGCCCAAATTTTGATATTTTTCCTAAAAATGTAAGAAAAAATGTGATAATCTGGAACAAATATCACGAGAATATCGGTTGAAGCACAATCCAGTTTCGAAAAACCTGGAAAATCTGGAAAAGTCTAGGAATTTTGAAATTTTCGCTGGAATTTTGTAGAAGTCATGCTTCCGTGGACAGAATTAAACCCCCCCCCCCCCCCCCGGGTTCATTTATCTCCATCCGTGCGTAAAAAGTCTGCGAAATTTGAAAAAATAGTCTGGAAAATATGGAAAAGTCGGGGGAAAATCATTTCTGAAAATTTACTTCAATTTTTTTCGAAACTCGAAAACAGAATATTTCATCAAAACCACATTTTGAAGAAAATTGTGTATTCGTTCGCAAACGATTTGTTCAAAAAAATGATTCGATCTTTCGTAAACGATTCACTTGATAACGTAATAAATTATTTGGAAACCAACTACATTTTTCTGAACTTTTCATGAATGATTTTGCGCCTTAAAATCCGGTTATCGACTCTTGTCTTTGCGAACGTAAGGCTGGATCGAGAGGAATACAGTGCTAGGACAGCTTGGCCTCATAATGGCAAAATTGGATTTTTGGTTGACAATTTTTGTGGCAGATTTCGCAGTCACAGGTCGGTTGGCTCAGCTGGCTGGATCATTATCGAAGATGGAAGTTCCAGCGACGGATGTTTTATAACTCAGTTGCTTTGGGACTATTTATGTATTCGCAATTTTTCGATTGTTTAATCGGCGGATTATTTTTAATCGTTTAATCGGTCGTTTTTTTGGAAGTCAAAAAAGTAGCTCAAAAAGCACGAATTTTTGTTTTTGGTTTTCAAAACATCTGGTTGGAAAATTTTCATTTAAAAAAAAATAATGAGTCAGCAAATTTCTCTTTTTTAATAATATTAGTCGACAGATTTTTCATTTTCAACCCCGAGAGTTTTGCCCAAACTGAAGATTTTCACATGAAACAAAGAACTGAAATTGGATTGCATATTTTTGTCCCAGGACGGGGAGGGGGAGGAGGCGAAGGTAAATTAATTAGTCGATTTAAGAAAATTTGACGATAATTTTTAATCGATTAATCGATTTTAATTTCTATAATCGCCAGGACTATTCTGTAGTTTTTTTGCTAGAGCGAAAATGGATGTTAGTTAATGAAGCACCTTAGTACATTGGTACATAAACAAATAAGCATTATATATTTTTTACATTATTTATATATAGCTAAATGATGTAAAAAATGTAGAAAAATTACGAGTTGAAAATATAACATTTGGAAAAAATTTTAAGAATCATAAAACTTGGAGTCAACCCAAGTTTTATGATTCTTGAAATTTTTTCTTAATGTTATATTTTCAACTCGTAAAGAAACATAAAATTTGTAATACAGAATAAGTACAAGTATCTGTATTACAAATTTCATGTTTCTATCGGTTTCATGGAAGTACTAGGATATTTTATATTATAATGTTTTGTGGGAACGGTAATTTTCTGTTTGGGGCAATAATCGGAAAACGGAATTACAACATTCTCACCACTTACAGGATTCATCATATCTAAATAATGTAATTGTTTTCGTGGATCAATTTCATCCATCATTTGATTACTTAATAGAATGTTAATAAAATTAAGGTCATCAATTGTGAAATAATAATCGCGCATTGATCCGAATAAAAAGTTGAAAAATGCGTTATCATTATTTACATCCAGTTTCACAAAAGACAGTTTTGGCAATAAAGTACGATAAATGTAATTAAAAAATCTGTTAGACCTAACTATCGAAGCGGCAAAGGTAATCTTCAGAGAGTTTGAACTGTTGAATTTTCTCTTATTATCTTCTAAGTATAGGTCGAGAAAATTCCTCATATTTTCAGCATATTTACATTTCTTTTTAGATATGAAATAATACCATTTCGATAGCAGTTCCTGAACTTTTTTTAAATTCGTTCTTTTATCGTAATGACTTTGATATCTCACTAAACGGCGATATGGACGAGGTAATGGTATTCTATATTTCTCGGGTGGTCGGTCCATATCCATAATCCCCACGGATTCTGCCATAGAATGCTTATTAAAAAACTCGATTACATTTTTTGCAACAATTACTCCGCATTGAAAATTTTGAAAAACCTGTAAATTATATGGTGAAATTCATAAATAAGTAGAAACCTTAATGAAAAATTAAATAAATTTTTATTTAAAGAGTTGGTGATTTCATTCCGGTTTTCTTACAATTTTCATCAAACATGGACATGTATCACCCATTTTTAAGAAACTGTGCGAATATGCACAATAAAACAAACTGGACGTGAGCATTTAGCCATCGCCCATCACTAAGTAATAAGGAAAGGTGGGGCAGGATGCACCAACCTAGGCCAAATGTTCTGCTAAATCTATTCAAATTGGTCAAATTGTCTGATTCTTGCAACAAATTAAAGTTCAAACATTTACCTTTCATTTCGCTGAAAAAATTCCAGTTTGGTGCTCACCTTTATCCTACAGAATTTTTTGTTTTTTTTTTTCACTTTTTTTGCATCCTGCCTCATGGGTGGGGCAGGATGCAAACTTTTGATATTTTTGATATTCTATCTTAAAATTGAAGCTAAAATGTGATATCCTGGAAAAAATATCACAAAAATATTTATTGGATCATATTTAGTACCATTTGTGAATTTTTCGAAAAATTCGTATTTAAAAACAATGTTTGCACCCTGCCCCAATTTCAATTTGCATCTTGCCCCACTGGCACTATTTTTCTTTAACGCGATGTCCTGGGAAGAAAATATAGGGGAAAGTGCCAACCAAATACATGATTCGATAGGTAATTGGATGTAGATTACAAAAAAAATACCTGAATTTTTTTTTCAAAACTTGAAAAAATGATATTTCATAAAAATCAAATTTCAATAATTTTACGAAAATCACGTAAAATCACATTATTGATAATAACTCATAGACAAGCAATCCATCAGGTCTGTAATTTTTTTCTGTTTTGTATCAAATGAATACCCATCCACCAATTGCCCCAAAAAATTTCAATCACATCACTGACGACAATAAGCCAATCTCCATCTTGCCCCCTGGTGCATCCTGCCCCACCTTCCCTTATGTAGTGTTGCATATCATTTAACCAAAAAGAAATCCCTTTTGAATAAAAATGTCCATTACTTTTTTTTACATTCATACTTACTCTATGTCTTTCAAGCCGATGAATTGATTTGAAACGTTCCGCTACATCGGACTGTTTTTCTTCAGGGAATATTTTTATAATAGAAATGTCGGCACTTTCGAGAACTTTTTCTGGATCTGTAAAAAAAATTCATTCTTATTATTATTCCAGTAGAATTAACACTTCATAGGGAAAGACTCGGCGGCCAGTCGATTTTTGGCTGTAATAGTTCGTTCTTATGTCCTGAACATTAATATGAGGTGTCCGGTCCCATCCGGTGTGCGTGTCTCCCTCAAATTATGGATCTTTGGCCCCAAATCAGGTTTTTGGCTTATAGAGTAAAAATGAGGTCCATGAAACTTGTTCTACGTCAAATTTCCTATCAGATGACTTTTGAATGGTATTCACAAACCCAAGGGGGCTGAAGCTATAATCGATCAAAGGAGGAGAGGTTTCTCCAAAAATCTGATTTTTGGCTTATATGTATGTATCTGCTGAAATATTGATTCTAGTGCAAAAATGAGGTCTACAAAACTTAATCTACATTAAATTTCCAATCAAATGACTTATTAATAAACCACAGAAACCTATGAAGGCTGATGCTACAATTGAGCAAAAAAAGGTGGTTTCCAATGTTACAGCATTTAGCCAATAAAATTTAATGGTTCGACCATTTTTTTGTTATCGTAATTGACATTTCACATTAATGTACATATTTGAATACCTGAATTCGCTTTTGATCGACTCGCTTATAGGCCTACAATTTAACCAGTTCTGGAGAGGATTCCGACTTGATAGTTACCATATTTAGATACCTGCATAATAGATCATGGAGACATTTAGACATTTGAGAAAGATTTTCTTATTCGCCTATTCGCGACATAATAACAAAAAACTTCTTGCATTCGAAAATTCATTCCCTCCCCCCCCCAAGGTTGTTGGGTGGTCATTCTTGGTATAATTTAAAAGGAAATGTTATCTACTAAATCATTTGTTCAGTGCATTTTTTTCGTAGGAGTAAAATTTGAAAACTTGAAGGGGCGAGGTGATATTAGGGGTAAGGGGTCCATAAATGGGGTAAATTTGGTAATACAGCTCAGCAAACTGCCTTGGACACGTTTCATTACAGTGAACCATACGTATTCAGTATTTGTATCAGAATGGGAAACATCTGTCATGTATATTATGCATAAAATTGGAAACCCACCTTTTTTGCTCAATTTCAGCTTCAGCCCCCTTGGGTTTCTGTGTATCATTAATAAGTCATTTGATTGGAAATTTAATGTAGATTAACAGGGTGTCTACCGGTCGCGAAAGTCGCGAAAGTCGCGAAAAAGTCGCGAATTTAGATTTAGGTCGCTGAAGTCGCGAAAAAGTCGCGAAATTGACCCAAAATTCATCAAAAGTCGCGAATTTTTCCGAAATTACTTCCATTTTTTCGCCTTTTACAAAACAGAAAAAGTAAAGAAATTTCACCTTTTTGAACATTTTTTCTAAAAATTTTCGCCCTCGCTTCGCTCGGGCTCATAAATTTTAAAAATCCTTTCTTAAATTATATACCTCTTCGTCCTCTTCCCTTCTATTTCAGACAATTGAATATTTTGAAGCGGAAAAATATGTTCTTGTGGAGACTAAGTAGCGATGACGATTGGGAATTTCAAAGGTAATATTGTGTCCATTGTCAGGATAGTCTGAAATAATTGGAGAATTTTGAAATTTTCTAAGGGATGTTTTAAAGGAGAAAACCATTTGGAAATATGTCTTGTTTTGCTGTTTTTTAAATTAATTCTTCGAAAAATTTCACCCTCGCTTCGCTCGGGCCAAATCTGCTAATATTTCAAACTTTCCATGAATTTATTTCTCAATGATCATTAACAATTTTATCCGTTCTAACATGATTTTTCGTAAAATTTTCACCCTCGCTTCGATCGGGCAGTAACTACTTCTCTTCTTTACCATAAAATAACTCACTTTTGGAAAAATTTTGTGAAAAATTGTCTTTTTTCAAAATTGAAGACGTATTTTCTTCCGTATATAAACTTTTTTCTATAATAAATTTGATCTCGTTGATTTTTTTTTTTTTGGGGGGGGGGGGTCAAATTGAGAGGTAGATACTAGATACCTTAAAAAAGGTCGCGAAAAAGTCGCGAAATTTGATTTTTAAAAATTGGTAGACACCCTGATTAAGTTTTGTTGACCTCATTTTTGCACTAGAATTAATATTTCAGCTGATATAAGCCGAAAATCAGATTTTTGGAGAAACCACCCCCCTTTGATCAATTATAGTTTCAGCCCCCTTGGGTTTGCGAATACCATTCAAAAGTCATGTGATAGGAAATTTGACGTAGATCAAGTTTCATAGACCTCATTTTTGCTTTAGCGTCAATATTTTGGCAGTTATGGGCCAATTCTACTGGACTATTAATCTAAATCCACTTTTATACCAGAATAGATCCATTTTGATTTTTTAGAATAATTATTTTCTCAAGCTCTTTAAAAAAAATAAAATACTTTATTTACCGTAGTTCTGTCTTATCAGTTCATGACTTTCGTTTCCAAAGCAAATTGCAATCAAGTCTAACTGCATAAAAACGAGACCAAATACAATAATCGAATTCATAAAAATTAATCTCGAATATGATATCTGAAACACGAATATTCGAATAGATAAGTTGAATTACGTATATCAAAAAATGAGTCCTGCTCAAAAACTGAAACTGACAAAGAAAAAAATCAAGCAGGTATTATCGACTATATCACCTTTAGTATTCCTCAACTTACCCACGCAGAAAAAAAAAACGTATTTGCAATTTCGACTACTTGGTCAAAGTGACACGAAATAGTTATGTAAATCACACATAAATTGAAGATACATACACACGGACTTCATTTTATTAATAAGCGTGCGTATGACTAAGAAATTACTATTCGTCAATAATCTTCGTTCCCTCCTGATCTCCCCAAATATCATCCATGACTTTTCGAGATTGGGATTTTATCTTGTTTACGAAGGCAATGAAAATCAGAATAATCGAAAATGCGAGATTAAATTTTAAATATTTCCTTTCAAATTTTTTTCGCATTCAATTTTGAAAAATCTGACAAAATATCATTAGACTCTCCAAGTTTTATAGAGTCAGATAAAATGTCAAAATGACGTCGAGATCGTTCTGCGTCCTGCAAAGGACATTGCACAATAGGGTCATTCTATTTCAGTTCGTACACAAAGTGAAACTTTTGAAAGTGCCAAGTTCATATGAACCATTTTATGGGCTTTTCTCCAAAGCTGAAAAAATTCCAAAATTTTCTGGAGGCTCCGAAATGTCTCGAAAACCGATTCCAATCGATTCGAGAGGTCGACAATAGGGTATATACCAAATGTTAACTTTTTTTGTTGAGATGGCTATTTTTTTTTTTTTTGAAATTTTCGTCAAACAATACCGGGGGAAACTTGGTCACTAATCAGATAATGAA
>JAVBJF010001185.1:0-18624 GCA_033439095.1 Pseudococcus viburni | reverse complement strand
TTTTCGAAGTTTCCATTTACAATCATAATGGATTGGTATTCAAATTTCAGGATTTTAATTTTCGGTTTTCGGTTAGGTTCTAAGTTTTCCTTCCCTGATCTGGGGAAATTTTTCTTTTAAATAATTCGAATAGTTCACTCGAGAACATTCTTCACCATATGTAGGTACCTATTAAAATCCGATACAATCTACTTCAAAATTTTCTTTCAGTCAAGCCGGAGGCATTTATGAAACTGGGAGATGGGCTGAATGAGGACACTATTGTAGAAGATGATGACGTGTATTTCACGTGCACTTTTTTACCACCGAATTCAACACGCATCCGTAAAATTTATTGGCTACATAACGTAAGAATCTAAATAAAATGAGTATCTCGAATCTACAGGATGTCCCAAAAATTAGAAAAATAGTTTTCGTTTAAAAAATTTGATGAATTTTATTGATACATAGAACGACATCGGACACTGGTGTGATTCTAAGATAGAAATTTTTCGAGCCGATTCAGATAATTTTAGGTCAACTGCCCAAAAAATTGAGATACGAAAAATTAAGGTGTCTACTGGATTGACTTTTCGAATTTTTCTTGACATTTTTATGTTTTTTTTTTTCGAAATCCTTAATTTCTGGAAAAATTACTTTATCGTGGCGAGAATCGAAAAAAAAAAGTTGAAAATCGAAAAAGAATTTATAAAAAAGTTGAATTTTAACACTTTTTTTGTAAAAAAAAAATATGGGAATAAACCTAAATAATTCTATATTTACAGTTTTTTCCAAATCTCTACAACATTCTGTTTAAATATTTGGAAAAAATAAAAAGAATAAGTAAGTATTTTTTTCCGATTTATCCTTGGATTTTTTTTTAAAGTTCATTATTATACGAGTTTTTCGTTAATAAGATACAGAATTTTAAATTTTAAAAAAATGCATTTTTCCATTTTTCCTTGGTCAAATTCCTTTGATTCAATAGTCTCACAGTATTCTTTAAAAACCCGAAATCAAATCTTGCATTTTATCAAATTTTTAGTACAATAATTATAATGGCAATTGAAACTTTTCAGTATATATTCTCTTCTTTTTACGTACTGAAATAATATTCGACCATTGTTTCACCATTTTAGTTTTTTATGATAAAAAAACAAACTCAAATTCGCGATGCGCCTGGTGAGTTGTAAATATGCTAAAAATAAGTTATTTTTTGGACACCCTGTAATTTGAATAATGTTCATTTAAATCTGTGGCCATGTAAATATTTTTAAACTTTCTGAAATTTATTGCAACTATCGTATGCGTCTGATTACTTTTCATTTAGGGTCAAAGGATAGAGAGAAGCGAAAGAGTCGGTTTATTAAATCAAAATTCAACTTTAGTACTTCCGCGTATTGAAAAATACTATGCTGGAGAGTACAAATGTTTGATAGACACCGATCTGAAAATGTTTCACAGTGAATCCGTGCTAATAACTGTTCACGACATCTCAGCAAGAGGTACGGACGCTAAAAGTATTTGAAATAGGCAATGATACGTAGACTTAGAAGAACCTATGTTATACTTAGTTGATTCGAGCACTTTGATGCTTAATATCGAGTGTTCCAATTATAGGTTTAGTGGTTGAAACTTTTAGAAAATTTTCATTCGAATTTTATTTTCCCTCTGACAAATTGCTTTAATTTAATCCTGAAAACTTTTCAGTTTAAAAAATATGCCGACTCTGGATTGTAATATTTGCTCCATCATTATACAGTACACACACTAAAAAAATCTCGTCCAATTGAAAATCAATATTTCGAAACTGAAAAGAGATACGGGGTTGGTTGAAACGGCATAGTGTTCCCAGTGATGAGAGCATTGAGGACCGATGGTCGTATTTTCAGGCCGACTCACAGGGGGTCCACTCCTTGAGAAACCGGGTTGGATTAAAAAATAGGGGGGGGGGTCCCGTTTTTTTTGTGAAATAAACTCTGCACAGTGATCCAAATAAAATATGGTATGTTTTTTTGAAACCGGTTCAGAAGTTTCGAACCAGTTGTCAATAATATCCAAAAAAGTGGAGATATGAAAAAAATTGTGAAACAAAAGTTGTAGAGAATTAAAAAACAGACCTTTTTTGTTCCACAACTTTTTTTCCATCTAAGAACTCGAGTGAAACCGGTGCTGCGTAATCCCAATTTTTCCAATTTTCTTGGCTGATGTTTTTTTTTTCAAGTCGATAACCGGTTATCAAAAAGTGGAGATATCAAAAAAAGTGTGAAATAAAAGTTGTAAAAAATCAAAAACTGAAGATGTTACGTTCTGTAATTGTTTTTTTCATCTAGCAATGGAGAACAGTAATGGCTTAATAAAAAAAAGAAAATTACAATCGAGTTCTTTGTAGTAGGTACCATAACTTTTCTCGATTACAAGATCGAAAAAAAGTTATGGAACAAAAAATGATCGTTTTTTAATTTTCTATGGCTTTTGTTTCAAACTTTTTTTCATATCTTCACATTTTTAGGTATTATTGACAACTGGTTCGAAACTGCTAAATTGGTTTCAAAAAAATATACCACTTTTTATTTCGATCAGTGTGTAGAGTTTATTTCATAAAAAAACCGAGACTCCCATTTTTTGACCCAAACCGGTTTCTGAAGTGGTAGACCTTCGTCGGTGTGTCAGCCTGAAAATGATGACCATTGGGTCATCAATGGCCTCATCACTAGAAACACTACGGCCCGAATTCTAAATCATACCTTGAAAGTTAAGGTAGTCTTAAAGGTTCCTTATCGCATTTTCAACCAATCAGAAAGGACGAAACGGTTCCTAAAAACCATTAAGGTTTTCTTAATTTTTAAGATATGATTTAAAATTCGGGCCTATGCTCTTTAAATCGTCTCTGCATTTTTTTTCAGTCTCGAGATTGTGAGAAGTATTTCAAGTGAACAAGACTTTTGTGTCATACTGTATAAATTTAATAATCAGCAATTTTTCAAATTTGAACGAATTTGCTCGTCAATTTGTTTGTTTATGGCTTATTTAAATGAAGTACCTATACTTAATTTCATAGCAAAAGTGAATACACCTCTGTCCTTATCAAAAAACAAGGATAAAAATTTTCAAATGAAAGAAAAAAATGATCAGTTAATTTTTCAGAACAATGAACAACATAATGATTTTTTCATTATTTCAACGTCCCTCCCCTTGTTTTACCACTATTATCAAAAATAAGTGTCGACTAGAAAATCAATTAATTAAATTCGGTGGCGAATGATTTTTTTTCACAGACCCTCCTACATTGATAGCCAGAATCGAAAACGAAGCGTTACAGCTGGGTTTCGAAGAATTCCCAAGGGTTTTTAATGGGTTAGCTAAAAAATTTTTAAAAATCTTAACGTAAAAATAAGTGGGGTCCATCTCGAATAACATACATTTTAAAAACTTTGACCCAAATAAATTATAGCCTAAATGTATTTGGGAAAAATTTAAAAAAAGGCAAAATTTTTGATTATTATTATACAAATACTATTAAACCCCTGGAAAAAAAAAAACCGAAAGACAAAAAACCCCAAACAGGTTTTAAAATTTTATTAAATAAAAATTTAAAAAAGTGCAACAAAAAGTTTTTTCAATTTTGTTGGAAATCGTGATCTGAATGAGAAATGAAATTACACATTTGAAATTTTGGAATTCGTAAATTTTAAAAATTTCGATATCGTGTTTAAATATAAATTTTTTAGGGTACAGTTCAGATTGTTAAATTAAATTTACTATCAACCTCAAAATGATCCCCTAGATAGGAATTACATTTCAAAATTTTTGAAAAATTCAAATGGATGTTATACCTTCCTATTTAGACGTAGAATTGAAATTTTCTTCTTTAATTGGCCCTCAAACCTACCTATAGGTTCTTTGAAGATTTTTTTTAATTTAGAAAATTTTGACACGGTGTCTATTACCTATCTAAATATTGTCTTTATCAGAATGCTGATTTCGAACTTTTCATTCTAATTGATAGTACGGACGATTTAGCTTTAAAAAAAGCCAAAAGCCAAAAAAAAAAATCCCGGAAACGAGAAAGTTCGTATATGTGACGCCGCATACGAAAAGGGTGTAACAGGCCAAAAAATGACTTTTGAGTTACATATCAATCCTTATGTAGAATTTCACGTAGAATCCGAAAAACGTATCGCCAGATCGATTACTCGCTTTTAAAGTGCTGAAAACCCGCTTTTACGTAAGGCAAAAAAATCAAAAATGGTCAAAAATGGTCATTTTTTTTTTTTATTATTAAATCAGCATATAATCCAATGCAGAATACCACAAAAACCATCGCCCCGGTCGATTACTCGCTTTTAAAGTGCTGAAAAACCGCTTTTTACGTAGGCAAAAAAATCAAAAAAATGGGTCAAACATGGTCAATTTTTTTTTTTTTTTTTTTTTTATTAAATCAGCATATAATCCAATGGCAGAATACCACAAAACCATCGCCCGGTCGATTACTCGCTTTTAAAGTGCTGAAAAACCGCTTTTACGTAAGGCAAAAAAATCAAAAATGGTCAAACATGGTCAATTTTTTTTTTTTTTTTTTTTTATTAAATCAGCATATAATCCAATGCAGAATACCACAAAACCATCGCCCGGTCGATTTTTCCCTTCAAAATCGCCGAAATTGAGTTTTTCAATTTTTCAAAAAAATCAAAAAAAATTCAAGAAATCGCCAAAAAATACGTCGCCGACGAGCGCGAATGGTTCGGACAATTGCCGCGAGAGTGAGCCAGAGACACACAGAACCTGAAAAATCAAACCCCGCCCCTTAAGGTTTCCTTAAACGGGAGAAATTCAAGTTCAAAACTTAAAATGCGTTTTTCTCGAAACGCGTTTTTGGCCTGTTAACCCTTTTCGTATGCGGCGTCACATATAGGCTTTGTAGAGGGTGTATTTCAACATACTCGATTCTCCCTAAAATCGGTGAATATTTTGACCCCCTTTTGGGGGGTGAGGGGGTTCAAATTTTCGTTTTCGGCTATAACTTTCAAAATTACGTATTTACGAAAAAATAGTTGGAACAAAAATTGTAGAGAATAAAAAAACGAACAATTTTGTTATCTACAACTTTTTCCTAGGACGTTATGGGAGAGAGCTAGGGGCTTCAGAAAAAAATCAATTTTGGAAATTTTCCATTATCAGAAAAAATCACCAAAAATCGGGTTAATCGACTTTTAGGAGCGGCTCTTTTGCATAGTACATCCTATTACTATGTAGAATAAGAAAAATGAACAACCGACCCCTCATCTCAAAGTAGGGGGTGGACCCCTGTAGAAAAAGTTGGATTTTCCCCCTGGAATATCTCAGCTACAGTGAAAAATTTGTTCAAACAAACGTTGTAGAGTGTTAAAAGACGAACATTTTCCTTTTTTTACATTTTTTCTACATGGTCTTTGAAGGCCGAGCTGATGGCTAATACAAAAAAAAAAGATCGACCGGTCGGGTGTTCGAAAATTTTTCATCAACTCAATAAATTAACATAGTGTGTAGGTCTGGTATAAAATCAAGCGAACCAATAGCCCAACAGTGGGTTTCTGGGGTTTTCGTGGTCACTAGAGTCGATTTTTATAATCATCTAACCCCTGCACCCCCAATTGGACCCCAAAAGAGGGGGTTTAAAATTTTGTGAGAAATTTTCGAACGCTGCGTCGATCTTTTTTTTTTGCATTAGCTCGGTCCCAAGACCACGTAGAAAAAATGTTAAAAAAGGAAAACGTTTGTCCTTTAACGCTCTACAACGTTTGTTTGAACCAATTTTTCGAATTTTTCATTGTAGCTGAGATATTCCAGGGGGAAAATCCAACTTTTTCTACAGGAGGGCCACCCCCTACTTTGAGATGAGGGATCGGTTGTTCATTTTTCTTATTCTACATAGCAATAGGATGTACTATGCAAAAGAGCCGCTCCTAAAAGTCGATTAACCCGATTTTTGGTGATTTTTTCTGATAATGGAAAATTTTCAAAATTGATTTTTTCCTGAAGTCCCTAGCTCCCTCCCATGACGTCCTAGGAAAAAATTGTAGATAACAAAATTGTTCGTTTTTTTATTCTCTACAATTTTTGTTACGATTATTTTTTTCGTAAATACTTAATTTTGAAAGTTATAGCCGAAAAACGAAAATTTGAACCCCCTCACCTCCCCAGGGAGTCAAAATATTCACCGATTTTAGGGAAAGTCGGGTACCTATGTTGAAATACACCCTCTGCAAAGCTTATATACGAACTTTCCCGTTTCCGGTGATTTTGTCAAAACCTAAAACGACCGTACTATGACTCGATTTAAAAAAACTTGAGCCCTTAAGAAGAGAATAACTTTCAATACCTACTTTGAAAAAATCAATAATGGATATCAAATTATAAGTTTCTTAAGACACAAATTTAAAATTTTCGTTCAAAATGGCCTTTGATCTTGAAATAAATTCCACTTGACATATATAGAAACCTGAACTCCTGAAGTGGAAAAGTTCACAATTTATCACACAATTCGTTTTGGAATTCGATATTATTTTTCTTTTGATTTCTTGTTTATTCGATTTTGATTTGAAAACAACGTCGAAATCATATATTAAAAATTGTATTTATACAGGGAATAGGAGTTAGCCCAAAAATTGACTCCTGACTCCGGCTGAATTCCCGGAGTCAAGGGAGGAAGTTGACTCCTGACTCCACCTTGACTCCTGAGTCACAAACTCACGCCTTGATTCCTGACTCCACTTTGATTCCGAAGTCAATCTGTGACGTTGACTCCTGACCCCGGCTTAGAGTCGGAATCATGGAGTCAGTTTGACTCCAATTTTGGAGCAGGGAATATAAATCAGCCAAAAAGTTGACTTCTGACTCCACTTTGACTCCGGGGTCACTTACTCCAAATGACAGCTCAATTATTTCGATTTCCATGGTTAAAAAAATCTCGCACTTTTTTGAATTTTGTTACCTACTCTCTCATTTCGAATCAGTGACAAATCACCGATGAACAGTCAGAATTACAGCATAGGAAAAATCAGTGAAATTCACTGATTTTCAGTGATTTTTTTCACTGATTATTCAAAGAATTTCACAGATTTTTCAGTAAATTTCATAAATATCACTGAGTTTTCAGTGAGTTTTCACTGATTTCCAGTTATTTTCTTTCACTGACTTGCTTTCAGTGAAACAATTTTCACTGATTTATTACTGTGCTGCAATTCTGACTGTTTTTCAGTGATTTTTAAACAATTTCACTGATTCAGAAATGAGAGAGTATAATGTGCGCAAGAGGCATCTTTCCGCGTGCATTGTAACATTAGTAGGTACCTATATAATTATTCTCGTTCATTTCAAGTTGATTGAAATCATCTCCTACCCCCAAGTCTTAATAAGTATACATACCTAATTAAAAACTGTTCATTTTTCATCAGGACAAGATATTATCTCCATTAGAAGATGAGGTCGATATCCTAACTTGGACTTCAATTTTGATAATTCCAAGGATTAGGTTAAGAGAGGCTGGAACATATAAATGCCAAATTACAACGAAAGCAGGCGATTTAATAGAAAGCAATCCAGTAGAAATAATGGTCTTTACAGTTCCAAAAATTTTCTCCAGTTTCGTGAGTAAGTACAACATCCAACAGGAACGTATAAATGGTACCTATGACTATGGTTTCTTCGAATAGTCGAAAATAATTATAATTCCCCATAACATTTTTTTATCTTAAGGATAAGCGAATTGGTTTCGTGTTTTCATTTTAATTCATTTTCTGTTTCATTGTCTTCATGAGTAAATTTTCCAATCAATCTGATAATTGCAAAAACTACATAGAAAATTTTTTAAATCCCTAATTAAATTTGAAAAAAATCACGAAAAATGCTGGTTTTTAAATTTCAACAATAAAAAAAATCATGAAAAAATATTATTTGTGTTCTACTACCTACCTAAAGAATTTTACTTGGATAAAATTACGAAAAGTCATAAACATTTTTTTAAGCTAGAAGGTACCTACCTATGTACTCAATTAAAAATTGTTTTTAATTTTTTTTTTATCATTTTTTAAATTGTATTTTAGTAAGTTATACCTATTTTGATCCAAAAAAAAAAGAAAGAAATAGCAGAAAAGGGAAGTTTCGTATAAGTCCAATAGGAATCAGCGGGCATTTTGATCCTTGGGAGAGGGGGGGGGGTAAGTGGTTCAAATTTTGGTTTTTCGGCTATAACCTTCGAAATTACACATTCGCGAAAAAAAAGTTGAAAAAAATTGTAGAGCATTAAAAAGCAAACGATTTTGTTATTTACAATTTTTCCCTAGGACGTCATGGGCCCATGCAGAGAGTGCTAGGGTCGTCAGAAAAAAATTAATTTTGAAAATTTTCTGTTACTTAACACGAATAATTACCAAAAATCCAGTTAATCGACTCCCTCATCACGAAGTTGGGAAAGGTGCCGCACAGTGTCCCAAATGCACAAGCAATAGGGGCGATATGGGTGTCGAAATGTAGGTTCTGAAGGGCGCTGATTCCGATTCCGATGCTCGTTTGACCCCAAAACTAAAATTGAGTCCTTTAGGGGGGAAAATGGGGCCCAGAATTTTGAAAAATACAATATGGGTATCGAAATATAGGTTTTTGAGGTCGCTGAATGTCATTCCGGCACGCATTAACCCAAATACCAAAATTGAGCCCCCTGAGGGGGAGAGGGTTTCAAGCAGAGGAAAATAAATGAAAGTTTTCGAAGTTTAATTCAAATGAAAAAAGAAAAAATATGGCTTTTTGACGAAAAGCAAGACAGAAGCAGAATATACAGACCTATTGAATTGGGTAATTATTTTTTACAGGAGAACCGCTAGTGATTACAGAACTCGTAGACCATCCAGAAACGATTAGTGTAAACAAACCAACATTTTTCTATTGCCACGTTCATGTCGCCTATGAGGAAATCGTCTACAAAGTCTTTTGGTCCTACAACGTAAGCAAACCAGTATTTTTGATTTGGTATAAGTAGGTACATCGTTTGAATTTATACTATTTGATCGATTCCCTCCCTCTCTGTTTTGTATGAAAATCTGTCAAAACTATAACCTCGTTTTTTCAACTTAATTAACTGTACCTACCTACAGAGAAGTTTGAGACAAGTTATATTAAGTACATACTTTCCATTCAGGATGAGCCATTAGATCCAAACGCCCGATCCACATGGTATAGATACTCGAACAGAACTTTAGTAATATTGAAAACGATACCAGAATATGTGGGAAACTATATGTGTTCGGTTCATACAAACATTGGTTTTTATATGGGTATTCCGACGAAGTTGGCGAAAGTTTTACCTGTAAGTACATTTATACGTTCAAGTTCATCTGAATTACGCTGAATGTACCTAATATTGGGTATAAATTCAAATATTCCTCAATTTGTATACGTATTTTTATATTAAAACCTTTTTTTTCACGTTTCACAGCCCCGTGAATTAGAAGTGATTTCTCGAAATCGTACAGGTAATACTTAAACAAAATGATACGTAGAGATAAGTAAAGAATATTTTAAAATTTTCCCTCGGTATGCAATTTTTTCATCAAGTAGTTCTTGGATTTTAAAAAGGGAGGGGGAATTTTTCGCATTTCCGACAACAGGATAAAACATCTGAAAAATATTCATTAGGGAGGTACCTACTGAGAATTTTTACAGGATTTTCACTCGAGGAGATCATAATAATAACATAAAAAAAAAAATTATTTAGTCTTGAGATGAATTTTTATGGATTACCAACTAATTTTCAAAGCCTCGTAGTCATATACAGGGTGTTCCATGAATCGTCTGCCAAACATGTTTTTTTGGATATAACCGGGTACCACTAAAAAAAAACTTGAGATGAACATGTTACCTATCTCAAGAATTTAAGGGGCAAATGCTGCTTCTAAAAAAATCACGTCAAAAAATTTTTTTGATCATGGGAATGGATAGTATTTTGAAAACTGAACAAATTTTCACTATATGACTTTTTGCCTAACTCAAAAATTGAAGGGTTAAAAATTTTTTTTTTCAAAAACAATTTTTAAAAAATCAGCTAATCAAGGGAATGGAATGGATAGTACGTTGAAAGCAGAAAAAATTTTGTTCTGTACCCTTTTTACCTAACATCAAAAATGAAGGGGCCAAGGGTCATTTAAAATTGGAAAAATTCGAAAATTTTTTGAAGCCCACGTATTTTGCGCGAGCCGTAGCCCCTTCATTTTCGACGTTAGGCATAAAGTGCACAGAACAAAATTTCTTCAGTTTTCAATGTACTATCCATTCCCTTGATTAGTTGATTTTTTTAAAATTGTTTTTGAAAAAAAATTTTTGTAGCCCCTTCAATTTTTGAGTTAGACAATAAGTCATATAGTGAAAATTTGTTCAGTTTTCAAAATACTATCCATTCCCATGGTCAAAAAAATTTTTTGACGTGATTTTTTTAGAAGCAGCATTTGCCCCTAAATTCTTGAGATAGGCAACATGTTCATCTCAAGTTTTTTTTTAGTGGTACCCGGTTATATCCAAAAAAATATATTTGGCAGACGATTCATGGAACACCCTGTAGGTAACTTTGACAAAAAAAATCGCTGAGACCTCCGGTTAGCATCATTTGACTTCATTTGATAACCACTACTAGCATAAAATATTTGAAAAAATATAGGTGACCTGTCATTCGATTTTCAATCGATCCGACATACCCCATAACTTTTTCTCAACGTTGAAAATCTAAAAGACCAAGTACAGTTTCTTGAATGTCGAACTGGCGATATTGAAGCGATACTCGAATTGAATAGGTAACTCAAATTTTTTTGTTTTCCAGTAAGACAATGGTTTTCAAAAATTTTTCTTCCTGTCTTAAGCAACTGAAGTCCAACTGAGCTCCCCTTTTTTTGAAAATAAATTTGAGAATTCGTTAAAAATTATTCATCGCCTTTGAATTTCAATCACTCGGCGTGATCTCTTTCAAAATGAAATGGACATGAAAATACCTAAGGGAAAAAATGTTGTAAATTTCGTAATCATTTCATTAAAAAAATACTCGTATGTGTAATCTCTTGTACTTAACAGAATTTCAGCTTAAAGAAATGAAATAAATTTCATCACTTTTATGAAAATCTAAAATTTTAAACCTCTATTCAATGCCCTCAGTTTTTTTCAATAAGAAATATATTACCATGTTAAAAAATTGTACTAACATTTATGACATTTTGTCACTCGAACGCCACTTATTTATACCTTTTTACTGAGGGCTGATGTACATACTGCGACGAAAAAAGAGAGTAAGCGAAATAATCAGTCTTTAAAATTTAGATTTTTACGTTCGTGATTTTTTTTTCACAGTGGGGATGAAATTAGTCGTGGAACTGCAAGATGATCCGGATAACATCTATGACCTCGATAATGTGATATTCTATTGTGACGTTCAACCCAATAGCACAAAATTCCAGACACTTTCTTGGTATCGTAATGTAAGTAACACAATATTGAACTTATCTGATGATAATTTACGCAACTTTTTTAACCACAACTCAGAAGTCATTCAAAGTGATGAAAACTTGAAAACTTCATCCGCCAGAGTTTTCTTGGGCACGGAAGGATTGAAAAGAATTTCCGTGTTGTGTAGAAACGAAATCAATTTTATTAATTTTCTATCTGAACGTTTTTGGGCTCCTAAACACCACGAGTAGTGTATCTTGAACTTTTCAACCTTCGTATTGATCACGAAAAGTTAAGCTTTTGAAATTCCGTTGATTGAAAATCATTAGTTTCAAAATAATTTTGCCAAAAATAGAATTTCGACAATCTGACCGTCATGTCAGTTCAGATTTATTCCAAGTTCAATCGTTTAAATTATTTCTTTAATTCTAAATTTTTTTCAAAGCTGCATCCCAATTTCAAAATTTTTCCATCAGTAAATTTTTTAAATTTAAATTTTCTCAAATTTATGATAGGTAGTTATTATTTCCAGGTTCAAATTTTTTCAACTCTATATTTTTTCATTTTTTTTCGAAATTGTATTCAGTTTTGAAATTTTTTCCAACAGTAGATACAATTTTTAAGACTTCAATTTTCTCAAAATTTTTCCAATTTTGATTTTTACAAAAAATTTCTAATTTCATATTTTTTCCAATTATTGAGTTGAAACAAATTTTTAAAAACATGAGGTAGGTACCTGGAAAATTTTTGTTAAAAACTCAAAATTGAAAAAAAATGAGGAAAAATTGTAAGATTATTGGGAAAAAATGTTGGAGCAGAAAGAAATTTAAATAAAAATTTAAAGAAATCGAGGTTGGAGAATTTTAAAGAAAGTTTTAGTTAAAAATTTCAACATTAAAAAATTTCAACATTGAAAATTTTTCTACTTTCTTTTGATTTTTTTTAACTTCATATTTTCAACCTTTCAACGCGAAAACTTGTTTCCAATAATTTTGAAATTTTTCTTCAATTTTTTTCCAATTCCATAATCTTTTTGATTGAAAATTTTTTAAATTTTTTCCAAAGATGAATTTTTCAAATATATTTCAGCTTCATGTTTTTCAAAATTTCTTACAACTCTCTAAGTAATTGGAATAAATTCAAAAGAGTCAGTAATAAATATATTAAATTAAAAAAATGTTTAATCAAAGTTGGAAAAATTAAAGAAATCGAAAGAATTTAGATTTGAAAAAAATTAAACTTGGAATACATTTGAATTTGGATCGTCGAAATCCCATTTGCGGAAAAAATATCTAGGAGCTAGTTTCAAATTCTTCCATCAATTCTCTTTAAAATGGGGCAAACAACTTTGCGTCAAGTGCAACCAATCTGAAGATAGAAAAAAAATTCAATAAATTTTAAATTTTTTCAAAAAAAAAATGGTGTGTCATAACTTATGACAGACAAAGGAAAATCAAAAACAACCGATTTACATAGACGAGTTTTTGAAAATTGAAGCAAAAAAGCTCGAATGGTGCAATGGTGGGCTAGAACGAGGTCTGTGAAGAGGAAATCGGGACCCAAGGTAAAAAATATAACAGCACAAAAAAAAGCTTTCAATAATACAGAACACAAGAAAAACTAGAGCTATAAAACAACGCAAACCAAGACAAATTTTTGTTCGAGAGCATTCGCGATGAAAGTCGTTTTTACGCCCCCCCCCAAAAAAAACTTGGACCCAAGAGAAAACCACCCTTTCTTCCTTGCACATGCCTACCTAGAGTGGATCAAAACGGTTGCAAATGCTTTAGCACTTTTTCCAAATTTTGAAACTTTCGAAAAATGGCTTTTTAATTTTGGTCAAAAAGTCCACGAAGTTTGCTAAAAATTGATGCGACAAAGTCGAAATCGCTGATCACGAATCAGTGGTCCATTTTTGGAGATTGGGTGAGGCCCAAGATCCTGAAATTTTTTTGCAGGCAAAAACATGAGGATGATTATGGGTGTTATTTTCTCAATCATCGTGTCGATTCCAGTCGATTCGTCAATTTTTTATGCTTTTTTAAAAAATCGGTTTCTGTTTAATTTTTGGAACGAGTCAACCACAAATAATGCTTTAGACCAGTTCAGCTGCAGAAGAAAAATCTCGATGAAAATGAACCGTGAATACAATATAAAATGTTTACTTTTTTTCAGCGTTCAAAAATAGTTGAACGTACGCCGTTCAATGGTCGTTCTATGCGGTATGGCGAACGAGTTTATATAATTCCGCATGCTGTTGGAAGCGCTCACAATGGAAATTATTCTTGTGAGATTTTAACTTACGAAGGTACCGCGTTCAGAAGTGGACCCACAAGGCTAAATATTAAAAAAAGAGTAAGCATCGTCTCCTATTTCTCATTAACCTAAGGTACCTCCTACTTGAAGCATAGAAATTTGAACAAGTTGTGATTTTCATTCAATTTACAATTTTTTTCGCATTTTTCACAGTTACCGGACGTTTCTTATCCGCCTCCAGGTAATAAATAATACTTACATATAAAAAGAAAATAATTATGGTGAACTCTCTCATTTATAAATCAGTGAAAATAATCGAAAATCACTGGAAAATAGCCAGAATTGCAGCACAGTAATAAATCAGTGAAAAAATTACTGGAAAATCGGTGAAAATTCACTGGAAAGTTAGTAAAATCTCTAAACTCGTTGAAAAATCAATGAAATTTTTTGCAAAAACTGCAAAAATTTGCTGAAAATCAAGGAATTTTGCTGATTTTCCCTGTACCACAATTCTGACTATCTAAGTATTCATTAATGACTTTTAATTGACTCAAAATGAAAAACGAGGTACCCGCAGGGGTGCGGTGAGGGTATATTTTTGATGAGCAACTCATCATTGATTTTTTTTTGGGGGGGGAGGGCTTTCTTAACAACCCCATAACTAGCCGGATCACTCAAATTAGACCAAAAAATAATGGATATTTATCTTCTGGGTAACATTTTTGAGTACTTACACGTTTGATACGATGGCTTGGGTCTTTTCTATGAAAATTGATCCAAAATGTTACTTTCAGTATAAAACGCCAACAAATTTTGACCCGCAACTCCCCCTCCTACTGGAATTATCGCACCTCCAATGCCGAAAATTCAACATGTAATAACTCTGAAAGGAGTGAATAAAAAATTTAAATTTTTACAGATTATACGTCTTGACGGATGGTATGTATGAGAATTTTTTGAAAATTTTCGGTTCACATTTTTCCATTTGTTTTTTCATGTTGAAATTTTCAAAAAAATTGGGGGTTCCCGGTGGAAATTTTTTTATTGATTTTGTCAAATCGTCAGGCATTGCATATATTTTTTTCTGATTCCAAAATTGGGTGCAACATACTCAAAAATTTCAAAACAAAAAAAACAAGATTTTTTCGTACTTAGGTACTACCTTTTCATAATTAACAATAATAGATCTCCACTCAATGTAAAATTTTGAGCTGAAACATAAATACATCGGAAGTACATCATAAAAAACGACATAAATCCAAAATTTAAGGTGCTGAAGTGCATTTCTCAGATTTTGACGAATTTTCGATATTTGAAAATTTCCTCGAAAATTTGATCTAATGGAAAAAGCTGAAATTTGTTATAAGTATACCCTATTTTTTACCTTCCGAATCGATTGGAAGCAGTTTCGAAACGTTTCGGAACCTCCAAAAACTTTTAGAATTTTCCAGCACTGTGGAAAAGCCCATAAACATAGTCCATCCGTATGAATTTCGGTACCTGTAATGGCGATCTACATCAATTAAAGCACAATTTTCCAAAATCCGTAATTTTCAGTTGAAATTCTTATTTTTGGCTAAAAAAATTTTCTGGAAAAAATATGGATTTTAACTCAGTGTTACGAATTTTGGAAAATTGTGCTTTAATCGATCAAATTTTAAATAGGTCGCCAATATACAGGTATGGTTTTGTATTTTTTGTACACCCCCCCCCCCCCCGTTTGTAAAAAAAAGAGGGTATTGGTGCAAATAGGGGGCTGCTTGGGAAATGGGGGGGGGCACTCATCGTTGACTCAAGGGGATCACCGCACCCCTGGGTACCCGAATCAAATAACTTCTCACTTCAAAAATAGATTCTTATTGTATATTAGAATATTCTACTATTTAAATACGGTAAAGCTTCTTCAAAAAATTATTTTGCAGTAAGTGTGAAAGTATTCGCCCAACTGGGAGATCCTTCGCAAATCGATAACATCTACCTACACGACAACATATACTTCACATGCAACGTCACATCAAATTATGATGTACCTATTTTGGATGTACTTTGGTACCTCGACGTAAGTAAGACGATTAGTTATTTCAATTTTGTAACAGTTTCTGGTGAGTGGCTATTCGATCAGTCCGTTCAAAAAAGTTAAGTTATGATTTTGGCCGATTATGAAAATCGAAGGATTTATACGAACCATTTGAAACAAAAAAAAATGGTAAAAATTTCTAGAAATTTGGTAACTTCAAATGGGCTTTAGGTCCTTCGACTGATAAGTACGTATGTACACCATGACGTAATGTTTGTCTAATTTTCATTTAGCGCAAGCCGATATATCCGGGTACCAGTGGTATTGTATACGCGAAACCAGATTTATACATAAATAATATTGCAGAAGAAGCTAGCGGAAACTACTCTTGCAGCATAGGCACAAAGAGAGGACAATATCCCAGTGAAAATGAAGTGTTATTGATTGTAAAAGGTGTAAGTATACGAGTATGATGTATGTAGACTTACAGGCGTATTTTGTATGGCAATCTAATCGAGATTTTGGAATAGATTAACTAAGTAATTGTACGTATTTGAACATTTTATCGATGAAATTTATGAAAGTACCTATTTATTTTTTTTTCAGCCAAGATTTTAATTGAGGATGAAGATATCCGACCTTTTAATGGAGCAGTGTTTTATCCAGAATAAAAGTATAATTTTAAGTATATACCTATTCTGTACTTAGTTATACGTAACTATGTATAATGTGTATAGCGTACATTGATATGGACCATTGGTAGTAACTTCGTAATACACATACTTAATAATAATTTTCACAGCGACGTACCTATATTCGTATTTTATTCACAACCCAGGTTCTGCTCAGACGCAGAATAGCGATTTTTTTTTTTTTTAAATCAAAATAATTCATCGAGTAGGTTACTTACATTGGATTTTCATTTTTCGCTGTTAGGTAGGTACCTATTCGAATTTTTTACGTTTTTGTGGAAAAAAAACTCGTTGGGAGTGGGAATTGAGGGTATAAGGCGAAGACTACAGGCTCATTCCATGTCAACTCGACCAGGTTTTGACCTTGGGTCGTCCGATTTCGCTCAAAATTTTTTTACGAGTTCCCCTCGATGGTCTAATCAAGGAATCACCGTCATTTCGATCCTAATCCTTCAGGGGGACGGGGGGAGGCCCTTGTAATTTTCGTATAATTGGGATTTTTTGCGAAATGGCTCAACTTTGAAGTCGCATATCTCAAGTTCGGTCATGTCCAAGATGAATCTGTTCATGCGGTTTTGTAGAGAATTGAAAGCATATTCAAAATTGATAATCATATTTTGAAAAGTTTAAAGTTGAACTTTTAAGATGAAAGCTCAACTTTCATGATAAGTACAAAACATGAGGGCCCCCATTTAAAAATCTGAAAAAATTACTATGGAGAGAACTTTTTATGTACTTTTCAACTAACAACTTTTCAAGATGGTATCTCAATACCCCTGGGGGGCACAGGGGTCCTCAATTTTGATCAAAATTCAAGAAAATGTAAAACGTGAAGTAATATATCGTTTTCTACTAATTCAAAGGCGCTGAGTTCGAATATGAGCTCAGTTTTTTCATCCGACTCCTCTGAACCCCCCTATCAGCCCCCCTGATGGGGTTAGAATTCAAAAAAAATGAAAAATAACGTGTGACGTGTCGTTTGTCAGGTTTTTGAGAGCGCTGAGTTCGAATATTTGCTTATTTTCCGGATTCGACCCTTGGGTGCACCCCTAGCCCCCAATTTTGAGAAAACACATGTTAAAAAAAAGAAATAGCATGTGTTATATCGATTTCTACTAATTCGAGGGTGCTGAGCTTGATTATCAACTTACTTTATTGATCGGTCATCCCCATCCCCCCATTTTGACTCCCAAACTGCTAAAAAAATTTAAAAAACGATGTTTTCTTCAAAAATGGGTGCTAGGGGTGCACCCGAGGGTCGAATCCGGAAAATAAGCAACTGCGAGTAAAAAGAAAAAAAATTGAGGTTGTTCAACAAAATTTACTTTTTCACCCTTTAATCGTGATCTCGATCTTTTTATGAAGTTTCGGTATTCATCACATCCTGATCGAATAATGGGAGCAGAGAATGCAACATGTTCTCCCCCTCCCCCCACTCCAATTTTGGCAAAATTGAACTTACAACAAGGAATTTTTCGAAAATGGTGACCTTAAAAAATTAAATTTCGTCGAAAATTTTCAAAATCTAGGTAATGGATTTTACATAGATGGAGATGTTTTTTTGATTTTGGGAAGTCATAAATTTTGAGTTGATTTGATAACCAAGCATTTTTTATGACCTTTTGGAAAACCGTGAAAAATATTCAAAATCTTGTGAAGGTTGTCTAAGTAAATTAATTGACTTCGCATGGGAATCCAGTGGAAAAAAGTGGTTGGACGATGATAGGTATGCTACTACCTACCTAATTAAAATTTTTCAAAATATTGTTCAAATTGCTTGGAGAGGTCAAGATTTTTCAATTTTTTGTAACTTTTACCCATAGCCCATAGGTACCTACTGTTACTAATTAAAAATTGAAAAAATTTGTATAATTTTTTTCACCTATAGAATGTTTACCGCATTCAGCCAGCATCCTCGACTAACTCAGGCTGGCAACAGGTCTAAATAACGATTTACAGTGTACTTACATACAAACAAATGAAAAATGAAAATTCGGAATGAGTATCGATGTATCTAGTTATCTAAGTACCTACGTACTTTTTTTTATTAGGTATTGAAAACATTAATGAATTGGAATAAAGAGGGTCACAATTATTTCAATGCACACTCGTCTCACCATCCCCTTACGAGTTATCTGGGTGCCTACCTACTGGATACCTACTTACTTCAAATTTGTAGATAAAAGTTCAAAATTAAATAATTACTAAGGAAAGGAT
>JAVBJF010001184.1:0-18636 GCA_033439095.1 Pseudococcus viburni | reverse complement strand
ACTAGAAAACTAGCCTGCGAGACCTCGTCCATTTCACCTGGTTTAATTGAATGATGAGAAAATGACATCATTTTACCTACCATCAATTCAATACTAAAAAATTTATTAACAGGATATCTGGATATGTTCTTCTTCTGTCAGATTGATTTATGAACTTTTGTGAAACATCATGCCATGGTGTCTAGCGGCCAGAAAAACAAGAAAATATCGAGAATTTTACTTTAATATATTATTTGGGATTTTAGGTACTGAAAAAATAATAATTTTCAACATTTTATTTTTTCTTTGAATATTTTAATCTGAGTATAAAAAAGGGGATTCTTTTTCTGGAAAATCTACCTGAAGCAAAAGAACTGACATGAAAATGGCAAGAAAAATCCTGTAAATATCAAGAATTTAATACTTTAGATCCAGTGAACACCATGTATGTACACCGAAAAAAATGAACAGTAATATTTCTAAAAAAAAAAAACAGCAATATTCCCGAAAATTGTGGTAAACTCAGGACAAGTCAGCGGTACAGTAATATTCCGGTGAAACCACAGTAATTTTTACTGAAATATACCGTATATAAAGTACTTTTGCAAAATGATGGTTACCCCATTTGTTCAGTAATTTTACTGTTTGAAGAGTAAATTCATTGTATGCGTGGTAAGTGCCACCTCTTGACCAACGTAAAGTTACGTTGGTAAAGAGGTGGCACTTACCACGCATACAATGAATTTACTCTTCAAACAGTAAAATTACTGAACAAATGGGGTAACCATCATTTTGCAAAAGTACTTTATATACGGTATATTTCAGTAAAAATTACTGCGGTTTCACCGGAATATTACTGAACGGCTTGTCTTAATTTTACCACAATTATTGGGAATAAATACGTGTGACTAGTGCGGAGAAAAGGGCCCCTAGGGCCCGAAAAAAATACGCCCGTGCACGATTTGGAAAATCGCTCGTAACTATGATATTTACAAATGAAGGAGAATTCAAAAACAAATATACCATTAGATTCGTCTCGAAAGATGAATCTAATGGTATATTTGTTTTTGAATTTTCCTTCATTTGTAAATATCATAGTTACGAGCGATTTTCCAAATCGTGCACGGGCGTATTTTTTTCAGGCCCTTGGGGCCCTTTTCTCCGCACTGGTTATAATGTCTTTTTTTTTGAAAATGGAGAAAATTGAATTCCATGAGTTCTGAATATTCTTGAAATTTTTTAGCAAGATTTAAAATGAGAATTAAAAAAAATTGAAATTCGAAGGAATCGGTTTTTTTTGAAAATTCTCTCTAGAAAAATTGTCATAATTTTCAGTAGCATCAACGTATGTCTAGTTTCATTGTACATAGTAAGGATGTTGGTAGTGAGGTATGATTTTTTTTCGAACATCAATGCAAAGCAACATTTTTTTTTCAAAGACGCTGATATTTTTGTCATTTTTAAAGTGTTTTCGACGTACACGTTTTTTTTACCTTCAAATTTTTTCTGAACATTCAAAACTTCAAATTTTTTCTCAAAATTTATCCAAACCTCAAATTTTTTCTTTAAATTCTTCTCAACTTCAAAATGTTTTCTTTAAGTCCAAATTTTTTCTAACTACGTACCTTTCTAAAAATTTTCCAAACATCAAATGTTTTTCTCAAAAGTTTTTTAACCTCAAATTTTCTCAACTTCAAAATTTTTTTCACAAACTTTTTCTAAGCTTTGAATTTTTTCTCAAAATTTTTCCAAACTGAATTATTTTTTTGAAAATGTTTTCAATAAAAAAATTTTTCAATATTTTTCCACCACATCTGGATTTTTTTTCAAAATTTGTTCAGCCAATTTCTTTTTTCAATGTTTTCTCAAAAAATTTTCACCCAACATTTGTTGTTAATTTTTTTGCTCCAATTTTTTCCAAAATACCTGAAATTTTAATTTTAATTTTAAAAAATGTTGGTAAAAAATTGTCAATTTTGAAAATGTGAAAGTCATAAATAGTTTTAAAATGACATAAATTTTAACGTCTATTTTAAGAAAAAAAATTCAAAGTTTGAAAAAAATTTCAACGACAGACGTTTGAAAAAAATAGGAACCTCACCACCAACATCCTTACTACAATGAAACACTAGACATACATATGTAAGCATAGAAAATTATAACTTACCCGAATTATCCATGTAGTTAGTTTCCATTCCCACACTCAAAAATTTACACTTGAAAATTCACAAATACACATCACTCGAAAATATACTCGAAAATATACACGAACCGAAAATATACACAAACTGAAAATATACAAGAACTGAAAATACTATACATGAACCGAAAATACCCACTACACATTTAAGGACAATGTAGACTAGATAATCTACCAAGATAACATATCAGACATCTTTAACAAACACAAAATCTGGACTAAATGAAAAATAAAGTAGCTGGAGCAGGTGGATAAAATATTTGGCAATAATTTTTAAATACTGACCTTTCAGGATTTATTTTTAATAGAACAGTAATATTACTGAACAAAGGGTACTTTTGTGGTTGCATACCAGGTTATTTTACTGATATTTGTGGTACCTAATTGTAATACAATTTAGTATTTTCTCCTCTAAATTTTTTTTATTTATTCCCACAATATACAGAGCATACTGCTATCTTTTCCAGAGGTAGTACCACAAAAGTCAGGAAAAAAACCACCATCAAAATTTCAGTATTTTTACCACAATCAATGGTTTCCCCTCCCATAATAATCAGGAATATTACTGTAAAAGAGAGTAATCAACTTAATTACTGTTCAAGAAGGGTGTTTATTACTCAAATTTCAGGATTATTCCTGAACAAAAAAAATCATTTTTTTCAGTGTAGGTATATAATCTTGAAGAATCAAAACTTGGAAGATTTATGGATGATTTTTTTTGAAAAACTTTACAAAGAAAACATTTGAAGTTACCATTATTCTTCACCTCTCAAATAATTAATAATATGCCAAAATTGCATGCGATATTTTGTGTTTGTTTTGACTCAGAGATCACAGGAACACAGTTTCTAATTGTAAACATTTTGCAATCGCAATTTTGAACATTTTCGATCTTAATATTCTCTCGAAAGTGAAAAATGGTTATCAAATTTTGATGGTGTGGAATTCTGGTCAATGGTTACCATTTGGATCATTTTTCGATTAAAATCCTCAATCGAAGGCTCGTCTATCTTAAGGGTACCCAATTAGCGGGTGCAATGACATTCCCAATATTGAAAATTTCCTTAAACTTACCTAAATCAAACGAAAAAATATCAGATGCAAATGAATCTATTCTTCTTCTGATTTACATTCTACTTTCCAATACAACTGTAAGTACTAACAAATTACAAATTGTTATTCCTCCATCAAAAAAAACACAGAAAGAAACAAAGAAGAAAAACAAACGAAAAAATTGCTGCTCATAAAACGAGGAGGCAAATTGCTATATTGTTTTCTTTTTGATTTTTTCTAACGAGCTGTTCTATATCTTCGGCGCAGAAAACTTTATTTAGTTAATAAACAAGCCTCTATTAAAACAAAAGTACCTACTACGTAAATGGAGGAGAAAAAAAACGAGACGAATTTACGTTCTCGAAAATTATCAAAGAAGTAAATAAAAAAGATACGAAAACTGGGAAAGATAAAAGAGAAAAAAAATACCTAGCTACGTCTAACAAGGCAGACGCTCCGAACAAAGACTCGAGAAAAAGAAAAGCTGCCTCCATATGAGCCAGGTAGCCCAGCATATTGCTTCGTGATGGTAGAAATCACTCCGCATAGCAATACTATGTAGTGCACATTTCATCTATATGGAGGAAATGTCGATGTCGGCGAGGAAAGCATCGCGCACCTTTCGCAAAGGAATGAATACGAATTACGTACGTCGAAATAATTTCCTTTCTTTTGCAACGTGCGGGTATTTGTTTCACGGCGAAATGTGTATGTGTATTCTGGGTTCTTTTGCGCGAGTCAGACGCACGGTAAAAATTTAGTGAGCCGGAACCGCTGGCAGAAATGTATTCAAATTTAGCCGCTTTGGTCGTATTCGTATTATTCAAATGAGTATGCGGTATCGGTTAAGAAAACGAACGAGCAGAAAGGGCGGTCAAAAGAAAAGGAAAAAACGTTGAAATTTATATTGTATAGAAAATAGTATATCTAAGTGTATTCGTTGGGTACAAGTACCCGGTGCGATAAAATGGTAATGCGAGAAAATTTTCAAAATTCTGGTCATATTTGCGCTCGTAAAACGGCGAGAGGAAAATAAGTAAAACGGTAAGAGCATAGGATTGGTTATGAATGTAAAAACTGTTGCTGTAATGTAATTTATACGCGATTATTCTGACACGATAAGAGAAATTATCCGCCAGTCTTTTTTTTTTGTTCTACTCATTATTCAGTTTGTAGAGCTGTTTTGCTATAGTTATCACATTCACGTGTATAGTGGAAAGTACTAGGGGGACCTTTCTTCTCCGTATGATTTTTTTTCTCTTCTGTACTCTTTAGTTATATACTTTAATGTTTTAAAAATCTCATTATTGTTATCGCGCGACGATATAAAAACTATTTTAGTCTTTTTTTTTGCCCGCGAAAAAGTTGCGAAAAATGGGTCTTTTTTTGTTTGAAAAGGCCATTACGTTTTGATAAGAATAAAATTTTATCGAGATTTAATGAAATAATCTTTAAAAAGCTTCAAAACGTTTTACTTAATTAAGAAAATATCTTTTTCCATTAACTAAATAAAATATCATCGCTTTCAGTATCTATTAAATTTTTAATTTACTTTTTAAACCGATTATTGTTGTATTTTCGCGAACGCGTGCGACAAAAGCGCCTAGAATTCGGACAAAGGGCAGAAGGGGGTAGCGACCGAGATGGGAACATTTCGTCGTTGACGTGAAAAGACCGAAGGTGCCGTTTCAATTTAGGAATCCCTTGCTAACAATAAAATCTTTATTTCCATTTGAAACTGAAATCGACCCGGATAGAAAAGTACTCAGGTGAAGGCAATGCATGCGAAATGGATAAAAACAAAATGCGAGGTCCGTTTTAAATAAAGCAGCAGAGAGATGAAAAAAAGTAAGGGAGAAACCTTGAGTAAACCGAAAACCTAAATTGAACTGCAGAAATAGATTTTGAAGAGAATAAAAAAAAAGAGAGGTTAAAAAACTACCTAATGTAAAACTACGCTTTATTACGAGCTTTTTTTCTCTCTTTACAAAATCAATCTTTCAACTTAATTTAATTCGATTTTGTAGTTTTTGCTCGCGGAGTTATTTCCTCTCGGTTGTCGTGTTTTTCTGTAGATGCCTGTGTTTGAGACCCGATGCGAAGTGTGTTGCAGTATCTTTAACAGGTGGATATTTTTTGGCGTACAGATGCAAAAGTATGGGTGTTTTTAGAGGAGGTGGATGACTGCTGGATTGAATGTGAGTGTGGATAGTTTAGTAGAATTGCAGCGATGAGGAACTGAAATTATATCAGTTTTCAGTTTTCAAAATTTCAGTTTTAGTTTTCAGTTTTTCAAATTTTTTCCTTTTGCATTTTCTGAAAGTTTATTATTTATTTGAGGTGTTTTTTTTTTTTTAGAAAAAGTGACCAGATGGTCACAAAAGTATTTACTGAATTCTGAATCTATATAAAATTACGTTTCAAATGAGCTATTAGTGACCGTTTTTGAGGGTTTTCATGCAAAATTGACGATTTCATTGTAGGAATTTGTAATTTAATGTTGAAAAAACGCGCTCAAAATTGGAATTTTGAAGTGAAAATTTTCAATAAAAAATATATTATGGGTAAAATTTTTGATTTTTTAAAAATCTGATGAGAAATTCACTGAATTTGAAAAAAGTTGCTTCTGAAGCTATATTAGGCTTCCGAACATTTCCAAAATACCCCAAACATAAATAACCCAACGCAAAAATTTTATAAAACACGAAGTTGAAAATTCTTTGAGAACTCAAAGTTGAAAATTCTTTGAAAACTCAAAGTTGAAAAAATGTTTAATAAATTTTCAATTGGAAAAATTTCATATACCTGATTGAAAAGAAAATTGAAGAAAAATTTTAAAATTATTCGAAGCAATGTTGGAGTTGGAAAAATCTTTTTAAAACTATGAAGTTGAAAAAAAAATTTAAGTCTACTAAAATTTTCACTATTTGTTAATTTTACTGTAATTAATCGATAAATACGCGGTCGTTTTTCGTGTAAAATAGTTGGCTACGGCCTATAATTTATTTTTCTTTTTTTATATTCGTGTTCGTTCGTTCGTTAACCCGCGACCGTTTGTATCGTTTTGTACCTAGCGTCGAATAGGTCAATGTACTTTTCTTTTTCCTGTTTCGATTTTCTTTTTAGAAAATCGAAATCAGATTTTGTAATTCTTTCGTGTACTTTAAAATGTCTATTTATTTCGTTAAATAAATAGTAAAAAAGAAAATCTGCGTTATTTTTCATTCGTTGAAAGTTTTCTTTTTTCTCGTATTTTTGCGTAAAGGACGATGTCCGTAAACGATACTTGTTGATTGGTCGACGTGACCGTAAATCGAATTTTGAGCTACGTGCCTGTCTCGCCGCGAGAAAACCATAACGTGAAAATCTACGTTATTGTAGATCTAGCTTATCCGAACCATCGGAAAAGTGGGTATCCTATTTCCTGCTTAAACCGAAGTTTAAGTCAGGAAAATTCATCGTAAAGGTCCCCGAAGCGGATCCCGACCGTACTAGCTGAAAAGCAGCGAAAAAACAGAATCAACCAATAGCGAAGTTCTATCTTTCGTCTTACGACCAATCATTGCGTTCCAGTCGAGTTTCCCGACTTTTCCGAAGGAACGGAAAACTCAAATTTTTCAAGGTATCGATTCTACGATTTTTCACGCTCCTTTCGACTAAAAAGTCGATATTCTTTCATGGTAGCATAGTATCGTGGTTCCTGTGAACGGCGAATCGACTCGGTATATGATACCTCGTCTGTCGAAGCTCATTGGTCGAGGCGACGCTGCAAACGATACCTCCAACGAAGAAGACTTCCGTGGTTTTCCAGGTCGAGCGAATCTGAAAGAGTGTTAACTCGATCACAAAAACGTAAAATTCGTAAACGGTTATCGAAAGAACTGAATACTTCCCTCGTCGGTCAATCTTCTGCGTCGACGATACCAACAGCTCCGTGCATCGAATCAGCCAATAACGAGTCAGACGCAGCGTCGATCATCTCCGACGACCAATCCGAAAGCGAGAAAACTGCTACGTGCTCCGAAAACGAATCGTCAGCGTCCGAAATGGCTTCTGGAGAATCGTCGTCGAACATTCCAGCGCACTTGATCTTCAATGGTACCGACTACATCATCTGGAAGAAGAGAATCAAATCGTTACTATTGGCTAAAGATCTCGAAAAGGCTATTACAACGAATGGCGGCGCGACCGATAAAGAGAAAAGGAAAGCGTATTTTGAAATCGTCAGCCACACAACGAACGCGGTTTTCCGGCTCATACGCGAGGAAAAGGATCCCGAAAAACTCCTCAACGAACTCGACGAACGATATGCGAAAGAGAATCAGCAGATTGTAATCGCATGTCGTGCAAAAATTAGCGGCCCTCGATATCGACAAATTCAGGTCCGCTACCGATTACTGCGATGAAGTCTCCAGCCTAGTGAACCAGATGGAGGCCGCCGGTACGAAGGTTCCGAAAGATGAAGAGTATGCGTTTTTGAACTCCGGACTCAAAAATATCGAGAAATGGAAGTCCGTTAAGAAACCGCAGAAGCCCTTTTGAATATCGCACCCGCCGACCCTAAATTCCTGAGGGGTTTATTAACCAGCGACGAAGATAAATCCGAAAAGGCGACGTCGAATATCAACAAAGGTTCGGCGTTAGTAACTTCAGCGTCGAATAATCGAAGTCCGAACGATCGTAAGCCGCGTCCGAAATGTGCCAAGTGCAAAAAGCTCGGCCATCTCGCGAAAAATTGCTGGGCCAATCGAAATCAATCGCCGAGAGGAGAAATAAAATGCTATCGTTGCGGTGGCACCGGCCACATAGTAAAGCAGTGCCCTCGGTATGGTGATGAAGCGAATTCAAAAAGGTCTGAACCTAGTTCCAGCTCCAGTTTGAATTCGCCGGCGCCGAAATCTCCGTCGAATGCTGAATCGTCGAATCGTCCAAAGGCTCTCATGACATCCGAAGAAATGTAGCGCTAATTTCGACCGTCGGTGAAAATTGTCTTCGTGCTCGACACCGGCGCCACTAGCCACATGATAAACGTACCCGGTATTTTGGTCAACGAAAAGCCAGTAACGTCGAACGCTGAAATTATCGTCGCGAAAACAAGATACAGCTATCGTACGATCGTCGGTTGGTGAGTTACCAGTCACTAACGATAGCGGCGTAAATTTTATCATGCAAAACGTGAGTTACATTTCCGATTTATCGTACAATTTAATGTCCGTGAGTCAAATCCGTCGTTTAGGTTATGATACCGTGATCGCCGATAAAATTTCGATCGTTCACCGCGATACTGGTGAAAAACTGACTGATGTTTTTGAACAGTCAAACGGTTTGCTTACTGTTAAATTTAAGCTAAATAATTGTACCGATAATTTCGACTTCGCGTTAAACGCTCTATGGCATCGTCGGTTAGGCCATCCGAGTAGATCGGTTATGTACAAAATATCCGATATTAGTTGTACCGAACATGACTGCCCTCTTACGAACGAGTGCGATACGTGTGCCAAAGCAAAGCAGCACCGTGGGCCTTACAATACCGAGCGCGAAAAGGCGAAGCAACCGTTGGACATAGTCCATGTCGACGTAATGGGTCCGCTGAGCGCCGGTATCGATAACGAAAGGTACATTCTTGTATTTGTCGACGATTTTACTCACTACGCGGTAACGTTCGCGATAACGGCTAAATCGCAAGTCGGCGAATTTTTCGAAAAATACGATAACATAGTAACGAATCTATGGGAATCGTCAAATTAAGCAACTACGTTGCGATAGCGCGACCGAGTTTATAGGTGGTAAATTTCGCGAAGTAATCGAAAAAAAAAAGGTATGCGATTAATGGCTTCGGAGCCTTATGAACACGAACATAACGGTACGGCCCGAACGTTTTCTACGTACCATCAGTGAAAAACTCCGTTCGCTTCTTTTCGATTCGAAGCTCCCCGTCGATTTTGGCCGTACGCGTTGTACACGGCTACATTTTTGTATAATCGTCTTCCGTGTTCTGCTATCGCCGATAAAAGCCCGTATCGTTTATGGTTTGATCGTGACCGACTTTCCAATATGTTCGTATCTTCGGTTGCGTCGCTAGGGAATTTATTCCTAAAGAAAAACGAACAAAATTAGATCCGAAATCCGTGGAAAAAATGCTAGTCGGTTATACTGAAACAGGTTACATGTTACTCGATGTACCGCGAAATAAACTATCGTATTCGTCAAACGTCATTTTTGATGAAACCAGCTTTACGCTGATCGGTTAAACGAAACCTCGTACGACGGTACTGTAAATTTGAACCTGAAACAATCGAAAAACTCGTTAGTCGCGATAAAATCCAATCTGTGTAACGATGACGATCGAATCGAATACTCCGCGTTAATAGCTACCGAGCAGGGCAAAGAACTCACGTATGAAGAGGCTGTAAACGGTCCTGAAGGTAACGAGTGGAAGAAGGCGATCGAGGAAGAACTGAGAGCTATGGCAGTGAAAGATGTCTGGTACGAAGTCACCGAGGACGAGCTCGAAGGCAAGGACTTCTCCAAAGTCGATACGAGATGGGTTCTGCGAAAGAAAATCTCGGTTTAATCACGTCGTAAAATTTAAAGCTCGATTAGTTCTCCGCGGATACAAGGACTCTCACCAATACGAGCTGGATGAGACATATGCGCCAACTGCAAACGTATCGATCGTCCGTGGTATCGTCTGCGTAGCCACCGTAAATAAATGGAAACTCCGTCAAGCCGATGTATCGACGGCGTTCTTAAATGGCGAAGCGACTCGTATGATTGTCTTCGATCCACCGAAAGGATCCTCCGTAAAACGCAAAATCGTTATTCGTGTTAAAAAAGTCCCTTTTACGGACTCAAAACTTCGCCGCAGAACTGGAACAAAAAATTAAAGAAAATTTTAGAAAAATTAGGTTTCGAACAGTCTGCAAACGATCCGTGCGTTTATGTTAATAAAGACGGCGATAAAACTCGGTGTATCTTTGTAATTTTCGTCGACGATTTCCTAATAACCGGTTCCGACGCCGAATTAATCGAGTGGCTGATCGATCAGCTAAATAAAGAATTTGGAATTCGAGATCTAAAAGAACCAGAACAGTTCATCGGTATCGAAATCGAACGTAACAGTGACGATGTAACGTACTTACATCAAAAATCGTACATCCGTGAATTAATCGTGAAATATGATCTTGAAGACTCTAATCCGATATCGTCGCCAATGGAACCCGGCTTAAAAATCGAAGATAAACGCCTGGATAAATCGTTCGAAACGAAAGTTCGTGGTATTCTAGGATCGTTATCGTATCTATCCCGAGGTACTCGTCCCGATATCGCATTCGCCGTTAATTTCTTGTGCAGATTTCAGCATCTCGCTAATGCTGAAATTTTTAATTATGCTAAACGCATCATTAGGTATTTAAAAACGACAATCGATCGGTCGTTAGTTTATAATTCGAACTACCTTAATGTATCGTATCCGTTAAAATTGTACTCCGATTCGATTTCGCCGGTGATGACTCCGATCGTAAATCCACTACCGGTATCGTCGTCATGTTGAATGGAAATATCGTCGACTGGATCGTCCGAAAGCAAAACTGCGTAGCATTATCGTCGGCGGAAGCCGAATACGTAGCTTTATCGACGGCTGGAAAAGAAGCTCGATCGTGGATTAACCTGTTGAGTAGTCTCGATTTGGTCACCGACGTTGTACCGATATTCTGCGATTCAAATGCAGCCATTTCGATAGCGAACACCGACGAATCTCGTCGCACTCGACACATTGATGTATCGTATCATCATGTTCGCGATCTTATCAAATCCGGAATCATTCACATCGTAAAAATTTCATCGAGTGATAACATCGCCGATCTATTGACTAAATCGACCAATAGGATCGTCTTCGAACGCTTGTCGAATGAAATTTTCGATTTTAATAAAAATAATTTATCGTCCGAGGGGCGGTGTTAATTTTACTGTAATTAATCGATAAATACGCGGTCGTTTTTCGTGTAAAATAGTTGGCTACGGCCTATACTTTATTTTTCTTTTTTTATATTCGTGTTCGTTCGTTCGTTAACCCGCGACCGTTTGTATCGTTTTGTACCTAGCGTCGAATAGGTCAATGTACTTTTCTTTTTCCTGTTTCGATTTTCTTTTTAGAAAATCGAAATCAGATTTTGTAATTCTTTCGTGTACTTTAAAATGTCTATTTATTTCGTTAAATAAATAGTAAAAAAGAAAATCTGCGTTATTTTTCATTCGTTGAAAGTTTTCTTTTTTCTCGTATTTTTGCGTAAAGGACGATGTCCGTAAACGATACTTGTTGATTGGTCGACGTGACCGTAAATCGAATTTTGAGCTACGTGCCTGTCTCGCCGCGAGAAAACCATAACGTGAAAATCTACGTTATTGTAGATCTAGCTTATCCGAACCATCGGAAAAGTGGGTATCCTATTTCCTGCTTAAACCGAAGTTTAAGTCAGGAAAATTCATCGTAAAGGTCCCCGAAGCGGATCCCGACCGTACTAGCTGAAAAGCAGCGAAAAAACAGAATCAACCAATAGCGAAGTTCTATCTTTCGTCTTACGACCAATCATTGCGTTCCAGTCGAGTTTCCCGACTTTTCCGAAGGAACGGAAAACTCAAATTTTTCAAGGTATCGATTCTACGATTTTTCACGCTCCTTTCGACTAAAAAGTCGATATTCTTTCACTATTCTCAAATTTTTTCCACTGTAATTTTTTTAATTCAAGTTTTCTCAACATTTTTTCAATTCAAAATTTTTTCAAAAAGTCAACTTCTGTTTTTCAAAAGGACTTCCAGCTTAATAATTAGAATACATTTTTAAAAACATTAAATTAAAAAAAATTAGAAAATTGAAGTTTAAACTGATGGAAAATTTTTTATTTTCGATACAATTTTTTTAAAATTTAGAATTACCTCATGTAATTGAAAAAATTTGGGGTTGAAAAAATTTGAACTTGCAACTTGGAATAAATTTTGGACTTGATTCGTCGAAATCCCATTTGCGTCAAAATGATTTAGGAGCTAGTTTTCACAAGTTCCCAACTATCTCGCGCGAAAGTAGAATTTCGTTGTATTGTAATTCCCTCATTGGAAAAGAATACTTGAAAGAAAATGCTGAGTGTTTATTGTACTTGATTGAAAGAAATTCGAGCAACGGGCATACCATCATATCGAAACAAATTCGAACTTGAGAAAAAATTGTAAAAAATTCGAGCAAACGAGTGAACAAGTGTAACAAAACAAATTTTAAAAAAAAACTGAAACCTAACTGAAATTTATTTCAGTTTTAGTTTCAGTTTCCCATCACTGTAAAATTGGAATGTGAGAGGATAAAAAAACTTACCATTGTGTGTTGATTGATTCTAATTGGCGATTTTGCGGGATACCGTACATAACGATGCGCCACTTTACGGTAATCGTAATCCGCCGATCAGAAACGCCCGTTCGCGGAGATCCGATGATCACATCGTCAATCAAAAATTTTCATCACGTAACACGTAGTTTGAATTTGAAATTTTTTCCAAATTTTTTCCAACCTCAACGTTTTTCCTAAAATTTTTCTCCACTGTAAATTTTTTCAACTTTGAATTATGAATTTTTTCTCGCGATTTAAATTTTCATCCAAACTAATTTTTTCTTAATTTTTCTAATCCTTCAATTTTTCTAATTTTTTTGTTCTCTTTCAACCATAAATTTCATTGACTTTTGACTATGAAATTTTTTCTCAAAATTTCATCCAATCTGAAATCTTTTTCTAAAATTTTCCCTACTCAAAATTTTTTTCAATTTTTTTAACCTTGAAATTTTTAAAACTATTTCTTTTTCAACTCTACAATTTTTCTCAATTTTTTTCTACTCCGAAATTTTTCTCAAATTTTTTCGGCTTCAAAATTTTTTCTTGTTCTTCTATAGTACGCAGAGCCTTTTTCGTTAAATGAAATTTTAAAAAAACGTTCATCCCAGGCGTTGAAATTTTTTCGGAATTCAACTCGATTTTTAAAATAAAAATTCTCAAAAGTTGGAGAAAAATCGTAGAGTTGAGCAAAAAACAAAAAGTCTACAGATTTGTTATTTACTACTCCATTTCAAAAAGTGGGGGAAAAAATAATGTGAATACGAGAAAAATTAATTTGGCCCGAGCGAAGCGAGGGCGAAAATCGTTTAAAACTCCCAATTCAAAGTGCAATAAAACTGTGCTTTAGATTAACAAACTTGAATAAAAAATTGGTCACATTTACTTTGAAACTATTTAAGAATAAATACAAAGAGGCCGAGCGCAGCGAGGCCAAAGATTTTAAAAAATTGGTTTTTAAACATCAAAAATAAGTTCTATGGAGAAAAAATATAATGAATATTAGTTGTAATAATTTTGAGGAAAAATACGAAAAAATGACTTCTCTAGAATTTAGATTATTTCTAAATTATGAAAAGGGAAAAATGAAAAATATGAGTATAATCAGGCCGAGCGCAGCGAGGCCAAAGTTTTTAAAAAAATTAGATTTGGGAGGTGATTTCACGGATGGATCGGATTTCTGAAAAGGGACGTTCTCCACCAAAATTTTTTTCGAGGATTTAGAATGAGGTTTCTCGATACCCCTGATTTTAATTTTTAAGATTAAAATTTACCGACTTGATTCATCAAGTAGATACAATGATATCGGAAACTTTTTTTTGCATTGTTGACTGAAATAATACATATAATTGTAATTTTGTTAATGCCCGAGTGATGCGAGGGCGAAGCGAGGGCGAAAATTTGAAAAAATTGTGTTTAATGCTCAAAAAAGGCATTTTTCATTAGTTGGAAAAATGACAAATTTTCCCAACTATGTGTTGAAATGTTCAATTTTTCCAACTCACGAGTAAAAAATTCCGTCAGGGGGGAAGTTCTCCCTCCCCCCATCGGTACGTCCCTGCAGTGGACAGTCGCAGTCCAGCATTCGAGATGTCGAGACGTCGAGGTGTTAATTCGAGTTGGTGTGATGTGCTTAGTTCTAGGCACGTGTATTATAAATAAGTACGTACATTAGGCTGGATCGAAAAAAAAAAAACATATCTTGGATTTTGACCAAATTTGGTATGGTGCTTTACTTTGAGTGGGAAACTTCGCAAAAAATTTGAGCTTCCAAGAGGCAAGGGGAGGGGAGCAGGAGGTGCTCAAAGTGCACCTCCTGTTAAAAAAAAAAAAAACAAGTTTTTTGCGTTTTTTAGCCAATCAAACTTGTGTGAGAAGCCTTCTTAGCACTTCAAAGATGCGATTTAAGTTTCTACATCTCCCTAAACCATCGCCATCCTTTTCCGATCAAAACTCAGACTGCTACCAGGGGGTTGAAAATTTGCAGATTGCGATTTCAATAATATGAAATTTTCACCAAGCTGGAATGATTTTTTCTCATCGAGTCGAGTAAGTGAACAAACAAATTTTTAAACGCTGGAAGTGAATTTTGAAAAAAACTGAAAATTTTCTTAGACATAGACCGCGCTACGGTCCATAAGACGTGTGTTGTTACGGTGTTCCAACATTAAACTGGGTCCAGGGCGGAAAACGCGGAAAATGATCTAAAAACGAACTCGCGTCATTTGATTTCGCTCTAATTGTTTCTATGAGTTTCCATTGATAGTATAAATTGTTTGACTACCGATTTTCCGAATTTCGTTTGCAGCAATGGTCCCAATTCACGCGACTAAATACTGGGTCCACGGCGGAAAATACGATCAAAGCACCGAACTCGAACCAAAAATGAAGTCGTATCCTCTCATTTCGCTCCAATTTTTTTTTATCATTGGTGCAAATTGTCTGACTGCTGATGTGGTATAATTTCTCTTGATTTTTCCCGCAGAAATGGGCCCAATTTATGCAAAATAATTTAAAAAATATTGTTGGAACTCGCCGCTTATCAGTAGCGCGGTCTATGGTCTAAGAAAATTTTATACACCAGTGCAGCCAACAGCAAATCATGAAATTCCAAAATACCTAATTTATATCGACTTTGAATTGAGTATTTTTTCGCCTGAAAATATTATGTATTTTTTTTCAATCACTGAAAGTAAGTATATTTTGAAAAAAAAAATCGAAAATTCGAAAATTATGTGTGTCAGTGCAGCCAGTTACAATTCGTGACATACTACACATGAAATTTACGTTGACCTCGAATTAATTTTTTATCGTTTGAAAAATTCACAATAATATTGTTTTCAATCATCAGAAATAAAAAATTTATAATTTTCCTTGAAAATTTTGTACGTCAGTGCAGCCAGTTGCTAATTGTGATATTCTGATATTATGAACTGGAATGCATTATTTTTTCGTCAAATGATTGGACCAATTTTTTTCCCCACCAAATTTGGTCAAAATCCAAGATATGTTTTTTTTTTTCGATCCGCCCTAATGTACTGCACCTACATAAATGTAAATCACGTTGAGACGTTGAATATCATCTAGTTCTTTCTGTTACAGTGTATTTTTCTAACCTTTCCAAATTCCAATTAAAATTAACATGAAGGCGCGTATGCCTACCGTATTTTTTATGCTGAAATGTAATATTTTCCCCAGAATGTTAAGTTAACGTAAACTTTTCAAGTGTAAATCTGTGTACCAGCAATCAAACTCGGCAACGTCGCAACGTCTCTGCGTAATTTTACTGTCGTGGATCCTGGTAGGGGTGCAATCGGTATGGCGAGTTTCGTCTCCAGAAAATTTTAAACTATAACTATTATTTCATTATTTTCAGTATTTCTCAACAGTGAAGTCCTGAAGTCTTAACATTGAAGCACCCTCGAGCTGTTCAGCACGCATCTAAACCGGCTATGCATTACATCAACGCTTTCCCCTCCCAACAAATCTGTTGTGTCTCCAACATTTCAGCCGCGTTATAACCGTTATGCTTTTTCTATATTTCAGTTCCATGTTTCCACAAATTCTACTTCCAGTTCGTATGTTTGAGTCGTCCGTAACGTACTGTCTTTACGCTCGTTTGCGTTGTCAATGCATATAATATTTCATCATTTTTTAGTCACTTAAAAAATTCATATAACGTGTGCTTCTCTCGCGATCTTTTCGGTTGCCTGTTATTTTTACGTGTTTTCGCTAATCTCTAATCGATTTTTACTGAATTTTCGGTAGTTTCGAAGTTCGATAGCACTCGTATCACGACATCGGCTAACACCACCGCTGAATTTACTCGCGATTTCTCCGAATTCATTCAAGGATTTCATCACCGACGCATTTCAGAAGACACCGAGTAATACTTGCGAACCGGACCAATTCAGAAACTCTCCGACACGTTTGCGACGTTCAGTGGCGTCAATGCGTCATAAGCTATTGCAGTCATCGGAAATCTGAATATCGTGTGAAGACGTTAAACAAATCCCTCTCTGTACACCGGTAGTTCGAGTACACCGCTCGTGGAGAATTCAATCGAATATATCGAACCCAGCGTCATGAACGACTCGAAAAAAGACCTGCTCAGCGTAAAAACGGAAAAGACCTCCGAACAAAACACGGCGACTCTACGCGCCTGGGTTGAAAAGATGAAGCTCGAAGACCCAACAGCATCCCTACCCATCCAGCTCGGAGAGCTAACGTTTGAAAAAATGATTACGATAACTACGGACGTGCATGCATGGGTTACTGCTATCAAAGAAAAGCGCGTTAAAGAAGGAGCCAGCACCACCTCCGATTTGGAAAAGCGGATCGAAGATGAATACGCGATATGCGTTCAAAAAATTGCGATGCAAAATCAGGTATTATACACTTTGACGAACAAAGTCTCGGAACTTGAAGAAAATATGCTCTACACAGATCCAGTGCTCGAAATGAAGAATATGAAGGCAGTCGGTATCGTCTACGATGAGGAAACAAAATATTGCCCTGATCTGTACATACGGCAATTCGAAAGGTATATCGACGGCAAGGGCATCTCGGATAGCCGAAAATGCCTTCTCTTCTGCGCACTCATCGAGATTTATGACGATCGGAGAGAAGTAATTACCTTCATCGACGATTACGCCGAGCTCAAGAGTACTTTCCTTTCTTTGTACTGGTCTTCAGAAGAGCAGGAGGAGGCCTTGGAGTATTTTCGGCAAAAGGCCACGAAATTAAGTAAACCTCGGTATGTCGCAATGATGCTCTTGAACTGGCATCCAAGGCTGCAGAGTATGAAGGATTTGTATCTCACCGATTCATCGATAATCAGAATCATGTACGAAGAACTTCCCCCCGAGCTCCAGAATAGAATTACACCAGAGGACCTAAATGACACCAAACTATTCCTCCAGCGGGTTAAAGAATTCACTACTTATCGTGACCATCGTGACGATCCTAGAACCGTTCAAGTGACCATTACTGGGGAGAAGAAATCAAGAAAGCATGCTCACTCGCGATATAATTGACGTCACGGCGATTCACGCCCGATTATTTAGAGAACCATTCCTAATTATCCTAAAATTTCTCCCCTCCGTGGTAAAAGCTGAGAAATTATTTTTGTACGTTACAAACAGGTAATCGGTCAATTCAGGCCTAGCAAACTTTTGTATTTCACTTGTGATTTCTTTAAAAAAAAAAAAAACTATCGACCACTCTTGATTTGATCGGGTCAAAATTTGCAGCATTTTCTTCTCGCATTTTTTTCTTGAAAATTTTTGAAAAATTTCAAACATAATTCTAGCAAGTAATTTATGTATCGTGGTTAAAAATTACTTCCTAACGGTTTTCAAACACGCTTACGTAGATATTAATCATTATTTTTCTCGCGAATCCAAAGTGAACTCTTGAAAGGGGAGGAATAAACTAAAACTCTGGTCAAAATTACCTTATAAGTTACACTATATTATTAGTAATTACTATAATAGCGTGGAAATATTGAGTTTAAAAATCGTAGATACCAATTTTGACCATTATTATACCCGAAGACCCAAAACTGGTCCTGTGAAGGGGAAGTAAAAGATATAAAATTGGTAAAGAAATTTTGGTGTAAATAAATTGAAAAAAAATTATTTTGATTCATTCGATGAGGTGTAAACAATGAAATTGAATTCGTCGCAATGAAACGAATTTATCGATATATCAACACGATTTTTAAAAGTTATTTCAACATTGAAAAACATTCTAAGGAGTAAGGACGTAAATTCTTGGTTTTTTCGAAATTTTGGCATCATTGCGTTCAAAAAGCTTTACATTTGTAGGTACTCATTAAAAAAAATAACAAAACAACAGATGGATTGCGAGAGAAATAATGTAAAAAAATTTGCGAAATTTCGTTTTTTTGATAAAGAGGCGGGGGGATGTAATATTACGTTGTGAAATCCAGCTTCTTCCCGACAAGAGTGTCAGCAATAATTTTGGGGAAAACGATGAAATACAATTGAAATTATCTAAAAAAAAAAAT
>JAVBJF010001183.1:0-18653 GCA_033439095.1 Pseudococcus viburni | reverse complement strand
CAAATTTTCGAACCCTCTGTCGAGACGAATCAAATGGTATTCACGTTTCCCTTTTGAGCTTTTTTTCGCGAAAGTTGCTTTTTTTTGAACAAAAAAAAACATTTCCCCCTTTGCAAAAAAACTCCCCCCTTTTAAAGTAAATCGACCAAAATGCAAAAAGGGGGGCATTTCGGAACCCTTCGTCGAGACAATCGAAGGTGATTTTTTTTTTTTTTTGATTTTTTTTCCAAAGTTCCCTTTTTTTTACCGAAAAAAAGGCCATAACTCGTCAAAAAAGGCTGGGCAAAAAAAAGGGGTTTCCCGGTTGGGAACAGCGCCCGAATTTAGCGAAACGCCCAAAAATCTCAAATTTTTTTGAAAATCAAAATTTTCGAAAAAACCTGAACTAACCCTTTGTTTTTTTTGGATTTTTGATGATTTTAAAAAAATTCAAATTTGTGTCTTTTTCGCTAATTCGGGTCGCTGTTCCGAATCCGGCGACCGTTTTGTTCGCCGAGCATTTGTTGACGAGTTAGGGCCCTTTTTTTCGGTAAAAAAAATGCAATTTTCGTAAAAAAAATGCCTTTCGCGAAAAAAGCTCAAAGGGTAAAGTGAATACACCATTCGATTCGTCTCGACGAGAGGTTTCGAAAATGCCCTCGTTTTTGCATTTCGTAATTTTAAGCCGTTAGGGTGCTTTTTCGCAGAAAAAGTAACTTTCGCGAAAAAAGGCCAAATCTGATTTTTTCCCCCCCAATTTTTTTAAAAATCAAAAAAAATTTTTTAATTTGATAAAAAATTGTGAAAAAATGTTAAAATTAGCGTAAAAAAGTTTTTTACTTTTGAAAAATTGCGAAATTGTTGCCAAAAAGGGGGAAAAATTCCCCAAAATTTGATGAAAAAGTGTGTAAAACATTAAAAAAGTTTAAAATTGCTTCAATTGCGAAAATCTTGCAAAAATTGGATGAAAAATTGTGTGAAATGTTGAAAAAAAGGGGAAAAATTGCTTAAATGTTTAAAAAAATTTCATAAATTTTTTGCAGTTTTTTTGACAATTCTCTCAATTTTTTTAAAAAATACTCGACTTTTTTTACACAATTTCAACAATTTAAAAAATTTTTCGACAAATTTAATCAATTTTTGACTTTTTTCCCCCAAAATTTTACACAAAATTTTATCAAGTTTTTAAAATTTTTCAAAACTTGAGCAAAAATTTTACGCAATTTTTTTAACATTTTTTTTAAAAATTTTTCATCAAATAAAACAAAATTTTTTGACAATTTGAAGCAATTTTACAACTTTTTTTAAAATTTCACACAATTTTTTTTATCAAATTTGCGGATTTTTCGACAATTGAAGAATTTTAAATTTTTTCAAAGTTTTTTCCCTTTTTTTTTCAATTTTGGAAATTTTTCCCCCTTTTTTAAGCAACATTTACGCAATTTTTAAACATTTACAAAAATTTTTCATCAAATTAAAAATTTTTCGAAAATTTTTTGGCAAATTTTTCAGAAAATTTTCAACAAAAAAGACATTTTTAAAGGGAAATTTTAAAAATTTTACACAATTTTTCATAAAATTAAAAAATTTTTTTATGATTTTCAAAAAAAAAAATTGTACATTTATGTGAACCTCCGTCGTGGTTAAAAATCTTTTCAGAATATTAGTACTTATCGTTAATTGAAATGCCTGCAAAAAAATTCGAAAACTGATAACCGAAGGCTAAGAAAAGGGCGGGGTTTGGAAGTTTTAACCAGACGGAAACCAATACCCATCCCCCTTTGCCTCTGAAGAATCGATTAAATTCCCCAAAAAACCAAACCCAGAGGATGAAGTCTACCCCAATAATAAATTCAAAAAAGCGAAGCCCCCCGAAAAACTCCAGATTATTCCAAAATTGCCAAATTTGGGTTTGATGAGAGTCTGTAACAAAATTCCCCAATTTTTCTTCACGATTATAAAAAATAATGGCAAACAAAGGGATATTAAGAAGACCATAAAGAGCGTTTTTAAAACAAACTCTTAAATCAAAAATTCGATAATCTTTCCAACTTTGAGATTTTCGTTTTTGCCCCAAACATTACACAAACAAAAAAAAATATTTACCTTTCAAAAACCCAATCACAAAAAACTCAACTTTATTTTTAAAAGGCCTACCCCAATCGATCAACAAACCCCCCAAATAAAAACCGAACTAGAAAGTAGGAAAACCAATCGCGAGATCCAGACTACAAAAAAAAGGGTAAGTTACCTTTTTGTGATATTCATTCCCGCTTTTCACCTAAAGCGTAAAATTTTAATGGACATCTCTATTTCGTTATTGTCACCGCAAAAACAAGGCAACATTGTTCAATGCTTAACGTCCAAAAATTTGGCCAACTCGAAATTTTGTTTCACCCCTCGTTTGTTAAATGTGGTAAAACATTATATTCGGAATGCAGGCAAAACAAATCGACTCACCAAAATGTTCAATGAAAAGGGCCCATCCCGCAAATTATAGAGGATGCACAGCCACAAATCCTATGCGAAAAAAAAAACACATCCTCAAAAAATTTGCCCCTTTAAAAAAATACCTATACCTCAAATTTATAGTTCTATTGAAAAAAAATTTCCCCTCTTTAAACACCCTTCTCAAAAGAACCTAGAATTTTTCACAAATTGTTATTTCTGTTCCATTACTACAAGAATTACTCAATGTCCCCTTCTAAAACCAAACAACTACACCCAAAAAAAATGAATCCATCTCCAAGAAAGCGCTATTAAAAATCCTAAAAGACGCTTACCATCAAAACGGGAACGAATGGACAAAAACGCAAAAATATAAATTTTTCCTATTTTCTTAACGAAAAAAAATTTGACATTGTGTCTAACCGAAACCCATCGTACCCCAGATAAAATTTAAATTTCCTGGCTAGTCCTTTTTCGACAGTCGTCCTGGAAACTATGCTGCTGGGGAAAGCCATTGCTATCAAGAAAAATTTTTTACCACTATACAACAAAACTTCCCCCACTAATTTCTTTTAAAAGGTTTCTTTAGATTCGTGTAAAACACAACTTTTTGAAAATTGGGGCTTTTTCCCAAAACCCAACACTTCTAAACCTAAAAATTAGTGCACTCTTCAAAATGGAGTACATTATTAGTTGGTGCCCAAAATAGAAACACCGATTGGGCTGCACCCCACAAATAGAATGGCAAAAAACTTTTGAAGTATAGCAGTAAAATCGGATTTTTTATTCAACTCCATCATCACCAACATACATACCATAAAAAACAAATCACAACTGCGTACCCTCGATATTAATGTATGAAAAATATCCCGTTCTCATCCACACCGAAGTGCGATATGAATATCATCCGATCACCCACCAGTCATCACCAAATTTTAAACTACAGCAACATGGTTCCTCACAAAAAAATTTTCTTCCCATCAATGGTACATTTCTCCAACGATCCAAACAAAAAAATTTTTTATTCTCTTTTTTTGAAAACAAATTGACTCTGCGTGCAAAAAATGATTTTTTATCCCGCTGCTGCCGAAAAAGCAAAATACACTTCCAAAAAATTTAAAATATGATTAAAAATACCATATAGAAACAACGACCCTTCTAGAAAAAAATAGAATGAGGAGATTGGGTCAGAACAAAAGATTTACACTCAAACCCTATAAAAAACTGAACAAAAGTCCAAAAAAGAAAATTGATTTATATAGCATCAACAATTTCAAGAATATCTTCTGTTTGAACCTGGAAAAATAACCTCTGGAGACTAAACAAAAACCTTTTTTAACAGGCCTCCAAATTCCCCCACACCGCGGACCAACACCGGGCAGAAAAGATAGTGAAAAATGTGAAGTATTTGAAAAATTTCTTCGAAGAAAAAATTTTAAACCCCTTCTTGTTTTCCCCTGCGTAGGGGCAACTACAAAGTCACTCTCACCAAAAAAACTAAAAAACATCTACGAATTAAAAAAACCCAATTAAAAATCTAAGAATAGAAAATCTCCGGAATGAGGTATAAATACCAAAAAAGATCAAAAACTTACCCAAAAACGATCCTAAATTAATGCAAAAAATTTAACAACTGTTTGAAACAAGGCTACTTCCCAAACGCTGGAAAAAAGCGTCGTCATTGCCTTACCCAAAAAAGAAAAAACCCTTTTCTAAACCTGAAAGACAGACCCCAAACTTATTGAACATCTTGTCTAAATATTTTAAAAAAAAATCCTAAAACCCCACTGGACCACATCGAGCATAAAGAAACGATTCCAAATTTCAATTTGGCTTCAGGAAACAAACCCTCTACCCAAACCCCAAATTTCCGGTCATGAACTGATACAAAAGGGTTTTTAAGAAAAGAATACTCAGTTGCGGCCTTCCGGATATCCGCAAGCCCCTTTTTTCCCCTTTGGCACGAAGGATTTCTTCAAAAAAATTTAAAAATGGCACCGTATTTCTAACGAGATAAACAATCATTTTTAAGGGGGCCCCCTTTGTTTTCGCATCAACAATTTTCCCATTCCACTCCAGACCAATTTTCCCGGGTACCTCAAGGGCAGTCTTGAGCCCCCAAAAATTTATTCTTTATGCAGTGAATTTCAACATGCTTTTCGAATCTTACCCAAAAATTTATTTTTATTGCTAGTTTTCGAGATACTGTTTAATTTCTCCCACGTAAACCCCCGACAGCCTCTCTAACCTACAAAAAGGAACGATTAATTTTCCATGGTTCAAAAAATGAAACTAAAAACTGAAATGCTTCCCAAAATGAACTAAAATTCGCTTAAGAAAAAAACGAACCAATAACTATTAATATCAATGGTACTGCGGTAAAACCCTGGAACGGTATGATCAATCGTAAATATCAGGAGTACATTAGATACCGTTTAACCTATGGACCACTTGGAAAAAAATGAAAACAGTAAAGCAAAAATTCATCTTTATATCCCCCACTAAATCCAAATCCCAAATTAAAATCCCAACGTCACTTCTACTTATACCGAACTATTCTACGCCCCACATTCGGATTGCTTCCCCTATCTGGATTGGCGCTTCCAAACTCACATCCATAAACTACAAATTTTCCAAACAAATTATCCGTATTATATTGAACGCCCCAGGGTTTGTTCGAAATGACCAACTCCAAAGAGAACTTAACCTTGAACCAATCTCAAAATTCTTGTACAAATCTTCAAAAAATTATCTCAATAGTCTTCAACAACACAATCTTCGAAATACACTTAAATTCGGCTTCAAGTCATCAAACCTAAGACTTAGGAAACGTCTTGTTCAAGATATTATAAACTAGTCCTAGATATTATTATGTACATATATATTTATAGTATTTAACTGTTAAGATTGTAATCGTGTATAGCGCCAAAGCGCTGATCCGATTAAATAAAAAACATCAACATCATCAACGTTTACATTTTGAGCTTTTTTCGCGAAAGTTGCATTTTTTTCACGAAAGTTGCATTTTTTCTGCTGAAAAAGCACCATAACTCTGACTAAAATTGACGAAAATGCAAAAACGATGGCATTTTCGGAATCCTCTCGTCGAGACGAATCGAATGGTGTATTCACGTTTACATTTTGAGCTTTTTTCGTGAAAGTTGCATTTTTTTGAACTGAAAAATCAGTTCCTTTGCAGAAAACTCACCACAACTTTAAGTAAAATCGACCAAAATGCAAAAACGAGGGCATTTTCGGAATCCTCTCGTCGAGACGAATCGAATGGTGTATTTACTTTTTGTTTTTGAGCTTTTTTCGCAAAAGTTGCCTTTTTTTTACCGAAAAAAAGGCCATAACTCGTCAACAAAGGCTCGGCGAACAAAACGGTCGCCGGATTCGGAATCAGCGACCTCGAATTAGTCGAAAACGACACAAATCTCGAATTTTTTGAAAATCATCAATTTTCGAAAAAACCATGAACTAACCCCTTATGATTTTTTTGGATTTTGATGATTTTCAAAAAATTCGAGATTTGTGTCGTTTTCGACTAATTCGAGGTCGCTGATTCCGAATCCGGCGACCGTTTTGTTCGCCGAGCCTTTGTTGACGAGTTATGGCCTTTTTTTCGGTAAAAAAAATGCAACTTTCGTGAAAAAAATGAAACTTTCGCGAAAAAAGCTCAAAATGTAAACGTGAATACACCATTCGATTCGTCTCGACGAGAGGATTCCGAAAATGCCCTCGTTTTTGCATTTTCGTCAATTTTAGTCAGAGTTATGGTGCTTTTTCAGCAGAAAAAGTGCAACTTTCGTGAAAAAAAATGCAACTTTCGCGAAAAAAAAGGCCAAATCTGACTTTTTCCCCACAATTTTTTTGAAAATCATAAAAAAAAAATTGTTTAAATTGATGAAAAAAAATTGTGTAAAATGTTGAAAATTAGCGTAGAAAAGTGTTTTACATGTTGAAAAATTGCGTAAATTGTTGCCTAAAAGGTGGAAAAATTGCCTAAATTGATGAAAAAGTGTGTAAAACATTGAAAAAAGTCGTAAAATTGCTTCAATTGTCGAGAAATCTTGCATAAATTGATGAAAAATTGTGTGAAATGTTGAAAAAAAGTTGTAAAATTGCTTCAAATGTTGAAAAATTGCATGAATTGTTGCAGTTTTTCGACAATTCTCTCAATTTTTAACAAATATCTCGACTTTTTCACACAATTTTCAACAATTTAAACAATTTTTCGACAAATTAATGCAATTTTACGACTTTTTTCCCAACATTTTACACAATTTTTCATCAATTTTAACAATTTTTCGACAACTTTAGCAACATTTCACGAAATTTTTCAACATTTTACACAATTTTTCATCAAATAAAACAATTTTTCGACAATTTGAAGAAATTTTACAAATTTTTTTCAACATTTCACACAATTTTTCATCAATTTATGCAAGATTTCTCGACAATTGAAGCAATTTTACGAATTTTTTCAATGTTTTACACACTTTTTTATCAATTTAGGCAATTTTTCCACCTTTTAAGCAACATTTCACGCAATTTTTCAACATTTTACACAATTTTTCATCAAATAAACAATTTTTCGACAATTTGAGCAACATTTCACGCAATTTTTCAACAAAAAAGACACTTTTCTACGGAAATTTTCAAAATTTTACACAATTTTTCATCAAATTAAACAATTTTTTTATGATTTTCAAAAAAATTGTGGGGAAAAAAGTCAGATTTGGCCTTTTTTTGCGAAAGTTGACTTTTGAACGAATTTTTCGCGAAAGTTGCATTTTTTTACGAAAGTTGCATTTTTTCTGCTGAAAAAAGCACCATAACTCTGACTAAAATGACGAAAATGCAAAAACGAGGGCATTTTCGGAATCCTCTCGTCGAGACGAATCGAATGGTGTAATCACTTTTTAATTTTAACCTTTTTCTGCAAAAGTTGCATTTTTTGAACTGAAAAATCAGTTCCTTTGCAGAAAAATCAGCATAACTTTGATAAAAATCGACCAAAATGCAAAAACGAGGGCATTTTCGGAATCCTCTCGTCGAGACGAATCGAATGGTGTATTTACTTTTTGTTTTTGAGCTTTTTTCGCAAAAGTTGCCTTTTTTTTACCGAAAAAAAGGCCATAACTCGTCAACAAAGGCTCGGCGAACAAAACGGTCGCCGGATTCGGAATCAGCGACCTCGAATTAGTCGAAAACGACACAAATCTCGAATTTTTTGAAAATCATCAATTTTCGAAAAAAACCATGAACTAACCCCTTATGATTTTTTTGGATTTTGATGATTTTCAAAAAATTCGAGATTTGTGTCGTTTTCGACTAATTCGAGGTCGCTGATTCCGAATCCGGCGACCGTTTTTGTTCGCCGAGCCTTTGTTGACGAGTTATGGCCTTTTTTTCGGTAAAAAAAATGCAACTTTCGTGAAAAAAAATGCAACTTTCGCGAAAAAAGCTCAAAATGTAAACGTGAATACACCATTCGATTCGTCTCGACGAGAGGATTCCGAAAATGCCCTCGTTTTTGCATTTTCGTCAATTTTAGTCAGAGTTATGGTGCTTTTTCAGCAGAAAAAGTGCAACTTTCGTGAAAAAAAATGCAACTTTCGCGAAAAAAGGCCAAATCTGACTTTTTCCCCACAATTTTTTTGAAAATCATAAAAAAAATTGTTTAATTTGATGAAAAATTGTGTAAAATGTTGAAAAATTGCGTGAAATGTTGCTCAAGTTGTCGAAAAATTGTTAAATTTGATGAAAAAATTGTGTAAAATGTTGAAAATTAGCGTAGAAAAGTGTTTTACATGTTGAAAAATTGCGTAAATTGTTGCCTAAAAGGTGGAAAAATTGCCTAAATTGATGAAAAAGTGTGTAAAACATTGAAAAAAGTCGTAAAATTGCTTCAATTGTCGAGAAATCTTGCATAAATTGATGAAAAATTGTGTGAAATGTTGAAAAAAAGTTGTAAAATTGCTTCAAATGTTGAAAAATTGCATGAATTGTTGCAGTTTTTCGACAATTCTCTCAATTTTTAACAAATATCTCGACTTTTTCACACAATTTTCAACAATTTAAACAATTTTTCGACAAATTAATGCAATTTTACGACTTTTTTCCCAACATTTTACACAATTTTTCATCAAGTTTAACAATTTTTCGACAACTTGAGCAACATTTCACGCAATTTTTCAACATTTTACACAATTTTTCATCAAATAAAACAATTTTTCGACAATTTGAAGCAATTTTACAACTTTTTTTCAACATTTCACACAATTTTTCATCAATTTATGCAGGATTTCTCGACAATTGAAGCAATTTTACGAATTTTTTCAATGTTTTACACACTTTTTTATCAATTTAGGCAATTTTTCCACCTTTTAAGCAACATTTCACGCAATTTTTCAACATTTTACACAATTTTTCATCAAATTAAACAATTTTTCGACAATTTGAGCAACATTTCACGCAATTTTTCAACAAAAAAGACACTTTTCTACGGAAATTTTCAAAATTTTACACAATTTTTCATCAAATTAAACAATTTTTTTATGATTTTCAAAAAAATTGTGGGGAAAAAGTCAGATTTGGCCTTTTTTCGCGAAAGTTGCATTTTTTTTCACGAAAGTTGCATTTTTTCTGCTGAAAAAGCACCATAACTCTGACTAAAATTGACGAAAATGCAAAAACGAGGGCATTTTCGGAATCCTTTCGTCGAGACGAATCGAATGGTGTAATCACTTTTTAATTTTAACCTTTTTCTGCAAAAGTTGCATTTTTTGAACTGAAAAATCAGTTCCTTTGCAGAAAAATCAGCATAACTTTGATAAAAATCGACGAAAATGCAAAAACGAGGGCATTTTCGGAATCCTCTCGTCGAGACGAATCGAATGGTGTATTTACTTTTTGTTTTTGAGCTTTTTTCGCAAAAGTTGCCTTTTTTTTACCGAAAAAAAGGCCATAACTCGTCAACAAAGGCTCGGCGAACAAAACGGTCGCCGGATTCGGAATCAGCGACCTCGAATTAGTCGAAAACGACACAAATCTCGAATTTTTTGAAAATCATCAATTTTCGAAAAAACCATGAACTAACCCCTTATGATTTTTTTGGATTTTGATGATTTTCAAAAAATTCGAGATTTGTGTCGTTTTCGACTAATTCGAGGTCGCTGATTCCGAATCCGGCGACCGTTTTGTTCGCCGAGCCTTTGTTGACGAGTTATGGCCTTTTTTCGGTAAAAAAAATGCAACTTTCGTGAAAAAAATGCAACTTTCGCGAAAAAAGCTCAAAATGTAAACGTGAATACACCATTCGATTCGTCTCGACGAGAGGATTCCGAAAATGCCCTCGTTTTTGCATTTTCGTCAATTTTAGTCAGAGTTATGGTGCTTTTTCAGCAGAAAAAGTGCAACTTTCGTGAAAAAAAAATGCAACTTTCGCGAAAAAAAGGCCAAATCTGACTTTTTCCCCACAATTTTTTTGAAAATCATAAAAAAATTGTTTAATTTGATGAAAAATTGTGTAAAATGTTGAAAAATTGCGTGAAATGTTGCTCAAGTTGTCGAAAAATTGTTAAATTTGATGAAAAATTGTGTAAAATGTTGAAAATTAGCGTAGAAAAGTGTTTTACATGTTGAAAAATTGCGTAAATTGTTGCCTAAAAGGTGGAAAAATTGCCTAAATTGATGAAAAAGTGTGTAAAACATTGAAAAAAGTCGTAAAATTGCTTCAATTGTCGAGAAATCTTGCATAAATTGATGAAAAATTGTGTGAAATGTTGAAAAAAAGTTGTAAAATTGCTTCAAATGTTGAAAAATTGCATGAATTGTTGCAGTTTTTCGACAATTCTCTCAATTTTTAACAAATATCTCGACTTTTTCACACAATTTTCAACAATTTAAACAATTTTTCGACAAATTAATGCAATTTTACGACTTTTTTCCCAACATTTTACACAATTTTTCATCAAGTTTAACAATTTTTCGACAACTTGAGCAACATTTCACGCAATTTTTCAACATTTTACACAATTTTTCATCAAATAAAACAATTTTTCGACAATTTGAAGCAATTTTACAACTTTTTTTCAACATTTCACACAATTTTACATCAATTTATGCAGGATTTCTCGACAATTGAAGCAATTTTACGAATTTTTTCAATGTTTTACACACTTTTTTATCAATTTAGGCAATTTTTCCACCTTTTAAGCAACATTTCACGCAATTTTTCAACATTTTACACAATTTTTCATCAAATTAAACAATTTTTCGACAATTTGAGCAACATTTCACGCAATTTTTCAACAAAAAAGACACTTTTCTACGGAAATTTTCAAAATTTTACACAATTTTTCATCAAATTAAACAATTTTTTATGATTTTCAAAAAAATTGTGGGGAAAAAGTCAGATTTGGCCTTTTTTCGCGAAAGTTGCATTTTTTTTCACGAAAGTTGCATTTTTTCTGCTGAAAAAGCACCATAACTCTGACTAAAATTGACGAAAATGCAAAAAACGAGGGCATTTTCGGAATCCTCTCGTCGAGACGAATCGAATGGTGTAATCACTTTTTAATTTTAACCTTTTTCTGCAAAAGTTGCATTTTTTGAACTGAAAAATCAGTTCCTTTGCAGAAAAATCAGCATAACTTTGATAAAAATCGACCAAAATGCAAAAACGAGGGCATTTTCGGAATCCTCTCGTCGAGACGAATCGAATGGTGTATTTACTTTTTGTTTTTGAGCTTTTTTCGCAAAAGTTGCCTTTTTTTTACCGAAAAAAAGGCCATAACTCGTCAACAAAGGCTCGGCGAACAAAACGGTCGCCGGATTCGGAATCAGCGACCTCGAATTAGTCGAAAACGACACAAATCTCGAATTTTTTGAAAATCATCAATTTTCGAAAAAACCATGAACTAACCCCTTATGATTTTTTTGGATTTTGATGATTTTCAAAAAATTCGAGATTTGTGTCGTTTTCGACTAATTCGAGGTCGCTGATTCCGAATCCGGCGACCGTTTTGTTCGCCGAGCCTTTGTTGACGAGTTATGGCCTTTTTTTCGGTAAAAAAAATGCAACTTTCGTGAAAAAAATGCAACTTTCGCGAAAAAAGCTCAAAATGTAAACGTGAATACACCATTCGATTCGTCTCGACGAGAGGATTCCGAAAATGCCCTCGTTTTTGCATTTTCGTCAATTTTAGTCAGAGTTATGGTGCTTTTTCAGCAGAAAAAGTGCAACTTTCGTGAAAAAAAAATGCAACTTTCGCGAAAAAAGGCCAAATCTGACTTTTTCCCCACAATTTTTTTGAAAATCATAAAAAAATTGTTTAATTTGATGAAAAATTGTGTAAAATGTTGAAAAATTGCGTGAAATGTTGCTCAAGTTGTCGAAAAATTGTTAAATTTGATGAAAAATTGTGTAAAATGTTGAAAATTAGCGTAGAAAAGTGTTTTACATGTTGAAAAATTGCGTAAAGTGTTGCCTAAAAGGTGGAAAAATTGCCTAAATTGATGAAAAAGTGTGTAAAACATTGAAAAAAGTCGTAAAATTGCTTCAATTGTCGAGAAATCTTGCATAAATTGATGAAAAATTGTGTGAAATGTTGAAAAAAAGTTGTAAAATTGCTTCAAATGTTGAAAAATTGCATGAATTGTTGCAGTTTTTCGACAATTCTCTCAATTTTTAACAAATATCTCGACTTTTTCACACAATTTTCAACAATTTAAACAATTTTTCGACAAATTAATGCAATTTTACGACTTTTTTCCCAACATTTTACACAATTTTTCATCAAGTTTAACAATTTTTCGACAACTTGAGCAACATTTCACGCAATTTTTCAACATTTTACACAATTTTTCATCAAATAAAACAATTTTTCGACAATTTGAAGCAATTTTACAACTTTTTTTCAACATTTCACACAATTTTTCATCAATTTATGCAGGATTTCTCGACAATTGAAGCAATTTTACGAATTTTTTCAATGTTTTACACACTTTTTTATCAATTTAGGCAATTTTTCCACCTTTTAAGCAACATTTCACGCAATTTTTCAACATTTTACACAATTTTTCATCAAATTAAACAATTTTTCGACAATTTGAGCAACATTTCACGCAATTTTTCAACAAAAAAGACACTTTTCTACGGAAATTTTCAAAATTTTACACAATTTTTCATCAAATTAAACAATTTTTTTATGATTTTCAAAAAAATTGTGGGGAAAAAGTCAGATTTGGCCTTTTTTCGCGAAAGTTGCATTTTTTTTTCACGAAAGTTGCATTTTTTCTGCTGAAAAAGCACCATAACTCTGACTAAAATTGACGAAAATGCAAAAACGAGGGCATTTTCGGAATCCTCTCGTCGAGACGAATCGAATGGTGTAATCACTTTTTAATTTTAACCTTTTTCTGCAAAAGTTGCATTTTTTGAACTGAAAAATCAGTTCCTTTGCAGAAAAATCAGCATAACTTTGATAAAAATCGACCAAAATGCAAAAACGAGGGCATTTTCGGAATCCTCTCGTCGAGACGAATCGAATGGTGTATTTACTTTTTGTTTTTGAGCTTTTTTCGCAAAAGTTGCCTTTTTTTTACCGAAAAAAAGGCCATAACTCGTCAACAAAGGCTCGGCGAACAAAACGGTCGCCGGATTCGGAATCAGCGACCTCGAATTAGTCGAAAACGACACAAATCTCGAATTTTTTGAAAATCATCAATTTTCGAAAAAACCATGAACTAACCCCTTATGATTTTTTTGGATTTTGATGATTTTCAAAAAATTCGAGATTTGTGTCGTTTTCGACTAATTCGAGGTCGCTGATTCCGAATCCGGCGACCGTTTTGTTCGCCGAGCCTTTGTTGACGAGTTATGGCCTTTTTTTCGGTAAAAAAAAATGCAACTTTCGTGAAAAAAATGCAACTTTCGCGAAAAAAGCTCAAAATGTAAACGTGAATACACCATTCGATTCGTCTCGACGAGAGGATTCCGAAAATGCCCTCGTTTTTGCATTTTCGTCAATTTTAGTCAGAGTTATGGTGCTTTTTCAGCAGAAAAAGTGCAACTTTCGTGAAAAAAAAATGCAACTTTCGCGAAAAAAAGGCCAAATCTGACTTTTTCCCCACAATTTTTTTGAAAATCATAAAAAAATTGTTTAATTTGATGAAAAATTGTGTAAAATGTTGAAAAATTGCGTGAAATGTTGCTCAAGTTGTCGAAAAATTGTTAAATTTGATGAAAAATTGTGTAAAATGTTGAAAATTAGCGTAGAAAAGTGTTTTACATGTTGAAAAATTGCGTAAATTGTTGCCTAAAAGGTGGAAAAATTGCCTAAATTGATGAAAAAGTGTGTAAAACATTGAAAAAAGTCGTAAAATTGCTTCAATTGTCGAGAAATCTTGCATAAATTGATGAAAAATTGTGTGAAATGTTGAAAAAAAGTTGTAAAATTGCTTCAAATGTTGAAAAATTGCATGAATTGTTGCAGTTTTTCGACAATTCTCTCAATTTTTAACAAATATCTCGACTTTTTCACACAATTTTCAACAATTTAAACAATTTTTCGACAAATTAATGCAATTTTACGACTTTTTTCCCAACATTTTACACAATTTTTCATCAAGTTTAACAATTTTTCGAAAAACTTGAGCAACATTTCACGCAATTTTTCAACATTTTACACAATTTTTCATCAAATAAAACAATTTTTCGACAATTTGAAGCAATTTTACAACTTTTTTTCAACATTTCACACAATTTTTCATCAATTTATGCAGGATTTCTCGACAATTGAAGCAATTTTACGAATTTTTTCAATGTTTTACACACTTTTTTATCAATTTAGGCAATTTTTCCACCTTTTAAGCAACATTTCACGCAATTTTTCAACATTTTACACAATTTTTCATCAAATTAAACAATTTTTCGACAATTTGAGCAACATTTCACGCAATTTTTCAACAAAAAAGACACTTTTCTACGGAAATTTTCAAAATTTTACACAATTTTTCATCAAATTAAACAATTTTTTTATGATTTTCAAAAAAATTGTGGGGAAAAAGTCAGATTTGGCCTTTTTTCGCGAAAGTTGCATTTTTTTTCACGAAAGTTGCATTTTTTCTGCTGAAAAAGCACCATAACTCTGACTAAAATTGACGAAAATGCAAAAACGAGGGCATTTTCGGAATCCTCTCGTCGAGACGAATCGAATGGTGTAATCACTTTTTAATTTTAACCTTTTTCTGCAAAAGTTGCATTTTTTGAACTGAAAAATCAGTTCCTTTGCAGAAAAATCAGCATAACTTTGATAAAAATCGACCAAAATGCAAAAACGAGGGCATTTTCGGAATCCTCTCGTCGAGACGAATCGAATGGTGTATTTACTTTTTGTTTTTGAGCTTTTTTCGCAAAAGTTGCCTTTTTTTTACCGAAAAAAAGGCCATAACTCGTCAACAAAGGCTCGGCGAACAAAACGGTCGCCGGATTCGGAATCAGCGACCTAGAATTAGTCGAAAACGACACAAATCTCGAATTTTTTGAAAATCATCAATTTTCGAAAAAACCATGAACTAACCCCTTATGATTTTTTTGGATTTTGATGATTTTCAAAAAATTCGAGATTTGTGTCGTTTTCGACTAATTCGAGGTCGCTGATTCCGAATCCGGCGACCGTTTTGTTCGCCGAGCCTTTGTTGACGAGTTATGGCCTTTTGTTCGGTAAAAAAATGCAACTTTCGTGAAAAAAATGCAACTTTCGCGAAAAAAGCTCAAAATGTAAACGTGAATACACCATTCGATTCGTCTCGACGAGAGGATTCCGAAAATGCCCTCGTTTTTGCATTTTCGTCAATTTTAGTCAGAGTTATGGTGCTTTTTCAGCAGAAAAAGTGCAACTTTCGTGAAAAAAAAGCAACTTTCGCGAAAAAAAGGCCAAATCTGACTTTTTCCCCACAATTTTTTTGAAAATCATAAAAAAATTGTTTAATTTGATGAAAAATTGTGTAAAATGTTGAAAAATTGCGTGAAATGTTGCTCAAGTTGTCGAAAAATTGTTAAATTTGATGAAAAATTGTGTAAAATGTTGAAAATTAGCGTAGAAAAGTGTTTTACATGTTGAAAAATTGCGTAAATTGTTGCCTAAAAGGTGGAAAAATTGCCTAAATTGATGAAAAAGTGTGTAAAACATTGAAAAAAGTCGTAAAATTGCTTCAATTGTCGAGAAATCTTGCATAAATTGATGAAAAATTGTGTGAAATGTTGAAAAAAAGTTGTAAAATTGCTTCAAATGTTGAAAAATTGCATGAATTGTTGCAGTTTTTCGACAATTCTCTCAATTTTTAACAAATATCTCGACTTTTTCACACAATTTTCAACAATTTAAACAATTTTTCGACAAATTAATGCAATTTTACGACTTTTTTCCCAACATTTTACACAATTTTTCATCAAGTTTAACAATTTTTCGACAACTTGAGCAACATTTCACGCAATTTTTCAACATTTTACACAATTTTTCATCAAATAAAACAATTTTTCGACAATTTGAAGCAATTTTACAACTTTTTTTCAACATTTCACACAATTTTTCATCAATTTATGCAGGATTTCTCGACAATTGAAGCAATTTTACGAATTTTTTCAATGTTTTACACACTTTTTTATCAATTTAGGCAATTTTTCCACCTTTTAAGCAACATTTCACGCAATTTTTCAACATTTTACACAATTTTTCATCAAATTAAACAATTTTTCGACAATTTGAGCAACATTTCACGCAATTTTTCAACAAAAAAGACACTTTTCTACGGAAATTTTCAAAATTTTACACAATTTTTCATCAAATTAAACAATTTTTTTATGATTTTCAAAAAAATTGTGGGGAAAAAGTCAGATTTGGCCTTTTTTCGCGAAAGTTGCATTTTTTTTCACGAAAGTTGCATTTTTTCTGCTGAAAAAGCACCATAACTCTGACTAAAATTGACGAAAATGCAAAAACGAGGGCATTTTCGGAATCCTCTCGTCGAGACGAATCGAATGGTGTAATCACTTTTTAATTTTAACCTTTTTCTGCAAAAGTTGCATTTTTTGAACTGAAAAATCAGTTCCTTTGCAGAAAAATCAGCAAAACTTTGATAAAAATCGACCAAAATGCAAAAACGAGGGCATTTTCGGAATCCTCTCGTCGAGACGAATCGAATGGTGTATTTACTTTTTGTTTTTGAGCTTTTTTCGCAAAAGTTGCCTTTTTTTTACCGAAAAAAAGGCCATAACTCGTCAACAAAGGCTCGGCGAACAAAACGGTCGCCGGATTCGGAATCAGCGACCTCGAATTAGTCGAAAACGACACAAATCTCGAATTTTTTGAAAATCATCAATTTTCGAAAAAACAATGAACTAACCCCTTATGATTTTTTTGGATTTTGATGATTTTCAAAAAATTCGAGATTTGTGTCGTTTTCGACTAATTCGAGGTCGCTGTTTCCGAATCCGGCGACCGTTTTGTTCGCCGAGCCTTTGTTGACGAGTTATGGCCTTTTTTTCGGTAAAAAAAATGCAACTTTCGTGAAAAAAATGCAACTTTCGCGAAAAAAGCTCAAAATGTAAACGTGAATACACCATTCGATTCGTCTCGACGAGAGGATTCCGAAAATGCCCTCGTTTTTGCATTTTCGTAAATTTTAGTCAGAGTTATGGTGCTTTTTCAGCAGAAAAAGTGCAACTTTCGTGAAAAAAAATGCAACTTTCGCGAAAAAAGGCCAAATCTGACTTTTTCCCCACAATTTTTTTGAAAATCATAAAAAAATTGTTTAATTTGATGAAAAATTGTGTAAAATGTTGAAAAATTGCGTGAAATTTTGCTCAAGTTGTCGAAAAATTGTTAAATTTGATGAAAAATTGTGTAAAATGTTGAAAATTAGCGTAGAAAAGTGTTTTACATGTTGAAAAATTGCGTAAATTGTTGCCTAAAAGGTGGAAAAATTGCCTAAATTGATGAAAAAGTGTGTAAAACATTTAAAAAAGTCGTAAAATTGCTTCAATTGTCGAGAAATCTTGCATAAATTGATGAAAAATTGTGTGAAATGTTGAAAAAAAGTTGTAAAATTGCTTCAAATGTTGAAAAATTGCATGAATTGTTGCAGTTTTTCGACAATTCTCTCAATTTTTAACAAATATCTCGACTTTTTCACACAATTTTCAACAATTTAAACAATTTTTCGACAAATTAATGCAATTTTACGACTTTTTTCCCAACATTTTACACAATTTTTCATCAAATTTAACAATTTTTCGACAACTTGAGCAACATTTCACGCAATTTTTCAACATTTTACACAATTTTTCATCAAATAAAACAATTTTTCGACAATTTTAAGCAATTTTACAACTTTTTTTCAACATTTCACACAATTTTTCATCAATTTATGCAAGATTTCTCGACAATTGAAGCAATTTTACGAATTTTTTCAATGTTTTACACACTTTTTTATCAATTTAGGCAATTTTTCCACCTTTTAAGCAACATTTCACGCAATTTTTCAAAATTTTACACAATTTTTCATCAAATTAAACAATTTTTCGACAATTTGAGCAACATTTCACGCAAATTTTCAACAAAAAAGACACTTTTCTACGGAAATTTTCAAAATTTTACACAATTTTTCATCAAATTAAACAATTTTTTTATGATTTTCAAAAAAATTGTGGGGAAAAAGTCAGATTTGGCCTTTTTTTGCGAAAGTTGCATTTTTTTTCACGAAAGTTGCATTTTTTCTGCTGAAAAAGCACCATAACTCTGACTAAAATTGACGAAAATGCAAAAACGAGGGCATTTTCGGAATCCTCTCGTCGAGACGAATCGAATGGTGTAATCACTTTTTAATTTTAACCTTTTTCTGCAAAAGTTGCATTTTTTGAACTGAAAAATCAGTTCCTTTGCAGAAAAATCAGCATAACTTTGATAAAAATCGACCAAAATGCAAAAACGAGGGCATTTTCGGAATCCTCTCGTCGAGACGAATCGAATGGTGTATTTACTTTTTGTTTTTGAGCTTTTTTCGCAAAAGTTGCCTTTTTTTTACCGAAAAAAAGGCCATAACTCGTCAACAAAGGCTCGGCGAACAAAACGGTCGCCGGATTCGGAATCAGCGACCTCGAATTAGTCGAAAACGACACAAATCTCGAATTTTTTGAAAATCATCAATTTTCGAAA
>JAVBJF010001182.1:0-18724 GCA_033439095.1 Pseudococcus viburni | reverse complement strand
AAATTTTGAATGAAAAAGGTACACTTTTGTCTCTGATTAAACTCGAAAGCGGTGAACTTTCAGAAGAAAACACATATCACAAAAATTGTAGAGGAAAAATTGAAATTTTGAGATTTTCAAACCAATTTAAAATCCATTCAGTCGTTTTCGAGATACATAACATTGAACTTTGAAAAATTTGACTGAAAAATGGTTTGAGATTTATTCAAAGACAAAGTGTACATTTTTCAGTCAAATTTTTCAGAGTTCAATGTTAAATATCTCGAAAACGGCTGAATGGATTTCAAATCGGTTTGAAAATCTCAAAATTTCAATCTCTCCTCTACAATTTTTGTGATATGTGTTTTCTTCTGAATGTTCACCGCTTTCGAGTTTAATCAAAGACAAAAGTGTACATTATTCATTCAAATTTCTCAAAGTTCAAAGTTCAATATCTTGAAAACGGCTGAATGGATTTTAGATCGGTTTGAAAATCTCAAAATTTCGATCCTTCCTCTACAATTTTTGTGATATGGGTTTTCTTCTGAAAGTTCACAGCTTTCGAGTTTAATCGAAGACAAAATTGTACCTTTTTCATTCAAATTTCTCAAATTTTCGCCGTTTTTATTGATTTATTCAAATTTCTCAAACTTCAAAGTTAAATATCTCGAAAACGGTTGAATGGATTTTAAATCGGTTTGAAAATTTGAAAATTTCAAGCTTTCCTCTACAATTTTTGTGATATACGTCCCCTTCTGAAAGTTCACAGCTTTCGAGTTTATTCAAGGGCAAAGTGTACATTTTTCAGTCAAATTTCGCAAAGTTCAAAGTTCAATATCTCGAAAACGGCTGAATGGATTTGAAATCGGTTTGAAAATCTCAAAATTTCAATCTTTCCTCTACAATTTTTGTGATATGTGTTTTCTTCTGAAAGTTCACCACTTTCGAGTTTGCTCGAAGACAAAAGTGTACATAAACGTATATATATATATACGTGAACTGAGACCTTTTCGCCTCCGTAGATAACACAGACGTCTTCGCCTCCGGTAGTAGAAATAGGTTTAGACGTGTATACTTTGCAGAATTAGATTCCTCATATCAAAATTAGTAAGAGCACACTTAGAGGGGAAAAAATTTCTAAAATTTTTTTTTGTATATTTTTTTGATGTATGTGAGTCTTGAGGCCTCCATCAATAAAACAGTTTTTTCGCTTCCAGTGGGAATGTATACATCTTAGAATGTATACTTTTCACCTCCGCCAACGTTGCCAGTTGTTTGAGATCAGATTTCACATTTTTGTAGATAAGATGACATACTGGGTTTTATATTTTCGCCAGTGTAAGATCATTAACTGACTCTCGACCTGACTGTCAATCAAAACAGATTGAGAGTGGTTGGTTGTGTTCAAGTGGTTGTTTTGAATGAGATGTCGACTTGTTAACATGCAATCGTTTCAAGCTACACAAAAATAACTGGTAATTTTAGTAGGTAGCTCAAGAGAGATAGAATTGAAAAAATTTCTTTAAAAAAACATGCATGTTACTAGAAATTTCAACGCTTGAAAAGCTACCATACGATATCCAAAGCCTATGATAAAATCGCACCGCACCAACCCTCCATTGCATTTTTCGGGGGTGGACCCCTTCTGGAGGAGAAATCATTTTTAACCAATTTCGTTGAAATTCCCGTAGGAAGTTTTTTAAATGTAGAAATACTCCCAAAAAAATTCAGGCCTCCTCGACCTCAAGGGCTGAGCTATCGCCTCCCAAAGTTGGGCATTTTTAGTAAAATGACAAAAAAAACCCGAGTTTTTCGATTATAAAACTGTACCAAAATTTAATTTTTCGGAATTTTTTATTTTTTATTTACATTTGAGATAACAAATTCGACTATAATGCTTTTCACTCAGGGTATGGTCCCTTTAAAGTACATACAGATCGTGGTTTTTCCCGCAAAAAATGACCTCAAAGTCAAAACACAGCTGAGCCAAAAGTGACATTTTGCAAGAAAGTAAAAATTTAAAATCAGGGTGTCTTCTTTCTGGAAAACGTCAGTAAGTTTTGGAATTTTCCCTGGAATTTTGAATTTTTTAAAAACATTTTCTCTCGCTACGTTCGAGGTCAATTAGCACTACTTTTTCACAGAATTTATTTAAAATCGATTTTTTTTGGAAACGTACCTATACTTTTCAATAAACTATGATGGGGTACCCTGATGCCTTTGACCATAATGTTGGGAAAAAAATGAGGAAATGAAGAGAAACCAAAATAATTATTGGTCACGTTTTTGGAAAACCTCTATGAGAGAGAAAAGTGATGAATTTTCATTTTTTTGAGTATTTTTTTGCAAAAATGTTCGCCCTCACTTTGCTCAGATTCAACATATTGGCGTATCTCAACAAAATTATTGATAATTTATCCCTTCATTGATTTTTATTTACTGGAAACAGGGTGAAAATATTGCAGAAGCTTGGTTGGAATTTATGAATTTGAGGAACGTATTTTTATTTTTTCTGATGGGAGGGGAGATGAGCAGTGATTTTTGAAGAAATTTTCAAATTTTAAGTTCGGAAAAAACATAATTTTCATTCGCATGATTTGGTAGACACTTTGATATAATTTTTTTTCATTTTTCAAATTTTTAAATTTTGAATCAAAACAGATTTTTTCATTTTTATTTGACTTTTTTTCTGTAATAAATTTAAGTTCTTGAGTTTTATGTGGGGGAGGGAGGTTCAGAAATTTTCAGAATTGAATTTGAGTCGTGTTTGTAGCCGGAAAAATGAGGCATCTAAAAATCAAGTAAAAAGTTGTGATTTTATGCGAAAAAAATTACGTTTTCCTCTATGTACATGTTACGCCTAATCCATGTAATTGTATGATGCATGAAATGGGCAAAATTTTTTGCCAATTTCATAAATTCTGCCTAATTCGTGAAATTTTATAATTCAAAGCCCTTGATAATTTTTTTTATTCCATTGGAAAAAATTCAAAATATTTCAGCATAGAGAGAAAACTTTCAGCTACATTTCAGAATAACATTCATTACGTCACTTCCATTAGAAAATTCATCATGTAATAAAGAAAAATTTTCATTATTATAAATTTTCCAATTAGTATAAAAATTTTTATAATGGAGGTAACGTAATCAATGTTATTCTGAAATGTTGCTGAAAGTTTGCTCTCTATGCTGAAATATTTCGAATTTTTTCCAGTGGAATACGAAAAATTATCAAAAGCTTTGAATTATAAAATTTCACGAATTAGGCAGAATTCATGAAATAGGCAAAAATTTTGCCTATTTCATGCATTAGGCAATTACATGGATTAGGCGTAACATATGTACATACATATCATGAATATCATTTGTAAAAGGTCTGGAAAATTTCAAAAATTGATCTGGAAAACCTGGAAAAGTCAGGGAAAATAATTTTTGAAATATTGTGGACATCCTGAAAATGTTCAATATGATATTCAGAGTAGGTGGTGAAAACGCACCGCCCCTACCTCTGGTGTTTTCTGCGGGGAATGGGGCTAAATAAGCAGTTTCGAAAAATTAATTTTTGTACAGATTTTGCTCAAATTAAGGTGGGGGATTGTTCAGGTGCAGAAGAACTGCTTGACAATTTTTTAGTCACCTCGGTATCTGGGAGATGAGCCATCACTTCCTAAAATGAAAAATTTTGGACAAAAATAACAAAAAAATGAACGCGTTTTTTGCTTTAAAGCAAAAATCTTAGAACATGGATATGTCAGTAAGATATACCATACTCTCAAATTTAATATAATTCTTCAGGATGTTCATCAACTTATATTCAACATGGGATGTACTTCTTTCAGTGCCCTTAAGGTATGGCAGCTTCATTTAGTTACTGTGTTACTGGTATTACACAGGTCTAAAGACACTTTTGATTACCATCAAGGAGAGGGATGCACCATTTACTCAGCTTCTAGTGCTGTGCCTCTACCAAACTAGTGCATATCTCCCCAACTACTATCTCTCAGACAATCATTTTCCGGCAATCTTTCCCAACTTTCTGTCTGACATTCTGTCTAACTTTCCATCCAACATTCCATCTTACGCTCCATCTAACTTCTTTGAGTCTAACATAATGTCATTATGTCTTAATTTAAAAATGTTACTGTCTAACCCTTAATATAATGCTCCATCTAACTTTCCATCTAACGTTCCATCTAACTTCTTCCAGTCTAACATAATGTCATTATGTCATAATCTAAAAATGTAACCGTTTAAAACTCCATATAACGCTCCTTCTAACTTTCCATATAATAATCCATCTATTTCCGATTGAATTTCCGATCGACTTACTTTCCGACCGACTTTCCGATCGACCGACTTTCCGATCGATCGACTTTCCGATCAAATTTCCGATCGAATTTTTGATCAACTTTTCGACTGACCTTTCGACAACTTTTTGACTTACTTTTCGACTGACCTTTCGACCAACTTTTCAACCAACCTTTCAACAGCTTTCCAACTATCTTTCTGATTTCCAACTATCTTTTCAACTCAAATTTTCAATCAACTTTTCGACAGCTTTCCAACCAACTTTCTGATTTCCAACTATCTTTTCAACCGACTTTTTGACCGACTTTAATCTCTCCAAGTCTAACATGTTATCAGCAAATTATCATGTTCAAATATGATATTTAATTATATTTATGTTTTTTCAAGCCTAACATAATGTCATTATGTCTTGATCCACTGTGATCATTACACATAACCCGTAGCTCATCCAAGTCTAACATGATATCAGCAAATTATTATGTTCAAATATAATATTTAATTTTATTTATAAGTTTTTTCAAGTCTAACATAATGTTATAATGTCTTGATCCACCCTAACAACATAATGTCATTATGTCTTGATCCACTGTGATCATTACACATAACCCGTAAACCGTCCAAGTCTAACATAATATCAGCAAATTATTATGTTAAAATATAATATTTAATTTTATTTATAAGTTTTTTTAAGTCTAACATAATGTCATAATGTCTTGATCCACCGTAACCGTAAGAATTTTCAAGCGTAACCATTTTCAGGCGTAAGAATTTTCTAGCGTAACCATTTTCAGGCGTAAGAATTTTCTAGCGTAACAATTTCAAAATTTTACCCCCCAGGCCTAAAGACATATCCATGTCAAAAAGAAGTTTATCGATTACACCCCCCTCCCGAGATTTTATTTTTGAAAATTGGGTATTTATACATTTTAAGATGACAAGTCTGACTAGCCCATCAACCTTTTCATTCAGTGTTTCTAACCATTCTCACCGTGAAATATTTTAAAGCAAAAAATTGTCATTTTCTTGCAAAATGTCATTTTTTGTTGAAAAAAACATCGTGTGGGGAGAGGGTGGAGGTTAAATTTAAATACCCTGAATGAAAAAGATGATGGGGGTACTCTCTCATTTCGAATCAGTGAAAAATCACTGATAAACAGTCAGAATTGCAGCACAGGAAAAATCAGCGAAATTCACTGATTTTCAGTGATTTTTCACTGATTATTCAAAAAATTTCACAGATTTTTCAGTGAATTTCATAAATATCATTGAGTTTTCAGTGAATTTTCACTGGTTTCCAGTGATTTTCTTTCACTGATTTTCTCCTGTGCTGCAATTCTAACTGTTTCTCAGTGATTTTCGGTAATTTTCACTGATTTATAATTGAGAGAGTAGAATAAAAATGGAAAGTAACAAATTTTTCAAAAATAAAATTTTAGTGCAGTTTTATATTTTTATAATCGAAAAACTCGTTTTTTTTGTAACCAAAAATGCCCAACTTTGGGAAACGATTGCTCAGCCCCTGAGGTCGAGGGGGTCTAACATTTTTTGGGAATACTGGTCCTCCCCCACAAAAAGCAATCAGGGCTGGAGCAGTGTGGTTTTATAGCAAACTCTGGACATCATGTAGAAGCTTTTTAAGCGATAAAAATGATAAAATTTCGATTTACATATTTGCCTTTTTTCAAAGTACATTTCTCCTGAGTTACTTTCAAAGGAGCTACCCAAGGTCTGACACGCCGAATTGAAAATTTTTCGCGGGCTTGTAGAGCATCACTGATCACAAGAAACTTTCATAGCCAAAATTTCAGCCCCTAAAGTTGACTTGGAGTGGAGTTATGAGGGTTTGAATTTTGGAAAATCGTCCAATAGGTACACCGGAAAAATTACAAAAATCTAAATATCACGCCCCCATATGGAATTTAGGAGATGAATTTTCTGCCTCAATCTACCCGCGGTATATGTAGGTCATCTGAAGATGGGATAGTCGGAAAAAATTCAAAAAATGTAGATTTTTGTAGTTCTTCCGGTGTACCTATTGGGCGATTTTTCTAAATTCAAACCCTCACAACTTCACCCCAAGTCAACTTTAGGAGCTGAAATTTTGGCTATAGAAGTTTTTTGCGATGCTCGAAAAGCCTGTGAAAAAGTTTTCAATTTTACGTGTCAGACCTCGGGTAGCTCCTTTGTTAGTAACTCTCTTGACAAGAATTCTCCTAATTAGATGTAGTTTCCAGAATATAAATTTCAAAATTTCGACTTAGGCATTTTCAAGGGCTCTAATCAAGTGCAGGGAGAAAATGAAAACACGAAATCAGAGGCCTTCCGACCGGGGGGGGAGGGTGTTTCACCCCCAAGCATTTTCCAGTTGGAAAAGTTGGGTGAAGTTGGCAAAAAGTTGGCAGAAAAGTCCGAGTGATAAAAATTGAGAAAAGTTGTGAAATATGAAGTTGAAACAAAAACAATTTTATACTGGCAGTGTTGTAAATTTTTCATTAGAAAATTTCGTGGGTATTATGTGAGATTTGTTAGATCAGTGGCGTACCAATAGGGGGGGGGGGAGGACTTCCTCCTCCCTGAGGAAATTTTTTACTTGTGAGTTGGGAAAATTGAACATTTCAACACATTAGTTGGGAAAATTGGACAGTTGGGATTAATTTTTTTGATGAAAAATAATAAATAAAATGGTTATTTTAAAAGTTGGAAATCAACAAAATTTTCATTTGTTCCAACTCAAAATTGGTAACTTTCCCAACTCGAAAACAGTAAATTTCCAGACTCAAAATTGGTAATTTTCACTACTCAAAATTGGTTATTTTTCCAACTCAAAATCGGTCGTTCTCCCAAGTGATGAGTAAAAATGTCAGCTGGGACGATTGGTACTTATTTTTTAAATGAAAAATGAATAAATAAAATGATGATTACCGATTTTAAAAGTCGGAAATCACCAAAATTTTCACTTTATGATTTTCCCAACCTTTTCCAACTGAAAATTGATCATTTTTCCAGCGAAGAATTTGTAATAAATGCTTTTTTAGGAAAAAAATGATTAATTATCTTGCATTTTGAAAATTTTCACTCGTCAACCAAAAAAAATTTATATAGTTGTAAGTTTATTCTTCCAAAACACTATTTTATTGCACATTCAATTTGAGGTATTCTAAAATTTTTGCCCTCGCTTCGCTCGGGCTAAATCCATTTTTTTCATTTAAAAAAATTTAACTGTAAAGTTTATAAAAATTATTTCATTTAAACAATTTTTCTAAAACTTGATTTTAGAACCTTTTTGATGAAGTAACTTCACGTTTTGATTTCTAAACATGATTTCAAGTTTTTAATTTTTCTCAAAGTTGATTTTGATTTTTATAATAGGTATACTTTTAGGTTCAACGGTTCAAGTAAGATATAATTAAGCAGGGTCTCACCTAAAGAGGCAGAGGGCAAGTAAGTCCTCAGAACGATTTTTTTGGGGACCTCCTTTCAGAAATTATAATCCAAGTCTGGAATTACTCCCCAAAATCACGATCCAAATCACAATTCTTCAACCCATTCCTGAAATTACCTCCCAAATAAACATTTTTCAAAAACTTCGGCCTCGCTGCCTCGGCCGTACTGTATTTTTCTTTTCATAATTTTAAAATACTTGATTCAAATCCTACAAAAGTGATTTTTTTCGTATTTTTCCTCAAAATTATTTCAACTACTTTTATTACATTCTATCTTCTTAAAACTCATTTTCGATGCTTAAAAATCAAAATTTTCAAAAGCTTTGGCTTCGTTGTGCTCGGGCTTATCATACTTCTTTTGTTAAAGTAAAAGCAGCCAATTTTTCATTTAAGTTTATTAATTCAAAATATTGTTTTATTGTACTTTAAATTTGAGGTTTTCTAAAATTTTCGCCCTCACTTCGCTCGGGCCAATTTCATTTCTCTCATAGGCTATTCATATTAAAGCTACGTTAAGTACAAAATATTTTTTATTAAATTTTAAATTTTTTGAAATTTTTCACCCTTGCTTCGCTCGAAACAAATAAGACAATTCCAAAGGGGTTTTCATTTACAATGAAATTGGTCAGGGAAAAAATTTGAGATTGTAACATTTTTTTGTTATTATTATTTTTTAATCTGTTTTTATAAGTATCAATAAAGTGGTAATTTCTGTTCCTAAATAAATTTTTTTAATGAATATTGCTTCCGCAATGTTTTGAGAAAAATTAGCACTGGTAATTTTTTTAAAACAATCAATTGGCAAATTTGGAAAAATTAGTTGGCAAATTTAAAAAAAGTAGTTGGAAAATTTGAAGTTCTCACCTCCCCCAGAGCATATCGCTTCGGAAGGCCTCTGCACGAAATTTAATCAAAATTAAATATGGGTGTCAAAATGAACGTCTTAGAACGCTTGGATTCTGATTTTCATTATTACTTTGTTTTTTTTTGACCGTAAGTTTTGATAAAATTGCAATGTATTTTCATTTTGATAAGGTTTTATATCGCTTTGATTCCATGTAATTTTTGGTTAAATTGGTTTTTGAGTGAGTGATTTAAATTAGGTAAAATGGAAATCAACAATTCCGTCAAAATCACAACCTGCAATTTTGTAATACATAACTTCCTTAAAGAGAACAAAAAGTGGTATCCATGTAATTAAGTATTTTTCAAAATTTGGACATTTTTTTAAAAAACCAAATGGTACGATTTTCAAGCTTGGAAAGTTTTCTATGATTATCGAGGTTCCCAACAGGTGGCATTTGTATTCAGGGTTTTCAAAAATGAAAACAAAAAAAACCTTCGTAAAACCTCCCAAAAAATTTTCTATGCTAAAATTTTTCCAAGTTTTATCAAGCCTTGAAAAAATGTCATTAGGTATACCCCATATCAAAAATTTCGAGTGCTAAAGTTAATTTCTGGAATTATGACAAATTTTTGAAATTTCAAAATTACCTCATCATCCTGCAAAATGTAAAAATGTGAAGTAATCAACGAAAAAAACTGAAAAATTGTAAATACCCATTTCTAACTTCCCGAATCGATTGGAAGTGGTTTTGAGACTTTTCGGAGCCTCTAAAATTTTTTGGAATTTCTCAGCACTGGAGAAAAACTTATAAAAGTGGTTCATACGAACTTCAGCACCCATGATCGGGGGTCACCCAACCCATATTAGTGATTTATTTTATCGCCTGAAGCACAATTTTTCGCTAATTCGTATCCATATTTTTTGATAGAAAATATGGATACGAATTTCTAAAAATTGATCTTAAATCGATCCAATATGTCACCAATATGGGAAATCCGTGATTATGAGGTGCTGAAGTTCATATGGACCATTTTTATGTTTTTTTTTTTCATTGCTAGAAAATTCTAAAATTTTCTGTTCGCTCCGAAGCATCTTGGAACAGCTTCCAATCGACTCAGCAGGTCCAAAATAGAGTATCTACCATTTTTCAGATTTTTTCGTTGATTAGATCAAACTTTTGGATTTTGTAAGGCGATGAGGTAATTTTAAAATTTCAGAAATGAACTTGAGCACTTAAAATTTTATACTTTGGATTCTTTCTTGATGTGCTTACTTTATATTTCTATTTTCAATTCAGCTGAAAATTTTACTTTCGAGTCGGGATATCTTTCTTGTGAGGAGAAAATAGCAGTAAAATCGAAATTAGTATAATTTTGATGACCCCATATCCACAACGTTGACCTCTTATTCACAGAGTTGAAAAATCAAATGAAAATTCATACGCATTAAAAACAACAAAAGTAACACATTTTTCACCTCTCGAAAAGTTTTTTGAAATTTAATAGATGATTTTTATAGATCTTTTACGCTGATCACGAAAAAAGTAGTGAAAAAATTCCATCACCCAAAGATTTTTCACCTTTTTGAATTATTTGTTGAACTTTTTTTCACACTTTTGATAACTTTTGACACTTGAACTAAATTTTTTGAGTAAAAGAAAGCTTCAACAAAATAAATAAAATAGAACATAATCTGAGTGTGAAATATATTTTCTGTAGAGTTCAATTTGTTTTTCCTTAGAAGGTGTAACTTTCGAGATATTTTAGCTGAAAGTTCAAAGATCAACTTTTTTTTTAATGAAAATATTTCAAAAACTAAACCTCTTAGGAAAAAAATAATTAAGACTCTACAGAAAGAAAATTGTTCGCTATAAAATTCATGTTCTATTCATACATGTATGTACTTCCTTATTTATTTATTCATTTTTTTTTCGGAGACTTGATTTTCCTGGGAAATCGATTTTTTGTAATGAACTACATTTTCGACATTTATCATTTGTAACAATGGGAATACAATGACCGGAGAATCAGCAATTTTTTCGACGTAATTGATTCTGATCTATTTTCAGTTTTACTCCGGCACGTCAGAATTTTTTATAATTACAATTTTTTGTTGTGAATTTATTTTACAAATTTCGATGTAACTTTTGACCCTTAGAGTCGATTTTCTGAGCAAAGAAAGGGGGTTTAACGAAAAAAATAAATAAAACATGAATTGCAGGACGTAAAATTTCCATTCTGTCTGGTTAGAGTTTTGAGTGGACTGTATAATTAGTTTAAAAAAAGCACTGAGAGTCATTTCGCGTATATACATCGCAAATATATTTACAAAATGTCACAATTAGCAATAAAAACCATAAAAAGCTTGGTATAAAACCACTTGAAAATATACATTGAAAAGAGGTATGTTTACATGGCGAGATAAAACAGAACAGAAAAATATCGTACATCAAAACGTACGTAATATTAGGTACTATTTACAGATAAATTTACAATTGTATTACTCCGCATCCCCGAAGTCCGAGGTTTCTTATCTGTGGAGATAAGAGTACATGCAATGCACTGATGGAGTGCACTGAAAAGAATCTACCTTAGATAGGCGATCTTTTTTCATCCTAACAGAGCTCCCCCGGGAAGACCTGAAGGGTCTTTAGGGTTTCGAGCTGAAGAATCCGCTGTTGATGGATCAATTCGCTCTTCGATTGGCAGCTTCACCAATTGCTGCACTGACCTTTGGTATTCTGAGCCCTTTGCTCTCACAGTTACTACGCGCAATCGCCCTTTGGCGTCTGGTTTTCCGCTGATAATTCGCGCTAATGGCCAATTGCAGGGAGAAGATAGTTCCTTGATGATAACGATGTCGCCGATGCAAAGGTTCGGTGACTTGACTTTCCATTTGGATCGTGTTTGTAGCTGAGCCAAGTAACTCTGACGCCATTTTGTCCAAAATGAAGCGATCACTTGGCGATGCACCGTTAAACGTTCAGATAAAGATACTGGCTCCGAGTCAGGTTCACTTTGTTCAAGTAAATGTGAACCAACAAGAAAATGGCCAGGGGTTAATACGTCTATCGTGTCCAAATCCTTTGTACTTTTACGCTGGTACAAAGGTCGAGAGTTCATGATCGATTCGATGGTCGTAAGTACGGTCTTGAATTCATCTTCGGTAAATACGGAGCCTTTTGTCACAGCGAGAAGGTGTTTCTTGCCCGATTTTACCGCCGATTCCCAGATACCTCCGTGATGCGGTGATCTGGGTGTAATAAACTTCCAATTGATGGGAGATGTTGCGTGATTACGCTCCAATTCATTTTTCGCTCCTACGAAATTGGTCGCATTATCGGACCACATGATTGTGGGAATTCCGCGACGTGCGATAAACCGTTGAAAGGCAGCGATGAATGCTTGAGTAGATAAATCAGCTACCGATTCTATGTGTACTGCTCGAGTTGTTAAGCAAACGAAAAATGCAGCGTAATGTTTCAAATGCTTGGGTGACCGATGATTGGTACACCTTATCGTAAAGGGACCAGCAAAATCTACGCTCAAATTGGTAAATGGTCTAGCAACAGTTGTTCGTTCTGTTGGCAAATCACCCATAATCTGCTCAACTGGTTTCGCTCGCATTCTTGTGCACCAAACACAATCGTCGATAGTTTTTCTTACTAGTGATCGAATTCCAGTTACTATCCAATGTCTTCGTAAAATAAACGTTCTAGTAAAGGCTTGAGAAGCGTGGTAGTATTTCTCGTGAACATGGCGCACAAGTAATTTTGCCAAGTTCGATTGAGCATGCAAAATACGAGGATGTTTGAAATCGTAGGTGAGATTACTATTTCGCAAGCGACCTCCTACTCGTAATACGCCATCTTTATCCAAGAAAGGATCGATTGAAACCAAATTACTTTTTGCGTTAACTGGATCTCCTTGTTTTATCGCATTCATTTCCGTTTGAAACCAATGCAACTGAGATATTGCGTAAAGATGGTCGATCGCTTGAGTAGGAGTTACAACAGCGTTCCTATTTTTGGTACGAATACGTTCGATGAATGTTTTCACCAATGTGAATACTCGAACAAGCTTATTCAATGATGAGAAACGAGAGATAATTTCTTCACTGGCTGTTGAGCACGTGACCATTGAGTAATACGATTTGCAAATCTCTGGTGGATTTTTTGGCAAATCTATGTCCATTGAGCAATTAATTTCGTTTGTTAACCACGACGGACCATGGATCCACAACTGATTGTTGACCAGCGATTCAACCAATAGGCCACGAGTAACCAAATCAGCTGGATTCTCCTTCGTGTTGAAATAATTCCATCGATTGAACGGTATAAGCGAGGTTACATAATCGATACGATTACGCACGAAAACATCGTATTTCGAAGCAGGACCTTTTAGCCAAGCTAAGACTATTGTTGAGTCACAAAATGCAAAGGTATTCGAAATATTTAAGTCCAGTATTTCAGCGACATTCTTCATGAGTTTGGCAAGTAGTACGGTGCCTAGTAGTTCGAGTCTAGGTACCTTTATCTCCTTGAGTGGAGCTACTTTCGATTTTGAACAAATTAAGGTGACTTCAATCTTCCCAGATTGAGTATCATACGCTTTGAGATAAATAACAGCACCATACGCTTTGTTACTCGCATCGCTGAATCCAATAAGTTCGTATTTTTTCACTGTAAATGAAGCGTAACGTCTAGGTATTCGCAAATTGAACAGATTCGCCAAATCCGAGTAATATTCCAAGAATCGTTTTTTGATTTCGTCTGGGATGGGGTCGTCCCATTCAAGTCCTTGCCGCCACAAATCCTGCAACAGGATTTTTCCTTTGATAAGAATTGGATTTGCAAATCCAAGAGGATCGTATACGCTGGCAATTAGAGATGAAACTACGCGTTTTGTCAAGTTGACATCTGACAAGTTGACAGGCTTGAAGTTTATGCGAAATTCATCTTCAGTTGGGTACCACTGAAGTCCAAGAATTTTCGCAGCTCCGGACGATGAAAACGAAACAGCTTGCAAGGTATCCCGTAATTCCGGTTCAAATGCATCCAAAAATTCCTTAGAATTTGAAATATACTTCCGGAGTGGAAGTTTCGCTTTTTGTAACTCGTTGTGAATGAGTTTCGCCTTTTCAATCGCTTTTTCGACCGATTCTTCGCCAGATAGCAGATTATCCATCCAAATTTCTTTTCGAATTGCTTTTTCGATGTGAGGTAGGTCTTTTGGCACTTGCTTACCAACGACCTCTAAGCATTCGGTGGTTTGAAATCCAGCAGGGGTTGTTCCATACGTTACCGTGTTCAACTCATAAATTTGAACAGGTTCATCGATGTTAAAACGCCATAAAATCGACTGAAATGGTCGATCAAGTAAGTAAACGAGAACTTGACGAAAGAATTTTTCGATATCGGCAGAATACCCAACATCGTACATTCTAAATCCAATAATTAGATTAAACAGCGGTGGTTGCTTGATTAATCCATTCATAAGTAGTTGGTTGAGCGATAATTTGCCTTTTACGTAGGCTGATGCATTAAACACAGCTCTGAACTTCGTTGTAGTACTATCTTCGCGAATTACTGGCAAATGAGGTATATAATAGCGTTGAACATTCTTCGTAGTATCAGCCAACTGCATATGGCCAAGATCCAAGTATTCTTGCATGAATGCAACGTATTGCGAACGTAAATTTTCGCCTGCTTTCTCGTATTTCAACAATGCGCTATAGGCCTGATGATAGGTATTCGATAGATTCTCCAGCGATGATTTAAATGGTAGGCGAACTTGAAATCTACCATCTTGTAACCGTTCATACGTTTCTTCAAAGTGATTTTGACACAATTCATGTTCATGAAGCGTTAATTTGGGAGGAATTACTTCTTCCACTTCCCAGAATTTCTGCAATACATCGTGTACAGTTACACTCAGACAGCAGCATTTTGGATCGATAGGCTTGAGATCTCCGATCGGTCCAATTGTTAACCAACCAAATTGCGATTCTTCTAGGCAGAGCTCTCCGATGAATTTTTTCTGCCCAGTTGTAATCCTACTTGCGTACTCTGCTCCGATTAGAATATCTATCGACGTTGAATCTAATCCACGATCGGCGAGTTCTAGGCTAGGATCTACAGAAGCGATATGTCGTACAATTCGTGGTTCGATATTGTAAGGTAGAGCACCAATAACTTCGGCGTTGAGCTTTATTTGAGTATTATTTAGCCTAGATTCGATATTGAGCGATACAACATAACTCAAACGCACACTTGAAGCAGATACTCCGACGATACTTGACGATGATGGACTTTTTGCGATATGATGACGATTTACAAACGATTCAGTTACTAAATTGACTTGTGAGCAAGAATCAATTAGCACTCGAGCAAGAGTTACGCGTTTTCCTATTCTCACTTTGACAACAGCGCTAGGTAACAATATGTCAGTTTTGGATAGGCTAGTAGCGAACGTGGTCTTCGTTTCAGGTTCATTAGATGTGCTGGAGTAACTGGAGTTCCAGTAGGTGCCGTATTTTCACGATGAAGTAGAGTATGATGAAACCTGGCCCCCGTTTTTTCTTTGGAAGCCAATCTCGGGCCCCAAAGAAGTGACCCTTTACGGGGCCCCAAAATTTTGACACCCCCCCCACCCCCCTTTTATTAAAAAATGATTCCCGTTTCGCTGATTTTTTTTCCCCAAAAAACGATGAACATTGAGTAAAAAATGTTTTTTTACCGCAATTCGCAACAGGGGTTCGCCACTTCGATTAATTCAAAATTTAACCCAAAAAAAAAAAGTTGTTTAGGCTTTTCAGCTGGGTTTGGGGGGTTTGGGGGGTTTTTTAAATTTTGGGGATTTCGCTTATCTTTTGCTTTGCTACCGGGCCCCTTTTGAAAAAAAACCCCTTTCTAGAAAAGGATCGATTATTTAAACCCTTTGCAGTGGGCAAAACCAAAGGGGGTTGAGAAAAAAACCGCGTTCGAGTTTTCCCAGTCTTGTTTCAAGCGATCTGGTAGGCGCCTAGCTAACCCATAGGCTAAAATAGGCGATAATTTCTTGATATCGATGCCTGCGATTTTTAGGCCTCGGACTGTAGCTTCGTATTTATCCAAGGATTCGCGTAGATTCGAGTTATTGAGAAATGGCAATTCAAAAATATACCGAAAATGACCTTCGATGATTTTGCGCTTGTTATGGAATCGTTTTTGCAAATGAGCATACGCTTCTTCAAAAAAGGTCCCCTCCATGGGGAAATCCTTGAGAATATATTTCGCATTATCCACCATAGCTAGTTTCAAGTAGTACATTTTTTGCGGAGATTTCAGCGTTTTGTTTGAATTAACCACAGCTTCGAACATGGAAAGCCATTCTGTGAAATTTTCGATATTTCCATCGAATTTTGGAACATCGATATCAGGGAGCTTGACGTTATTATGATTCAAAAAACTGCCCATGAGAGAGGAGTTCAATGTTTCATTTGCTACAGATTTATTTGCTTGTTCTTCTCGCTCTAGCCTAACTTTGATAGCTTGAATATCACTGATATATTTCTTCATCTCCGCCAACGATGTATCATATTCCTTTGCAATTTTTAATTCCGCTTTCTGAAGATCATCTTGAGTTTTGAATTTCTCCAAATCAAGGAAATCGTATAACTGGTTATCAATATTCAAGATTGCTTGTAGATCTGACTTCCAGTAATCAAGATAAACACCTGCTCGATAGACGTTATCTAAAGATGGGTTTTCCTTCATGATGTCATCCACTTGTTTTCGATTAGCATATACTGAACGGAATTGGGTTCGCTTATCTCTTTTCAGAGAGTCTTCAGTCGGAGGTAAAGTAGCCATTTCTTGAGATATTTGCTCAAAGTTGAACCAGTCAAACTTTGATCACCATGAGTATGTCAATATGACCCGATTTTGTGAATAAATTCACTGCCAAATGTTCGATATGTGGATTATTCCACAACCAGAAAACGATAAGTGAATAATAATTCACAACCAAGATGATATTTTGCACTGTACTTACAGCATGACTTGCACTTGATAGCTGGATCTTTCATTCAAGATCTGGCACACTGAGGACCAAATGTCTGGTTAGAGTTTTGAGTGGACTGTATAATTAGTTTAAAAAAAGCACTGAGAGTCATTTCGCGTATATACATCGCAAATATATTTACAAAATGTCACAATTAGCAATAAAAACCATAAAAAGCTTGGTATAAAACCACTTGAAAATATACATTGAAAAGAGGTATGTTTACATGGCGAGATAAAACAGAACAGAAAAATATCGTACATCAAAACGTACGTAATATTAGGTACTATTTACAGATAAATTTACAATTGTATTACTCCGCATCCCCGAAGTCCGAGGTTTCTTATCTGTGGAGATAAGAGTACATGCAATGCACTGATGGAGTGCACTGAAAAGAATCTACCTTAGATAGGCGATCTTTTTTCATCCTAACACATTCTGTGGAGTCCAACTGGTTTTTTCTTAAGAGGCTTAGTTTTTGAGATATGTATGTTCGATTTAAAAAAAATTGAACTTTCAACTAAAATATAACTCGAAATCTAAGCCTCTAAAGAATAAACTAATTGAGCTCCATGGAAAGGAAATTTTACGCTCCACAATTCATGTTACACCTATTCATTTTTTCGTTGAACCTTTTCTTTGTTCAGAAAATTGACTTAGGTGTCAGAAGTTATCAAAAAGTGTAAAAAATGTTGAACAAAAAATTCAAATTATAAAAAATCTGTGGGTGATGGCACTTTTTAAAATTTTTCTTGTGATCAGCGCAAAGAATACTGTAAAAATAACCCATTAAACGTCAACCAGCGTTTCCTATTTTGACCTGAAGTCATTGAACCCGCAGTTAACGTGTAAGTACATAGTATCTGAACGTTGTGGCACCAGTATGTGGTGCCATAACGTAATTTTGGTGTATATAAAATGGTGCCTCAACGTCATTGTCATATGTGCAGGAGCTTTTTCTCCTCCAGTTCAATAAACGCTCGACTTCTGTTAGAATACTGTTCGATTATCTCTCAGCCCACCCACCAAGGTGCATTATACATTGCAACAAAATTTTGGTTTGTGGTACTTTTCTACTCCGATGCGGTGTTGTCAGGTAAAGGAGGCTAAAAGGAACTCATATATCAGGATGCGAAAAAACTCATTTATATTTTTTGAAGAGTACTGGTGGCGAACCTGGAGTTAGAACCATTGCACTAAAATGTATATCGGCCCATGTATATGGTCGTTTTTGCCTCCGATCGAAAATTTGTAATTCGGTGTTTCAGAGTCCGTAGATCACTTTTTTGAGTATATACACGGGGGTACGTTTTCGCCTCCGGTTTTGACTATTTCGCCTCCGATTTGGAGGCGAAAGGGAGCGTATATGTGCGAAAAAGAGGCGAAAAAGCCTCGCTCAAAATATATATATATATATATATATATATGGACCAACATAACCTCGACGTCACCTTTTATAAACAGTACCTTTTCGTCACCACCTTTAAATATGCTTCTGTTGGTTTCTACACGTCGTATTTAAAACCAGCATAGTTTTTATAGTGTTTATACGTCTTTGCTGCATTCAATTCAAATGAATATGCAGGTGGCCTAAATCAATAATCGATAGTAGAACAAAGGATTTAAAATTTATATTAGTAGGTATATACATAGCCTCTACGTCACCACAAAAAAAAGATCGCGATCTCATGTGCATGGTGAAAAAAGCAGTTTTAAGCCAGTATACACAGGGGATGTCTGTGTAAACCACCAGACGCCTCTGTCACCTTCATTTTGGGTTAAAAAGAGTTGTTTTAACTTGATATACACAGGGAAACGCCTTCGTCACCGGCAAAACGCCTTCGTCACCGATTTCGGTGACGGAAAGGATACTTGCCTATATAAACGGTGACGAAGAGGTACTGTTGGCATATATATATATATATATATATATATATATATATATATAAGGAAACCTCGTTTTGGGACACACGTCCTATCGTGTTCAGAAGGTCCTAAAACGTGAAGAAAAGTTGGTCCCGGCGTTCATTTCAACCATGATGAACAATTTAGTACTCGACTTTTCCATAAATGGAAAAGTCGGTAATATTTCAGGAAAATGCATT
>JAVBJF010001181.1:0-18730 GCA_033439095.1 Pseudococcus viburni | reverse complement strand
CAACATTTAAACAAATTTTTCATAAATTTTATCAAGATTTTCTCGACAATTAAAGAAATTTTTTACGACTTTTTTCAAGTTTACACATTTTTTTCATCAATTTAGGAAATTTTTTTCCACCTTTTGGGCAACAATTACGAAATTTTTTCAAATGTAAACACTTTTTACGCAAATTTCAACATTTTAAAACAATTTTTCACCCAAATTTAAAAATTTTTCGACAATTTAGAAAACATTTCACGCAATTTTTTCAACATTTTACACAATTTTTCATAAAATTAAACAATTTTTTAGATTTTAAAAAAAAAATTGGGGGGAAAAAAGTCAGTTTTGGGCCTTTTTTGGAAAAAGGCATTTTTTTCCGAAATTGACTTTTTCTGCGAAAAAGAACCATAACTCGATAAAATTGCGAAAATGCCAAAAACGAGGGCATTTTGGGAATCCTTCGTCGAGACCCGAATCGAAGGGTGTATTACGTTTACTTTTTGAGCTTTTTTCGCGAAATTTGCATTTTTTTCACAAAAAGTTGATTTTTTTCCCAAAAAAAAAGGCCCATAATCGTCAAAAAAGGGCTCGGCAACAAAACGGTCCCCCGGTTTGGGAATCAGCGCCCTCAAATTTAGTCAAAAAACGACACAAATCTCAAATTTTTTTGAAAATCATCAAAATCCAAAAAAATCATAAGGGGTTAGTTCATTTTTTTTTTTCGAAAATTGATGATTTTCAAAAAATCGAGATTTGTGTCTTTTTCGACTAATTCGAGGCGCTGTTTTCCGAACCGGGGACCCTTTTTTGTTCCCCGACCCTTTTGTTGAGGAGTTAGGGGCCTTTTTTTTTTTAAAAAAAAAGGCAACTTTGGGGGAAAAAAGTCAAAAAAAAAGTAAATACCCATTCGATTCGTTCCTTCCAAAAATTTTTTTTTCTTTTTTCCAACATTTTACACAATTTTTCATCAAATTTAACAATTTTTCGACAACTTGAGCAACATTTCACGCAATTTTTCAAAATTTTACACAATTTTTCATCAAATTAAACAATTTTTTTATGATTTTCAAAAAAATTGTGGGGAAAAAGTCAGATTTGGCCTTTTTTTCGCGAAAGTTGCATTTTTTTTCACGAAAGTTGCACTTTTTCTGCTGAAAAAGCACCATAACTCTGACTAAAATTGACGAAAATGCAAAAAACGAGGGCATTTTCGGAATCCTCTCGTCGAGACGAATCGAATGGTGTATTCACGTTTACATTTTGAGCTTTTTTCGCGAAAGTTGCATTTTTTTCACGAAAGTTGCATTTTTTTTACCGAAAAAAAGGCCATAACTCGTCAACAAAGGCTCGGCGAACAAAACGGTCGCCGGATTCGGAATCAGCGACCTCGAATTAGTCGAAAACGACACAAATCTCGAAATTTTTTGAAAATCATCAAAATCCAAAAAAATCATCAGTTGTTAGTTCATGGTTTTTTCGAAAATTGATGATTTTCAAAAAATTCGAGATTTGTGTCGTTTTCGACTAATTCGAGGTCGCTGATTCCGAATCCGGCGACCGTTTTGTTCGCCGAGCCTTTGGTGACGAGTTATGGCCTTTTTTTCGGTAAAAAAAAGGCAACTTTTGCGAAAAAAGCTCAAAAACAAAAAGTAAATACACCATTCGATTCGTCTCGACGAGAGACCGACACCAATCGATTCGTCTCGACGAGAGGATTCCGAAAATGCCCTCGTTTTTGCATTTTCGTCGATTTTACTGAAAGTTGTGGTGAGTTTTCTGCAAAGGAACTGATTTTTCAGTTCAAAAAAATGCAACTTTTGCAGAAAAAGGTTAAAATTAAAAAGTGATTACACCATTCGATTCGTCTCGACGAGAGGATTCCGAAAATGCCCTCGTTTTTGCATTTTCGTCGATTTTTATCAAAGTTATGCTGATTTTTCTGCAAAGGAACTGATTTTTCAGTTCAAAAAATGCAACTTTTGCAGAAAAAGGTTAAAATTAAAAAGTGATTACACCATTCGATTCGTCTCGACGAAAGGATTCCGAAAATGCCCTCGTTTTTGCATTTTCGTCAATTTTAGTCAGAGTTATGGTGCTTTTTCAGCAGAAAAAATGCAACTTTCGTGAAAAAAAATGCAACTTTCGCGAAAAAAGGCCAAATCTGACTTTTTCCCCACAATTTTTTTGAAAATCATAAAAAAATTGTTTAATTTGATGAAAAATTGTGTAAAATTTTGAAAATTTCCGTAGAAAAGTGTCTTTTTTGTTGAAAAATTGCGTGAAATGTTGCTCAAATTGTCGAAAAATTGTTTAATTTGATGAAAAATTGTGTAAAATGTTGAAAAATTGCGTGAAATGTTGCTTAAAAGGTGGAAAAATTGCCTAAATTGATAAAAAAGTGTGTAAAACATTGAAAAAATTCGTAAAATTGCTTCAATTGTCGAGAAATCCTGCATAAATTGATGAAAAATTGTGTGAAATGTTGAAAAAAAGTTGTAAAATTGCTTCAAATTGTCGAAAAATTGTTTTATTTGATGAAAAATTGTGTAAAATGTTGAAAAATTGCGTGAAATGTTGCTCAAGTTGTCGAAAAATTGTTAAACTTGATGAAAAATTGTGTAAAATGTTGGGAAAAAAGTCGTAAAATTGCATTAATTTGTCGAAAAATTGTTTAAATTGTTGAAAATTGTGTGAAAAAGTCGAGATATTTGTTAAAAATTGAGAGAATTGTCGAAAAACTGCAACAATTCATGCAATTTTTCAACATTTGAAGCAATTTTACAACTTTTTTTCAACATTTCACACAATTTTTCATCAATTTATGCAAGATTACTCGACAATTGAAGCAATTTTACGACTTTTTTCAATGTTTTACACACTTTTTCCTCAATTTAGGCAATTTTTCCACCTTTTAGGCAACAATTTACGCAATTTTTCAACATGTAAAACACTTTTCTACGCTAATTTTCAACATTTTACACAATTTTTCATCAAATTTAACAATTTTTTCGACAACTTGAGCAACATTTCACGCAATTTTTCAACATTTTACACAATTTTTCATCAAATTAAACAATTTTTTTATGATTTTCAAAAAAATTGTGGGGAAAAAGTCAGATTTGGCCTTTTTTTCGCGAAAGTTGCATTTTTTTTCACGAAAGTTGCACTTTTTCTGCTGAAAAAGCACCATAACTCTGACTAAAATTGACGAAAATGCAAAAACGAGGGCATTTTCGGAATCCTCTCGTCGAGACGAATCGAATGGTGTATTCACGTTTACATTTTGAGCTTTTTTCGCGAAAGTTGCATTTTTTTCACGAAAGTTGCATTTTTTTTACCGAAAAAAAGGCCATAACTCGTCAACAAAGGCTCGGCGAACAAAACGGTCGCCGGATTCGGAATCAGCGACCTCGAATTAGTCGAAAACGACACAAATCTCGAATTTTTTGAAAATCATCAAAATCCAAAAAAATCATAAGGGGTTAGTTCATGGTTTTTTCGAAAATTGATGATTTTCAAAAAATTCGAGATTTGTGTCGTTTTCGACTAATTCGAGGTCGCTGATTCCGAATCCGGCGACCGTTTTGTTCGCCGAGCCTTTGTTGACGAGTTATGGCCTTTTTTTCGGTAAAAAAAAGGCAACTTTTGCGAAAAAAGCTCAAAAACAAAAAGTAAATACACCATTCGATTCGTCTCGACGAGAGGATTCCGAAAATGCCCTCGTTTTTGCATTTTCGTCGATTTTACTCAAAGTTGTGGTGAGTTTTCTGCAAAGGAACTGATTTTTCAGTTCAAAAAAATGCAACTTTTGCAGAAAAAGGTTAAAATTAAAAAGTGATTACACCATTCGATTCGTCTCGACGAGAGGATTCCGAAAATGCCCTCGTTTTTGCATTTTCGTCAATTTTAGTCAGAGTTATGGTGCTTTTTCAGCAGAAAAAATGCAACTTTCTTGAAAAAAAATGCAACTTTCGCGAAAAAAGGCCAAATCTGACTTTTTCACCACAATTTTTTTGAAAATCAAAAAAAATTGTTTAATTTGATGAAAAATTGTGTAAAATTTTGAAAATTTCCGTAGAAAAGTGTCTTTTTTGTTGAAAAATTGCGTGAAATGTTGCTCAAATTGTCGAAAAATTGTTTAATTTGATGAAAAATTGTGTAAAATGTTGAAAAATTGCGTGAAATGTTGCTTAAAAGGTGGAAAAATTGCCTAAATTGATAAAAAAGTGTGTAAAACATTGAAAAAATTCGTAAAATTGCTTCAATTGTCGAGAAATCCTGCATAAATTGATGAAAAATTGTGTGAAATGTTGAAAAAAAGTTGTAAAATTGCTTCAAATTGTCGAAAAATTGTTTTATTTGATGAAAAATTGTGTAAAATGTTGAAAAATTGCGTGAAATGTTGCTCAAGTTGTCGAAAAATTGTTAAACTTGATGAAAAATTGTGTAAAATGTTGGGAAAAAAGTCGTAAAATTGCATTAATTTGTCGAAAAATTGTTTAAATTGTTGAAAATTGTGTGAAAAAGTCGAGATATTTGTTAAAAATTGAGAGAATTGTCGAAAAACTGCAACAATTCATGCAATTTTTCAACATTTGAAGCAATTTTACAACTTTTTTTCAACATTTCACACAATTTTTCATCAATTTATGCAAGATTTCTCGACAATTGAAGCAATTTTACGACTTTTTTCAATGTTTTACACACTTTTTCATCAATTTAGGCAATTTTTCCACCTTTTAGGCAACAATTTACGCAATTTTTCAACATGTAAAACACTTTTCTACGCTAATTTTCAACATTTTACACAATTTTTCATCAAATTTAACAATTTTTCGACAACTTGAGCAACATTTCACGCAATTTTTCAACATTTTACACAATTTTTCATCAAATTAAACAATTTTTTTATGATTTTCAAAAAAATTGTGGGGAAAAAGTCAGATTTGGCCTTTTTTCGCGAAAGTTGCATTTTTTTTCACGAAAGTTGCACTTTTTCTGCTGAAAAAGCACCATAACTCTGACTAAAATTGACGAAAATGCAAAAACGAGGGCATTTTCGGAATCCTCTCGTCGAGACGAATCGAATGGTGTATTCACGTTTTACATTTTGAGCTTTTTTCGCGAAAGTTGCATTTTTTTCACGAAAGTTGCATTTTTTTTACCGAAAAAAAGGCCATAACTCGTCAACAAAGGCTCGGCGAACAAAACGGTCGCCGGATTCGGAATCAGCGACCTCGAATTAGTCGAAAACGACACAAATCTCGAATTTTTTGAAAATCATCAAAATCCAAAAAAATCATAAGGGGTTAGTTCATGGTTTTTTCGAAAATTGATGATTTTCAAAAAATTCGAGATTTGTGTCGTTTTCGACTAATTCGAGGTCGCTGATTCCGAATCCGGCGACCGTTTTGTTCGCCGAGCCTTTGTTGACGAGTTATGGCCTTTTTTTCGGTAAAAAAAAGGCAACTTTTGCGAAAAAAGCTCAAAAACAAAAAGTAAATACACCATTCGATTCGTCTCGACGAGAGGATTCCGAAAATGCCCTCGTTTTTGCATTTTGGTCGATTTTACTTAAAGTTGTGGTGAGTTTTCTGCAAAGGAACTGATTTTTCAGTTCAAAAAAATGCAACTTTTGCAGAAAAAGGTTAAAATTAAAAAGTGATTACACCATTCGATTCGTCTCGACGAGAGGATTCCGAAAATGCCCTCGTTTTTGCATTTTCGTCGATTTTTATCAAAGTTATGCTGATTTTTCTGCAAAGGAACTGATTTTTCAGTTCAAAAAAATGCAACTTTTGCAGAAAAAGGTTAAAATTAAAAAGTGATTACACCATTCGATTCGTCTCGACGAAAGGATTCCGAAAATGCCCTCGTTTTTGCATTTTCGTCAATTTTAGTCAGAGTTATGGTGCTTTTTCAGCAGAAAAAATGCAACTTTCGTGAAAAAAAAATGCAACTTTCGCGAAAAAAGGCCAAATCTGACTTTTTCCCCACAATTTTTTTGAAAATCATAAAAAAATTGTTTAATTTGATGAAAAATTGTGTAAAATTTTGAAAATTTCCGTAGAAAAGTGTCTTTTTTGTTGAAAAATTGCGTGAAATGTTGCTCAAATTGTCGAAAAATTGTTTAATTTGATGAAAAATTGTGTAAAATGTTGAAAAATTGCGTGAAATGTTGCTTAAAAGGTGGAAAAATTGCCTAAATTGATAAAAAAGTGTGTAAAACATTGAAAAAATTCGTAAAATTGCTTCAATTGTCGAGAAATCCTGCATAAATTGATGAAAAATTGTGTGAAATGTTGAAAAAAAGTTGTAAAATTGCTTCAAATTGTCGAAAAATTGTTTTATTTGATGAAAAATTGTGTAAAATGTTGAAAAATTGCGTGAAATGTTGCTCAAGTTGTCGAAAAATTGTTAAACTTGATGAAAAATTGTGTAAAATGTTGGGAAAAAAGTCGTAAAATTGCATTAATTTGTCGAAAAATTGTTTAAATTGTTGAAAATTGTGTGAAAAAGTCGAGATATTTGTTAAAAATTGAGAGAATTGTCGAAAAACTGCAACAATTCATGCAATTTTTCAACATTTGAAGCAATTTTACAACTTTTTTTCAACATTTCACACAATTTTTCATCAATTTATGCAAGATTTCTCGACAATTGAAGCAATTTTACGACTTTTTTCAATGTTTTACACACTTTTTCATCAATTTAGGCAATTTTTCCACCTTTTAGGCAACAATTTACGCAATTTTTCAACATGTAAAACACTTTTCTACGCTAATTTTCAACATTTTACACAATTTTTCATCAAATTTAACAATTTTTCGACAACTTGAGCAACATTTCACGCAATTTTTCAACATTTTACACAATTTTTCATCAAATTAAACAATTTTTTTATGATTTTCAAAAAAATTGTGGGGAAAAAGTCAGATTTGGCCTTTTTTTCGCGAAAGTTGCATTTTTTTTCACGAAAGTTGCACTTTTTCTGCTGAAAAAGCACCATAACTCTGACTAAAATTGACGAAAATGCAAAAACGAGGGCATTTTCGGAATCCTCTCGTCGAGACGAATCGAATGGTGTATTCACGTTTACATTTTGAGCTTTTTTCGCGAAAGTTGCATTTTTTTCACGAAAGTTGCATTTTTTTTACCGAAAAAAAGGCCATAACTCGTCAACAAAGGCTCGGCGAACAAAACGGTCGCCGGATTCGGAATCAGCGACCTCGAATTAGTCGAAAACGACACAAATCTCGAATTTTTTGAAAATCATCAAAATCCAAAAAAATCATAAGGGGTTAGTTCATGGTTTTTTCGAAAATTGATGATTTTCAAAAAATTCGAGATTTGTGTCGTTTTCGACTAATTCGAGGTCGCTGATTCCGAATCCGGCGACCGTTTTGTTCGCCGAGCCTTTGTTGACGAGTTATGGCCTTTTTTTCGGTAAAAAAAAGGCAACTTTTGCGAAAAAAGCTCAAAAACAAAAAGTAAATACACCATTCGATTCGTCTCGACGAGAGGATTCCGAAAATGCCCTCGTTTTTGCATTTGGTCGATTTTACTTAAAGTTGTGGTGAGTTTTCTGCAAAGGAACTGATTTTTCAGTTCAAAAAAATGCAACTTTAGCAGAAAAAGGTTAAAATTAAAAAGTGATTACACCATTCGATTCGTCTCGACGAGAGGATTCCGAAAATGCCCTCGTTTTTGCATTTTCGTCGATTTTTATCAAAGTTATGCTGATTTTTCTGCAAAGGAACTGATTTTTCAGTTCAAAAAATGCAACTTTTGCAGAAAAAGGTTAAAATTAAAAAGTGATTACACCATTCGATTCGTCTCGACGAAAGGATTCCGAAAATGCCCTCGTTTTTGCATTTTCGTCAATTTTAGTCAGAGTTATGGTGCTTTTTCAGCAGAAAAAATGCAACTTTCGTGAAAAAAAATGCAACTTTCGCGAAAAAAAGGCCAAATCTGACTTTTTCCCCACAATTTTTTTGAAAATCATAAAAAAATTGTTTAATTTGATGAAAAATTGTGTAAAATTTTGAAAATTTCCGTAGAAAAGTGTCTTTTTTGTTGAAAAATTGCGTGAAATGTTGCTCAAATTGTCGAAAAATTGTTTAATTTGATGAAAAATTGTGTAAAATGTTGAAAAATTGCGTGAAATGTTGCTTAAAAGGTGGAAAAATTGCCTAAATTGATAAAAAAGTGTGTAAAACATTGAAAAAATTCGTAAAAGTGCTTCAATTGTCGAGAAATCCTGCATAAATTGATGAAAAATTGTGTGAAATGTTGAAAAAAAGTTGTAAAATTGCTTCAAATTGTCGAAAAATTGTTTTATTTGATGAAAAATTGTGTAAAATGTTGAAAAATTGCGTGAAATGTTGCTCAAGTTGTCGAAAAATTGTTAAACTTGATGAAAAATTGTGTAAAATGTTGGGAAAAAAGTCGTAAAATTGCATTAATTTGTCGAAAAATTGTTTAAATTGTTGAAAATTGTGTGAAAAAGTCGAGATATTTGTTAAAAATTGAGAGAATTGTCGAAAAACTGCAACAATTCATGCAATTTTTCAACATTTGAAGCAATTTTACAACTTTTTTTCAACATTTCACACAATTTTTCATCAATTTATGCAAGATTTCTCGACAATTGAAGCAATTTTACGACTTTTTTCAATGTTTTACACACTTTTTTATCAATTTAGGCAATTTTTCCACCTTTTAGGCAACAATTTACGCAATTTTTCAACATGTAAAACACTTTTCTACGCTAATTTTCAACATTTTACACAATTTTTCATAAATTTAACAATTTTTCGACAACTTGAGCAACATTTCACGCAATTTTTCAACATTTTACACAATTTTTCATCAAATTAAACAATTTTTTTATGATTTTCAAAAAAATTGTGGGGAAAAAGTCAGATTTGGCCTTTTTTCGCGAAAGTTGCATTTTTTTTCACGAAAGTTGCACTTTTTCTGCTGAAAAAGCACCATAACTCTGACTAAAATTGACGAAAATGCAAAAACGAGGGCATTTTCGGAATCCTCTCGTCGAGACGAATCGAATGGTGTATTCACGTTTACATTTTGAGCTTTTTTCGCGAAAGTTGCATTTTTTTCACGAAAGTTGCATTTTTTTTACCGAAAAAAAGGCCATAACTCGTCAACAAAGGCTCGGCGAACAAAACGGTCGCCGGATTCGGAATCAGCGACCTCGAATTAGTCGAAAACGACACAAATCTCGAATTTTTTGAAAATCATCAAAATCCAAAAAAATCATAAGGGGTTAGTTCATGGTTTTTTCGAAAATTGATGATTTTCAAAAAATTCGAGATTTGTGTCGTTTTCGACTAATTCGAGGTCGCTGATTCCGAATCCGGCGACCGTTTTGTTCGCCGAGCCTTTGTTGACGAGTTATGGCCTTTTTTTCGGTAAAAAAAAGGCAACTTTTGCGAAAAAAGCTCAAAAACAAAAAGTAAATACACCATTCGATTCGTCTCGACGAGAGGATTCCGAAAATGCCCTCGTTTTTGCATTTTGGTCGATTTTACTTAAAGTTGTGGTGAGTTTTCTGCAAAGGAACTGATTTTTCAGTTCAAAAAAATGCAACTTTTGCAGAAAAAGGTTAAAATTAAAAAGTGATTACACCATTCGATTCGTCTCGACGAGAGGATTCCGAAAATGCCCTCGTTTTTGCATTTTCGTCGATTTTTATCAAAGTTATGCTGATTTTTCTGCAAAGGAACTGATTTTTCAGTTCAAAAAATGCAACTTTTGCAGAAAAAGGTTAAAATTAAAAAGTGATTACACCATTCGATTCGTCTCGACGAAAGGATTCCGAAAATGCCCTCGTTTTTGCATTTTCGTCAATTTTAGTCAGAGTTATGGTGCTTTTTCAGCAGAAAAAATGCAACTTTCGTGAAAAAAAATGCAACTTTCGCGAAAAAAGGCCAAATCTGACTTGTTCCCCACAATTTTTTTGAAAATCATAAAAAAATTGTTTAATTTGATGAAAAATTGTGTTTTTGTTGAAAAATTGCGTGAAATGTTGCTCAAATTGTCGAAAAATTGTTTAATTTGATGAAAAATTGTGTAAAATGTTGAAAAATTGCGTGAAATGTTGCTTAAAAGGTGGAAAAATTGCCTAAATTGATAAAAAAGTGTGTAAAACATTGAAAAAATTCGTAAAATTGCTTCAATTGTCGAGAAATCTTGCATAAATTGATGAAAAATTGTGTGAAATGTTGAAAAAAAGTTGTAAAATTGCTTCAAATTGTCGAAAAATTGTTTTATTTGATGAAAAATTGTGTAAAATGTTGAAAAATTGCGTGAAATGTTGCTCAAGTTGTCGAAAAATTGTTAAACTTGATGAAAAATTGTGTAAAATGTTGGGAAAAAAGTCGTAAAATTGCATTAATTTGTCGAAAAATTTTTTAAATTGTTGAAAATTGTGTGAAAAAGTCGAGATATTTGTTAAAAATTGAGAGAATTGTCGAAAAACTGCAACAATTCATGCAATTTTTCAACATTTGAAGCAATTTTACAACTTTTTTTCAACATTTCACACAATTTTTCATCAATTTATGCAAGATTTCTCGACAATTGAAGCAATTTTACGACTTTTTTCAATGTTTTACACACTTTTTCACCAATTTAGGCAATTTTTCCACCTTTTAGGCAACAATTTACTAAATTTTTCAACATGTAAAACACTTTTCTACGCTAATTTTCAACATTTTACACAATTTTTCATCAAATTTAACAATTTTTCGACAACTTGAGCAACATTTCACGCAATTTTTCAACATTTTACACAATTTTTCATCAAATTAAACAATTTTTTTATGATTTTCAAAAAAATTGTGGGGAAAAAGTCAGATTTGGCCTTTTTTCGCGAAAGTTGCATTTTTTTTCACGAAAGTTGCACTTTTTCTGCTGAAAAAGCACCATAACTCTGACTAAAATTGACGAAAATGCAAAAACGAGGGCATTTTCGGAATCCTCTCGTCGAGACGAATCGAATGGTGTATTCACGTTTACATTTTGAGCTTTTTTCGCGAAAGTTGCATTTTTTTCACGAAAGTTGCATTTTTTTTACCGAAAAAAAGGCCATAACTCGTCAACAAAGGCTCGGCGAACAAAACGGTCGCCGGATTCGGAATCAGCGACCTCGAATTAGTCGAAAACGACACAAATCTCGAATTTTTTGAAAATCATCAAAATCCAAAAAAAATCATAAGGGGTTAGTTCATGGTTTTTTCGAAAATTGATGATTTTCAAAAAATTCGAGATTTGTGTCGTTTTCGACTAATTCGAGGTCGCTGATTCCGAATCCGGCGACCGTTTTGTTCGCCGAGCCTTTGTTGACGAGTTATGGCCTTTTTTTCGGTAAAAAAAAAAGGCAACTTTTGCGAAAAAAGCTCAAAAACAAAAAGTAAATACACCATTCGATTCGTCTCGACGAGAGGATTCCGAAAATGCCCTCGTTTTTGCATTTTGGTCGATTTTACTTAAAGTTGTGGTGAGTTTTCTGCAAAGGAACTGATTTTTCAGTTCAAAAAAATGCAACTTTTGCAGAAAAAGGTTAAAATTAAAAAGTGATTACACCATTCGATTCGTCTCGACGAGAGGATTCCGAAAATGCCCTCGTTTTTGCATTTTCGTCGATTTTAGTCAAAGTTATGCTGATTTTTCTGCAAAGGAACTGATTTTTCAGTTCAAAAAATGCAACTTTTGCAGAAAAAGGTTAAAATAAAAAAGTGATTACACCATTCGATTCGTCTCGACGAAAGGATTCCGAAAATGCCCTCGTTTTTGCATTTTCGTCAATTTTAGTCAGAGTTATGGTGCTTTTTCAGCAGAAAAAATGCAACTTTCGTGAAAAAAAATGCAACTTTCGCGAAAAAAGGCCAAATCTGACTTTTTCCCCACAATTTTTTTGAAAATCATAAAAAAATTGTTTAATTTGATGAAAAATTGTGTAAAATTTTGAAAATTTCCGTAGAAAAGTGTCTTTTTTGTTGAAAAATTGCGTGAAATGTTGCTCAAATTGTCGAAAAATTGTTTAATTTGATGAAAAATTGTGTAAAATGTTGAAAAATTGCGTGAAATGTTGCTTAAAAGGTGGAAAAATTGCCTAAATTGATAAAAAAGTGTGTAAAACATTGAAAAAATTCGTAAAATTGCTTCAATTGTCGAGAAATCCTGCATAAATTGATGAAAAATTGTGTGAAATGTTGAAAAAAAGTTGTAAAATTGCTTCAAATTGTCGAAAAATTGTTTTATTTGATGAAAAATTGTGTAAAATGTTGAAAAATTGCGTGAAATGTTGCTCAAGTTGTCGAAAAATTGTTAAACTTGATGAAAAATTGTGTAAAATGTTGGGAAAAAAGTCGTAAAATTGCATTAATTTGTCGAAAAATTGTTTAAATTGTTGAAAATTGTGTGAAAAAGTCGAGATATTTGTTAAAAATTGAGAGAATTGTCGAAAAACTGCAACAATTCATGCAATTTTTCAACATTTGAAGCAATTTTACAACTTTTTTTCAACATTTCACACAATTTTTCATCAATTTATGCAAGATTTCTCGACAATTGAAGCAATTTTACGACTTTTTTCAATGTTTTACACACTTTTTCATCAATTTAGGCAATTTTTCCACCTTTTAGGCAACAATTTACGCAATTTTTCAACATGTAAAACACTTTTCTACGCTAATTTTCAACATTTTACACAATTTTTCATCAAATTTAACAATTTTTCGACAACTTGAGCAACATTTCACGCAATTTTTCAACATTTTACACAATTTTTCATCAAATTAAACAATTTTTTTATGATTTTCAAAAAAATTGTGGGGAAAAAGTCAGATTTGGCCTTTTTTCGCGAAAGTTGCATTTTTTTTCACGAAAGTTGCACTTTTTCTGCTGAAAAAGCACCATAACTCTGACTAAAATTGACGAAAATGGAAAAACGAGGGCATTTTCGGAATCCTCTCGTCGAGACAAATCGAATGGTGTATTCACGTTTACATTTTGAGCTTTTTTCGCGAAAGTTGCATTTTTTTCACGAAAGTTGCATTTTTTTTACCGAAAAAAAGGCCATAACTCGTCAACAAAGGCTCGGCGAACAAAACGGTCGCCGGATTCGGAATCAGCGACCTCGAATTAGTCGAAAACGACACAACTCTCGAATTTTTTGAAAATCATCAAAATCCAAAAAAATCATAAGGGGTTAGTTCATGGTTTTTTCGAAAATTGATGATTTTCAAAAAATTCGAGATTTGTGTCGTTTTCGACTAATTCGAGGTCGCTGATTCCGAATCCGGCGACCGTTTTGTTCGCCGAGCCTTTGTTGACGAGTTATGGCCTTTTTTTCGGTAAAAAAAAGGCAACTTTTGCGAAAAAAGCTCAAAAACAAAAAGTAAATACACCATTCGATTCGTCTCGACGAGAGGATTCCGAAAATGCCCTCGTTTTTGCATTTTGGTCGATTTTACTTAAAGTTGTGGTGAGTTTTCTGCAAAGGAACTGATTTTTCAGTTCAAAAAAAATGCAACTTTTGCAGAAAAAGGTTAAAATTAAAAAGTGATTACACCATTCGATTCGTCTCGACGAGAGGATTCCGAAAATGCCCTCGTTTTTGCATTTTCGTCGATTTTTATCAAAGTTATGCTGATTTTTCTGCAAAGGAACTGATTTTTCAGTTCAAAAAATGCAACTTTTGCAGAAAAAGGTTAAAATTAAAAAGTGATTACACCATTCGATTCGTCTCGACGAAAGGATTCCGAAAATGCCCTCGTTTTTGCATTTTCGTCAATTTTAGTCAGAGTTATGGTGCTTTTTCAGCAGAAAAAATGCAACTTTCGTGAAAAAAAATGCAACTTTCGCGAAAAAAGGCCAAATCTGACTTTTTCCCCACAATTTTTTTGAAAATCATAAAAAAATTGTTTAATTTGATGAAAAATTGTGTAAAATTTTGAAAATTTCCGTAGAAAAGTGTCTTTTTTGTTGAAAAATTGCGTGAAATGTTGCTCAAATTGTCGAAAAATTGTTTAATTTGATGAAAAATTGTGTAAAATGTTGAAAAATTGCGTGAAATGTTGCTTAAAAGGTGGAAAAATTGCCTAAATTGATAAAAAAGTGTGTAAAACATTGAAAAAATTCGTAAAATTGCTTCAATTGTCGAGAAATCCTGCATAAATTGATGAAAAATTGTGTGAAATGTTGAAAAAAAGTTGTAAAATTGCTTCAAATTGTCGAAAAATTGTTTTATTTGATGAAAAATTGTGTAAAATGTTGAAAAATTGCGTGAAATGTTGCTCAAGTTGTCGAAAAATTGTTAAACTTGATGAAAAATTGTGTAAAATGTTGGGAAAAAAGTCGTAAAATTGCATTAATTTGTCGAAAAATTGTTTAAATTGTTGAAAATTGTGTGAAAAAGTCGAGATATTTGTTAAAAATTGAGAGAATTGTCGAAAAACTGCAACAATTCATGCAATTTTTCAACATTTGAAGCAATTTTACAACTTTTTTTCAACATTTCACACAATTTTTCATCAATTTATGCAAGATTTCTCGACAATTGAAGCAATTTTACGACTTTTTTCAATGTTTTACACACTTTTTCATCAATTTAGGCAATTTTTCCACCTTTTAGGCAACAATTTACGCAATTTTTCAACATGTAAAAACACTTTTCTACGCTAATTTTCAAAATTTTACACAATTTTTCATCAAATTTAACAATTTTTCGACAACTTGAGCAACATTTCACGCAATTTTTCAACATTTTACACAATTTTTCATCAAATTAAACAATTTTTTTATGATTTTCAAAAAAATTGTGGGGAAAAAGTCAGATTTGGCCTTTTTTCGCGAAAGTTGCATTTTTTTTCACGAAAGTTGCACTTTTTCTGCTGAAAAAGCACCATAACTCTGACTAAAATTGACGAAAATGCAAAAACGAGGGCATTTTCGGAATCCTCTCGTCGAGACGAATCGAATGGTGTATTCACGTTTTCATTTTGAGCTTTTTTCGCGAAAGTTGCATTTTTTTAACGAAAGTTGCATTTTTTTTACCGAAAAAAAGGCCATAACTCGTCAACAAAGGCTCGGCGAACAAAACGGTCGCCGGATTCGGAATCAGCGACCTCGAATTAGTCGAAAACGACACAAATCTCGAATTTTTTGAAAATCATCAAAATCCAAAAAAATCATAAGGGGTTAGTTCATGGTTTTTTCGAAAATTGATGATTTTCAAAAAATTCGAGATTTGTGTCGTTTTCGACTAATTCGAGGTCGCTGATTCCGAATCCGGCGACCGTTTTGTTCGCCGAGCCTTTGTTGACGAGTTATGGCCTTTTTTTCGGTAAAAAAAAGGCAACTTTTGCGAAAAAAGCTCAAAAACAAAAAGTAAATACACCATTCGATTCGTCTCGACGAGAGGATTCCGAAAATGCCCTCGTTTTTGCATTTTGGTCGATTTTACTTAAAGTTGTGGTGAGTTTTCTGCAAAGGAACTGATTTTTCAGTTCAAAAAAATGCAACTTTTGCAGAAAAAGGTTAAAATTAAAAAGTGATTACACCATTCGATTCGTCTCGACGAGAGGATTCCGAAAATGCCCTCGTTTTTGCATTTTCGTCGATTTTTATCAAAGTTATGCTGATTTTTCTGCAAAGGAACTGATTTTTCAGTTCAAAAAATGCAACTTTTGCAGAAAAAGGTTAAAATTAAAAAGTGATTACACCATTCGATTCGTCTCGACGAAAGGATTCCGAAAATGCCCTCGTTTTTGCATTTTCGTCAATTTTAGTCAGAGTTATGGTGCTTTTTCAGCAGAAAAAATGCAACTTTCGTGAAAAAAAATGCAACTTTCGCGAAAAAAGGCCAAATCTGACTTTTTCCCCACAATTTTTTTGAAAATCATAAAAAAATTGTTTAATTTGATGAAAAATTGTGTAAAATTTTGAAAATTTCCGTAGAAAAGTGTCTTTTTTTTTGAAAAATTGCGTGAAATGTTGCTCAAATTGTCGAAAAATTGTTTAATTTGATGAAAAATTGTGTAAAATGTTGAAAAATTGCGTGAAATGTTGCTTAAAAGGTGGAAAAATTGCCTAAATTGATAAAAAAGTGTGTAAAACATTGAAAAAATTCGTAAAATTGCTTCAATTGTCGAGAAATCCTGCATAAATTGATGAAAAATTGTGTGAAATGTTGAAAAAAAGTTGTAAAATTGCTTCAAATTGTCGAAAAATTGTTTTATTTGATGAAAAATTGTGTAAAATGTTGAAAAATTGCGTGAAATGTTGCTCAAGTTGTCGAAAAATTGTTAAATTTGATGAAAAATTGTGTAAAATGTTGGGAAAAAAGTCGTAAAATTGCATTAATTTGTCGAAAAATTGTTTAAATTGTTGAAAATTGTGTGAAAAAGTCGAGATATTTGTTAAAAATTGAGAGAATTGTCGAAAAACTGCAACAATTCATGCAATTTTTCAACATTTGAAGCAATTTTACAACTTTTTTTCAACATTTCACACAATTTTTCATCAATTTATGCAAGATTTCTCGACAATTGAAGCAATATTACGACTTATTTCAATGTTTTACACACTTTTTCATCAATTTAGGCAATTTTTCCACCTTTTAGGCAACAATTTACGCAATTTTTCAACATGTAAAACACTTTTCTACGCTAATTTTCAACATTTTACACAATTTTTCATCAAATTTAACAATTTTTCGAAAACTTGAGCAACATTTCACGCAATTTTTCAACATTTTACACAATTTTTCATCAAATTAAACAATTTTTTTATGATTTTCAAAAAAATTGTGGGGAAAAAGTCAGATTTGGCCTTTTTTCGCGAAAGTTGCATTTTTTTTCACGAAAGTTGCACTTTTTCTGCTGAAAAAGCACCATAACTCTGACTAAAATTGACGAAAATGCAAAAACGAGGGCTTTTTCGGAATCCTCTCGTCGAGACGAATCGAATGGTGTATTCACGTTTACATTTTGAGCTTTTTTCGCGAAAGTTGCATTTTTTTCACGAAAGTTGCATTTTTTTTACCGAAAAAAAGGCCATAACTCGTCAACAAAGGCTCGGCGAACAAAACGGTCGCCGGATTCGGAATCAGCGACCTCGAATTAGTCGAAAACGACACAAATCTCGAATTTTTTGAAAATCATCAAAATCCAAAAAAATCATAAGGGGTTAGTTCATGGTTTTTTCGAAAATTGATGATTTTCAAAAAATTCGAGATTTGTGTCGTTTTCGACTAATTCGAGGTCGCTGATTCCGAATCCGGCGAACGTTTTGTTCGCCGAGCCTTTGTTGACGAGTTATGGCCTTTTTTTCGGTAAAAAAAAGGCAACTTTTGCGAAAAAAACTCAAAAACAAAAAGTAAATACACCATTCGATTCGTCTCGACGAGAGGATTCCGAAAATGCCCTCGTTTTTGCATTTTGGTCGATTTTACTTAAAGTTGTGGTGAGTTTTCTGCAAAGGAACTGATTTTTCAGTTCAAAAAAATGCAACTTTTGCAGAAAAAGGTTAAAATTAAAAAGTGATTACACCATTCGATTCGTCTCGACGAGAGGATTCCGAAAATGCCCTCGTTTTTGCATTTTCGTCGATTTTTATCAAAGTTATGCTGATTTTTCTGCAAAGGAACTGATTTTTCAGTTCAAAAAATGCAACTTTTGCAGAAAAAGGTTAAAATTAAAAAGTGATTACACCATTCGATTCGTCTCGACGAAAGGATTCCGAAAATGCCCTCGTTTTTGCATTTTCGTCAATTTTAGTCAGAGTTATGGTGCTTTTTCAGCAGAAAAAATGCAACTTTCGTGAAAAAAAATGCAACTTTCGCGAAAAAAGGCCAAATCTGACTTTTTCCCCACAATTTTTTTGAAAATCATAAAAAAATTGTTTAATTTGATGAAAAATTGTGTAAAATTTTGAAAATTTCCGTAGAAAAGTGTCTTTTTTGTTGAAAAATTGCGTGAAATGTTGCTCAAATTGTCGAAAAATTGTTTAATTTGATGAAAAATTGTGTAAAATGTTGAAAAATTGCGTGAAATGTTTCTTAAAAGGTGGAAAAATTGCCTAAATTGATAAAAAAGTGTGTAAAACATTGAAAAAATTCGTAAAATTGCTTCAATTGTCGAGAAATCCTGCATAAATTGATGAAAAATTGTGTGAAATGTTGAAAAAAAGTTGTAAAATTGCTTCAAATTGTCGAAAAATTGTTTTATTTGATGAAAAATTGTGTAAAATGTTGAAAAATTGCGTGAAATGTTGCTCAAGTTGTCGAAAAATTGTTAAACTTGATGAAAAATTGTGTAAAATGTTGGGAAAAAAGTCGTAAAATTGCATTAATTTGTCGAAAAATTGTTTAAATTGTTGAAAATTGTGTGAAAAAGTCGAGATATTTGTTAAAAATTGAGAGAATTGTCGAAAAACTGCAACAATTCATGCAATTTTTCAACATTTGAAGCAATTTTACAACTTTTTTTCAACATTTCACACAATTTTTCATCAATTTATGCAAGATTTCTCGACAATTGAAGCAATTTTACGACTTTTTTTTCAATGTTTTACACACTTTTTCATCAATTTAGGCAATTTTTCCACCTTTTAGGCAACAATTTACGCAATTTTTCAACATGTAAAACACTTTTCTACGCTAATTTTCAACATTTTACACAATTTTTCATCAAATTTAACAATTTTTCGACAAAAA
>JAVBJF010001180.1:0-18741 GCA_033439095.1 Pseudococcus viburni | reverse complement strand
GACTACCCTTTGGGGAATTTTGGCTTTTTTTTTGAGCTTTTGGGTGTGGGTATTTTCCCCAATTGCTTTCTACATTATCAAACAGGAAACCCAACCCTTCCCTCGCTACCCGGGATCTTTGACCAAATTTCAGAAGAGCGTCATCAATAGTGGGGCCCCAAAAAAGTTACGGGTTTTTTAAAACCCAAAATAGAAAAGGGTTGCATCTATTCACCTCTGCGGGTTGACTGGCTGTGTCAGTAACTTAGCATACATTCGAGGGCCCCAATAAAACTTTTATAAAATGAAACGCCCACAATAACTTGGACCAATCAGAAAAGGAAAAATATCTGGGCTCTGTTTGGCCAAATTCTTTATCCTTTATTTTTGGGCGAAAATTTCCCCCCGTTTTTTTAAAAGGGGAAACCCTCCGAAAAAGGAAAAAAATTTTTAGGAAAATTTTAAATTTAAAAAAATGGATTCAAACGGGCTAAAAAACCTATAAATCTTTAAGCGCCTCAAGGGTTTTTGCATGTTTAAAATCTGGGAAAAAAATTGAGATATTTATGACTATTTTTTAATTTTTTCAAAAAAAATTTTGAAAAAAAAAGTTAATTTTAGAAAAAATTTTTTCATAAAATTTTTAAATTTTGAAAAAGGTTTAAAAAATTTTTCAATTTTGGTACCTTTAAACCATTCGATTTCGTCCCACTTTAAATATTTTTTTAAATTTGGAAGGGGAAAAAAAATTAGCGATTTTAAAAAAATGCATGAAATCGAATGGAAATGGTACCAATTGAAAAGTTTTTTTTATCCTCTTTAAATTTAAATTTAAATTTATGAAAAATGTTTTAAAATTACAAAATTTTTTTTTAAATTATTAAAAAAATAAAAAAATAGTATAAAAAAATCTCAATTTTTTCCGGGGAAAAAAAACCCTGCAAACCCGTTGATGCGCTAATGTTTTATAGGTTTTTTAGCCCGTTAGAAAATCCGATTTTTGAAAAAAAAATTTTCCCCAAAAATTTTTCCCTCATTTCGGGTTACCCGGGGAAAATTACGGAAATTTGCGCCCAAAAAAAAGGATAACAGAATGGGCCCCAATCAAGCCCAGATTTTTCCTCTCTTAATGATTGGTCCAAGTTATTGTGCCCTTTTAAAATGATCGGTTCTATTACACACATTTTGGGATATTGTTTTTAATGCGCATAATTTTTACGCCCCCAGGTGAAACAAAAAATTTAACGACTCTCTTTTAGGAAAATTTAAAACCCCAGCCCCCTACACACCAAGAAAGAGTGCACTGAAACTGGGAAAAAAAATTTAAAGGGGGAAAAGTGAAAACCCAAAATTTCATCAACGATGAGAAATTGAATGTAAATTATTTCCTTAAAAAAAAAATTACCTAAATCTTTTTTTTAAAAACTTGAAAAAAAAATTTTTAAAACGAAAATAAAATTTTCAAAAATTTTTAAAACAAAAAAATCATGTAAAAAAACATTAGGTATGATAAAAAAAAAAACTCCAGACAAGAAATCCTTCTGGTTTTGAAATTTTAAATTTTGTTTTTTTTGTAAAAGTGTTTTTCCATCCCCCCAAAATCAAAATAGAAAAATTTTTTTCACCCAAACATCACAGTGGCAAAAAAAACCAATTTTCATCCTCCCCCACTTTCCCAATTAACTACCTTTCTTATTTGGGAAACCCAGTGAAAATGTCAAAAATTTCAGAAAACAGTCGGAATTAAAGCAAAAGGAAAAAAAACTTAAAAAAATTTTTCAATAAAAAAAATTTTCAGTGAAAAAAAATAATTTAAAAAAAATTATTTGGAAAATTCACAAAAAATTCATTTAAAAAAATTCCCTTTGAAAATTAAAACAGAAAATATCAGTGAAAAAACTTTAAAAAAAAAATCAGCGAAAAATTAACTTAAAATCAGTGAATTTTGCGGGAATTTTTTTTCCTGTGTTGCAATTCGGGACTTTTTATCAGTGATTTTTTTAACAAATTCAGAAGAGAAAAAGAAAATGAAGGGAAAAAAATAATTTTTTTGACCAAAGTTTCCTTTAGGTGGTGAGGGGGTCGGAAAATACGAGTTTTCAGGAACAATAAACGTGAGCTTCAGAAAACAAAAACAAAAAATTTATGGTCTAATCTCATAGGGAATTTAAAGGGCGAATCAAAATGGAAAAAACCGCAAAAACCTCGTTCTCATTCCCTTCCTCATTTTTTGAATCAGTAAAAATTATAAAAAAACCCCCCAATGAAAAACGTCAAAATTTTGCAGTACAGTAATAAACAGTGAAAAAACCCACGGGAAAATCAGAAAAAATTCACGGGAAAACTGGTGTTTTAAAATAAAATTTACTGACAAATCTGTAAAAATTCCTTCAAATAAATCAGTGAAAAAAATCGCGAAAAATCAGGGGTTTTCCACGTTTTTTCCCGTGCTGAAAAATTTCTAACTGTTTCTCAGTAAAATTTTTCATTGATTCAAAAATTAAGAGGGGAGAAAAAAATTTTTACAGCAGTTTAAAAACCCCCTTTCCAAAACTTTTGAAAAAACCATTTTTTTGTACCTTGCCTATCAAAAAGTGAAAATTTTGAGAAAAACAAAGGGCGTTCTACAAAAAAAATATGAAAAACCAAAATTAAGAAATTTAATTTTTCCCCAGGTAGAAGTGTTAACTTTTTCTGAAAGGTATAGTTTTAAAGATTTTTTTGAGTAAATTTTAAAAAAAAATAGTGGGGGAAAATTAAAAAAAAAAAATTAATTACAAAATTTAATTTTGGCTCCCAAAAAGAACTAATGTTAAACTTTATTCAAAAAGCATCTTAAAAAACTACGTCTCCCAAAAAAAATCTCTTTGCTCTACCAGATGGGAAAATTTTTATTCTCTAAAACATGGTTCTCATCTTTTTTGGGTCGTAGGATTTTATTTTTTTCTCAAAAATTTTCACTTTTTGGTGGGAAAGGCAACCAAAAAATGATTTTTTTTTCAAAAATTTTTGGGAAAAGTTTAGGCTGTAATTTTTTTTAAAAAATGAGAAAAGAGTTCTGGGGTTTGTTTAAATTCAAAATTTCCCCCGAAAAAAATTTCCTATCGACTGGGCCCCAAAAAAAAATTGCTTTTTTTTTTTTCCAAAAGCTCGGTTTATTTTTTTTTAAAAAAACCGAATTAAAGGAATGTTCACATTTTAAAACCTTAAAATTAAGTAATTATGGGATCAACTTCTTCACATATCGTTTCCCCTCCCCAATTCCAAAAAAAAAAAAAGCAATTTTAATAACAAAAAACAAAACGCAACGTAGAAATGGAATAAACGGGCATTTTATGAAAAGTATATCTGGAGATAAAGTGGGAAATTTATTTCGCATAAAGGGCAAACGTTCAACCCAACATTGCATATCCAAAACAGCACAAGAACCTATATTTCGAAAAATAAATATAAAAAAAAGAAACGAAATAAAAATTAAAGGGTGGAAAAATGTATGTTTTTCTCCCCTGGTTTTTTTAAGCATCCACATAAAAGGGGAATATCTTTTTTGAAAAATCCCTACTCGAAAAAAAAAATTTTTTTACCTTCGCAAAAAAAAAAAGTAAAAAATCCCTAGGTAAAAAACCTCAAAATTTCCCCAAAAAAAAAAACAAAAAAAAATTTGAAAAATTAAAAACTTAATACAAATGAAAGGCCCCATGTTCAGCATAATATACTACCTATGGGGATTTTTTGGTGCATTTATTATTAGAAAACGTTTTGGGGGAAGCAATTAATTTTTAAAAAAATGGTAAAAAAGAAAAGCTCCCAAAAAAATTAATATTTTCTGTTAATATTTTTTTGGGGCTTCCTCATTCAAAACCTATTTTCAAAATAAATTTCCCTATTTTAAAAAAAAGTTTAGAAATAAAAATTTTGATTTGGGAAAAAAAAATTTTTTAAAAAAAAATTCCCTCAAAGAATTTTTCAAACTTTCAGATGTGTTTTTCCTTGTGGCATAAAAAAATAATTTCCCCTTTCCCAATCAGAGATAGTAAAAATTTTAAGGTACAAAAAATTTTACCAAAAACCCAAAAAAACGGGCAGTGATTGATAGTCCCGGGAAACTCAGTACCTACTTTGTTTGTTTTAACCTATCACAAACCCCGATTTCCCAAAATTTCACAGGGCAGGTAAAATTACCTGCGAATTTTCATTGTTTTAAAAAGAATTGGGATCGAAAAAATTTAAAAAGAAAGCAACACCTTTCCCGTTACCTTTTAACAGTAACACTTACCTAAAAGTGGAAAATTTCCCCAATTTTAAAAATTGAAAAGAGAAATATTAAAAACGGGTTTTGAAATTTTACGACATAAAATTTATATTTAAGGAAGGGAACGATCGTTTATTTCCTCGAAAATGTTCGTTTTTTTAAAATTTTTGACGTAGTTTCGGCAAGACAAAAAGAATCTCCTCAATCCAAAGTACAAAAAAACTGTTGACGGTTTTTTCGTATTTTTCATGTTACTGTGAAATTTTTAATTCAATGTAGTGCCTGAAATCCGAAAGGGGTTTTAAAAAAAACGTGAGCAAAATTTTTAAATTTTAAGCTGTGGAAAACTTTTTTTCAAAAAAAAATAAAATTAAAAAACAAACTAAACTTTGTTTTTATATTTATTTCTTTTTTGACGTCTAATTTGAAAAAAAACTTTAATAAAAACCTTTTTTTCGTCATTTTTTTCACTATTTTAAAAATTTAAAAAAAAAAGGGATGCAAAAACTGTTCCAAAAAATTTTTTTAAAACAGCGAGGGTTTTTTTTTAGGTTTCCCGGTATTTTTTTTTTAATTTTTTTTAAAAATCCCAATACCTAAAAGAAGAAAAAATAAAAATGTAAATCTTCGTAACGATATTTTTTAAACTTCTCCGGCAATAATTGAAATTGAAAAGAGAAACATTTGTTCTAGGGGCAAATTTAAACCCAAGTTTAGAAGGATTTTTTTAAAAGCAAGGAAAAAAAATTCAATTTTTCTTCTTATTCTTTCTTAAAAATAAAAAATTTTTTCAAAGCCGCAGGTAAACCCACGTATACTTCGAGTTATCGTCGAGACAAATATTTTTTCATTTTTAAAGGGGTTTATTTTCAGATCTCCGATAAATTTTTGATTTTCCAAAGAAAAAACAATAATATAGAAACTGAATAAAAAGTTTTCCCAAAAAAAAAAGGAAAAATTTTTCAAGATCGGTTGGGAGTGGTTTTACATGGAAAAAAAGTTTGGGCAAAAACTGAATTAAGATTGTGACTTTTAAATAGTGAAAGTTGATGCCCCTTATAAAGAAAATTTGGTTTATGTGGGTGAGTACTGATTGAAATTTAAAAAAAATTTCTCGCCCAGGGAAATTTTTTACCAATTTTGGGTTTTCCTGAATTTTGGATAAAAGTTAAAACAAACCTTAAAAACGGTAGGTAACTCTTTAAAAATCGAATCCCGGGTTATGGGGGAGGGAACCTGACTATCAAAATTTAAAAACTAAAGAAACCATTTCCCTTTAAAAAAATTAAAAAATGGAAAATTAAATAAATAAATTTTAGGCCCAAATTTTTTATTTTAAAAAAAAAAAATTTTTTTTAAATGAAAAAAAGAAATATATATTTTTAAAACCACATCTTATGAAAAAAAAAAACCCATTGGAGGAAAAGAAAATTTTTACTAAAAATTTTGTTTAAAATTTTTTAAAACAAGAATAAATTTTTCAAAGGTAATAATTTAAATTTAATTTTTTGCACGGGAAAAAAAAAGTAAAAATTTTACCAAAAAATTTTTATTCATTACAAAAAAGGAACCCGAAAAAAAAAGGGAAAAAAACCCATATTTGTAGGTACATCTATTTAAATCAATTTTTAAATTTTTTTATTGAAATTCTAAAAGATTTTTTTAGTGAAAACGTATTCAAATAATTTTGTATTGAAAAAAGAATTGATACCTTTTTTTTTTTTTGATAAATTCATCCAAAAGGGAAGAAAAAATTGGGGGAATTTAAAAAAAATTTTTAAATTTATTGGTTTTAAAATTTGTAGTGAATTAAAACATTTAACTTTTTCAAGGGAAAAATTTAGAATTCCCGCGTAAAATTAAACCTAATTTAAAAAAATAAATTTTGCTTTCCCGTTGGTTCCCCATTTTCCTAAAGAAAAAATGAAAAAAACAATTTTTAAATTTTTTGCAAAATAACGAGAAAACAAATAAAAAAAAATGAATTTTTCACTACCAAAAAAATGATTTATAAAATTTTCCCCAAAAAATTAGTTGGTTTTGAGTTCAAAAAAAATTAGTACGTAATAAAAAAATAGGGTCCCAAAATATCAGTGAAGAAAAAATTTACTTTACAAATAATTTTTGATGAATTTTCCCAAAAAAACGGGGACGAATTTTTTTCAGAAAAAAATTTGGTGAAAATTCATTTTAAAAAATTTTTGGGTTTAATTCACTACAAAAAAAATTTGTGGGTTTAAAATTGACTTTCAAAAAAATTTAAAGAAAATTTTGGTAAACCCTTTTTGGGGGGGGGGGGAAAATAGGTAGGGGAAGGGACACTAAAAAAAATTGTCCCAAACAATTCCCCTCTAAAAAAAAAAAGAAATTTCGAATTCAATGAAAAAAAAATTTTGTAGCATAGAATTCCCCTAAACATTTGGATAAATTCACTTTAAAATAATCAAGATGAATTCTCTAAAAAAATTGCGATTTAAATTAAAAAATTCTAAAATAAAAAACACAAAAAAAATATGATCTATTCTAAAAAAAAAAACTTGGGGGGAAATTGACCAAAACCTTTTAAAGGGGGAATTTCACCAAAAATTGTTTAAAAATTTTCTCGAAAAATGAGTTTAAGGAAACAAAAAGAAAAAAACACTCGCAGAATCATTGGAAAAAAGGGGGTGAATTCTCTTATAAAAAAAAACAAAAAAATTCAAATGAAAAAAAATAGGTTCGATGGAAATTTTTTAAAAATAATTGAGGATTTAAATTTGCCACAAAAATTTGTATCAAATATTTCCATCTATTTTCCCAAAAAAAAACCTTGTACTAAAAAAAATTAAAAAAAAACGAATTTTTTGTTTTTTAGGGGGATATTTTTTTAAAAACTGAGGGGTAAAGGTTTTCCCCCAAAATAAGTTTTTCATATAATAAAAAATAAAATTGTTTAATTTCTTGCTGTAACCCAATTAGAAAAATAATGGGTTTTAAAATTTTTCGGGAAAAAACAAAATTTTTTATGAGGGGGGGGGGGGGGGGGAACCGCCCCCCCAAAGAGGGAAAAGGAATAGGAGAAAATTGTCGGGATATGGCTCGTTTTGAAAAAAAAAGTTTTTATTTTAAATAAAACTTTTTAAATACTACTTTGCTTTATTGTGGAAAAAGTTTCTTTAAAAAAATGCCAAAAAAAAACCCCTGATTTTTTTATTTATTTTTCGGGAAAAAATTTTATCAAATTTGTGGGCACTGGTGACCCCCAAAAAAATGGATTTTTTAAAAAGGAAGTAATTTTTAGGGAAAATATTTAGAAAAAACAAAAAAACTTTTTTTTAAATTTTTTAGTTGAAAAGGCGCTACCAGCGTTTTCCCAAAATGGAGGTGGATCATAAAAAAGAAGGGGGTTTAAAAAATTATCTCGCGAAACTTTTTTATTTTTTGTTTAGAAAAAAATTAAATTTAAAAATTTAAAAACGGATTTCCAAGTGAAAAACTCGGCCCAACCAAAATTTTAAAATTAATTTAATTTTTAAAAAAAATTCAAGATCAATTTATTATTAAAATTATTTTCCCTTTAAAGAGGCTAAAAATTGGGAATAAAAATTTTTTCCCAAAAAATTTTAATTTAAATTTTCGGAATACCTATAAAAGATTAATTCAATTTTAAAAAATCAGAAAATAAAATTCACTAAAAAAATTGGCCGGCCGAAACACTATTACCCAAAAAAACGGTATTTTCTGAAAGTTAAAACCCATTCTTCTAAATCAAAAACAATGTTTTAAATGGGGGGGAATTTTTTTAGTTTATTTAACAAATTTCTCAGAAAAACTTTTGATGATAAAAATAAGAAAAAAATCTCAGATTTTCGTAAAATTTCCCCTTTTATTGATTAAAAAAAAAAATCATCATTTACAAGATTCGAATTCAAAAAACAAAAATCCTCATTAAAAAATGAAAACAATTTTCATAAAAAAAATTGGGTTTTTTTTTTATAGCCCAGCAAAAAATCCCATTTTCCCCTAAAAAAACGACAAAAAAATTCCCCAAAAAAAAATAAAAGTAAAAATCGGCTAAAACCACGTTTTCCACAAACCCCGGAAATCCCTTTTAAAAAAACCTTTTCACTGTTTTCAAAATAAAAAGAACACGCAAAAAGAAAAAAAAACTTGCTTAAATTTAAACTTTTAAAAATTTTCTGTTTGAGGAAAAAAATTTTAGTTCATCTTTTAAAGGAAAACATATACCCCTAAAAAGCGTAGATATTTTACTCGATAAAAGCGCAAAACGGAATAAACGAAACCCAAAACTTTTAAAAAAAAAAACAATGTTTTTAAAAATCAAAAAAATTGTGATAAAAGCTTTCCATATGTTGAATGTTCTGCATTTAAATGGCTACTAAAACCCCGGAACAACACGGGAAATTTTTTATAATACATTTCACAATTCTCCTCAATTTTTCTAAGCTCTTTTATTTTGTCGAAACAGCAGCAGAAAGTAAAATGAATCAAAAAATTTAAACTGTTCGTTTCTTACAAATTGGGGGAGCGCATTATTTAAAAAATTCAACTACGTACAAATCAACCCAAAAACCCAGCTTTTTTAAATCTGCTACTTTTTAAAAAACAAATCATAAATTTTTTCCCATTACTTTCATTTTTACTTTCCGCTAACTAATACAATTTTCCAAAACTCCCCGGCCCTTTAAAAGGAAAAAAAAATTCCAAACAAAAAGAAAGAAACTAATCAATGCGTATGGTACCTAGCTACCTACTTTAAAAAACCTGCTGGAAAATTGAAATCGAATTCTCTTTCAGCCTTTAAAAATGGAAAGTACCTAACCTAAAAGGCATTAAACTAGCACGTTTAACAGGTTATATAAAGAGCAAGATAAATTTTGTTGATTTCTTTTTTCCTTATGTGCAATGAGAAATGGAAAGATTACCTACTTTATGATATTCCGACGTAGGAAAATTTTTACAAACTACATACGTTGTGTTTCCAAAATTACCTCCGCTTCGATACCTTTATTAAATAACTATAAATATGAAATAACCCTGGGTAAGCGTGATTTTTCTCCTTTCTTGCTTTTTTTATTGCCGAAGATGTGATGTTTTACTGTAGCATGCGCGTTTTTCCTTGATAGTATAGGCCTACACAGTAGCTTCGTATTCAATCAATATTTTGTTTGATTTTTAGTCTTCACTAACGAGCGATGGTTTTTCCTAATTCGCAGTCACCGATTTGACCCGAAATTTTTTTTCTTTTTCGTTTTTCATTCATTTTAGGGGACCCATAGGTACTTTGCGGCCGCAATAAGTTTCATTTTAAATTACATTTTGATCGATTTAGCGCCAAATTAAGGAAAGGTAGTGAAGAGCTGAAATGACGTGGGATTTGGCAGAAGTCTGTCGTATTTAGCTGAGGTGGAGTTTTTGAAGCCGCAATTAATCACATACGGTTTTAAATTTTTCGGATACTTGATTCTGGTTAGTACTACCCAAAAAACATTTATTTGAAATTTAGTCCAATTGAAAAACTTCAAATACAGGGTATATCATTTTAGCGACACCGCAACTTTAAAGAACGCGCCAAAGCTACAGATTTATGATGGAGCTTTCGGAATTTGGCTTAATTCAATTTTTTTTGACGTTTTTTTTTGTCTCAGATTCGCTATTTTAAGATTTTTTTCCACCCTCAGAGGGATGGAGCTAAATTTAAATGCAAATCAAGTTTGAAAAAAAAGAAAAATTTATGAAAATATTCTGAACAAATACTTTGGAGGAAAAATTGAAAACTAGACTTTTTGAAACCCCTAAATTCGATTCTAGAGTTATTTTGACCACAAACCTGTGTATATACAGGAAGGAGTCAGGATAATAAAAACTCTAGAAATATCCTTTGGAGATGAGGCAATAGACGCAAAACTTCATAACTTTTTATTAAAATGGTAATTTATCTCAATTTTTTTTCAATTTTTTCCTTATTTTTCCAATATTTTGAAATACTTTTTCGAATCTTTTCTTTTTGAAATATTTTCCCAGTTTTTTTCTTATTTTTAAAACATTTTCTTCTTTCTCAAAACATATCTTACGATACAACTTTTCATTAAAATATAAATGTATTATTTCCCATTTAAAGATTTTTTTTAAACATATTAAAATACTTTTTCTGTTTTTTTTTAAATTTTTTAAATTGAAATTTTTTTTTCTAAAGTCGTAACATTTGTAATATAGGTAATTATGTCTTCATCTAAAATCAATTTCTTCCCTGTTTTTTCGAGTCCAACATAGTGTCATTATGTCCCGATCTAAAAACATGGAAATTACTTATTTCCAAAACAAATTTTCAAAAATTTTTCACCCGATCTAAGAAGACATGGCGTGCCAGGGGGCACTGGGCGATCGCCCCCCCCTTGCCCCCATCCTTTTTTTTCAAAACATGATTTTTCCCAAAAAAAATTTTCCCTCGCTTCGCTTCGGCAGTATTTTACTGTCTTTATTTTTTGAACACAGTATCATCCTTTCGATTTGAATCAATCAAATTTGATGAGATTTTCCTTCTTCAGATTAGTGAAATAATTTTCATCAAAATTTGGTAATTTTCACTGGTATTTTAGTTAAAACTTACCTGATTTCTTAAATCAATTTCTCAATTTGTACAAAAAAATTCGTAATTTTAGCTAAATAAAATATCAGTGAAAATCACTGATTTTCAAATAAATTTATTTCGCAGAATCAAAAGTTGGAATTTTACAAAAATTGGCTAATTCCAGATTTAGACAGTATAAAGTGTTTTTCCAAAAATCCTATAAAATCATTGGGTGTTACAGTCTTTTTATTACACACCTACCCGCTAGACTCTTGCAGACCAGAGGTTAACGCGAGGTCCTTGAAAATTTTGCGACTCCGTGTCATAGGATAGGCGCGAGTCCTTAGAAATTGCGGCTCCGAGTCGACATCCAGCGAGTCTTTCACAAGAACGACTTGGAAAAAAAACTCTGAGTTTTCAACGAGTCTCAAGTCCCATTCAAGAGTCTTTTTTTTTCCGAGTCCCTTTTTTTTTCTGCTATCAATATCTGTAATTCTATCTAAAAATTTCCTATCGGTAAAATTTTTTTTTTAATTTAAATTTTCTCTTTTTAATAAAAACAAGAATAGACCAAAATTATATATATATCTCAGGGTGAAAATTTTGAATACGGTGAAAATTTTTTGTCTTGACTGAGAATATACATTTGGTCAATAGGTCAGTTCTCCTCGTTTTTATTGAATGTACTTTTTTTGACATTCAAAATTAATCGCTGATACAATCATTTAAAAAAAGACTGTGACTCGCAATAGACTCACAAAAAAGACTCGCTCGCATAGTTTGAGTCATTCAAAAGAGAGACTCAGAGTCTTCGAGAAGAGAGTCTCTAAGAAAAAAGACTCGGAGTCTCATTCCGAGTCTACTCTGGGTCTTCGAATCCTTTGCGAGTCCCTTTTCAGAGCAGACTCGTGGCAACCCTGCCTCAGACTCAGTTATACGTACACTACAAAATACGCCATGAAAAAAATACTTGCTATGTTTCAAAAAGCCCACAGAAAATGTGACATAAAAACTCGTTCTTGCCCCCCCCCCTTGACAAAATCCTGGCTACGCCACTGATGTAAGACATATTCATGTTGAAAAGAATTAAGAAACCCAAGAATAAGAAGAAACCTAAAATTATGAATTTCATCTTACTTGAAAAAATGATAATTTTAAGAATTTTACATTGGGGCAAAGATGGTAGATTTATATATTCCTATCCATGACACCCATTATGTAAATATTATTGTTTGGGGGAGCTTAGATTTAAAATCAGGGTTGTCATTCTGAATGTAGAATAAATTATTCTGCAATTTGTGAAGAATGCAAAACAAAATTCAAAACAGAATGCATAATAAACACAGCTTAAGTAGAATAGCGTAGAATACACAGAATGATGCATAATGAGAAATTAGCCAAAATTTGAGATTTTTAGCCCAAAATTTTTTCTTTTCCGATTATAGATATTGTGACACTGAGGTAAAACTGAAGTAGTAAGAGGTTTTACTATCTTAGAAAAATTAGAATAATTTTTCATACACCTGAACTTCCTGAAGTCAAAATGGAAAATTTAGGAAAAACCAATGAAAAACACTTGAATGTAACTGTAAATACAGTAATTACCGCTTATTCTGCATATTCTGCACATTCTGTGTAATTCTGCATTCTGCACAGAAATTAATTAAAGTTATTCTGCATGAGCTATTCTGCGCGAAGAATAAAAAATATTCTGCATAACAACAATCCTGTTTAAATCCTACAATTGAAGAAGATGATTTTAAGATGTCGTGATTGGTCAGGAAATAGAAGATCCACTGACATTTTAGAGCCATATTAAGATGATACTACCATGGGTAGATTTTTTGTGTGTGTGTGTGTGTCATTCGACAAGTACTTTAGGGATTTGACAAAAATTTAATGAATATTCTCACCCAAATCCCACTGTTACAAGTCCATTTTTTTCACCTGCTAAGTTCATTTACGGGGCCATTTTTCAAAAAAAAAAACAACTGAAAATGACTCCACAGGGGTGGGATAAAGGGTCAAAATTGAAAACAATTTTAGTAAGGTATCAAAATCTATGCTTTTTGACTTTCTAAATTCATTTCTAGTCATTTTCAAAAAAAAAACACAAGAGGCTCTATAAGCCATGGGGTGAGGGAAAACACCAAAATTGAGAAAATTTCAAAATCATCGAGCAAGACATCGAAATCCATGTTTTTTAAATCTTGCAGAAGGGTTCATTTCCCGGGGGCCATTTTTTTCAAAAAAAAAACCTATAAGACGACCAGGGTCATCCAGAGGAAAAGGCGGGGGGCCAAATTAAAAATGTTCGAGTGGGTACAAAATTGTATGTTTTTTACCCTACAAAATTTGTTTCTAAAGTTTTTAAAAGCCTCTGGAATGAAGAGTGGTCTGTATTTTTTGGTGTCCAAAAAGGTACACCAATGGTAGCTAGGTACCGGTGCTCGATTAATTCTCCCCCCCCCCCCCCCCCCCCCCACCTCGATACTTTTCATTTTAAAAAAATCGTAGTTTGGCAATACTTCGTTCAAATCTGTTTTATCTTACGTATTGTACCATATGTTTTTCCAAAAAAAAATATCGGGGGGAGCCGATTATTGAGCACCCGGTACCTATTTCAAGGGGAAAAACTTTGCCCTTTCACCACAAGGTATTGGGGAAATCTTCATTTAAATAAGTATATTATTACCCACTTAAAATTTATAAAAATTTAAAAAATTTCCCATTAAATTTTGGGAAATTCCTTTTTCACGTTCTATTTTACGTGTGTATGATATGGTAAAAAGTAAAGGAGTTTAAAAGCGGGGGAAAATAATATCAAATGATTTTTCGTCGTTTAATCTTTATAATTTTTATGAATATTTTAAAAATAAAATTTAACATCTTTTAAGTTCGTACAAAGAAATCTTAATTTCGAAAAAATTATTTATTAAAAACATATTTTTTGCGGATGCCCTTCCTTAGTTATTCACCATAACAAAAATTTAAAAACACAACTTCTTATACGCCGCGTCAAACGTAAAAAAAACAATTTGAACTTTTCCCTAAAAATGAATAAATTTTCTAATCCCGAACAAGCCTCTAAAATTTTAAAGGAACATTTGTTAAACAAATATCAAAAAAACTTTTATTTTCAATTAAACGTACTAAAAAAATGGGTCTGGGGGAAAGGTATTTTCTGTGTAGGTTTAGGACCGGGGTCGTAAAATATTCCAGAAAAATATTTTTTTTTTTTTAAAATCAGAATTTATTTTTTTTTAAAAATTTTAAAAAAAATTTTACCACATTTTAGAATTTAAAAATTTTCAAATTTAATTTGAAATTGAAAGGGGAAATCAAAAGAATATTTCTCTTTAGAATTCTTCAAATTAAAACGTATCACCCCCATAAGTACCCTATAACTATTTTCTCTACGTGTACATTGAATTTTTCTTTACGTTAAAGTTCACTTAAATAGGCATGGGTTTTATGTTTAAAGAATACTCTTCATTTTTTTATTTTTGGAAACCTTTTAAAAATTTTTCACCATTTCTGCCCTTTTAGCTTCCTTTGAATAAATTTATTAAAAGGACGAAAACTTAAAAAAAATCTCGCGTATCGCGAGCTCTTGTATCATTTTAACTTTCCACTGTCAAAGTTCTAAACGCTTTTTTTTTTCTCTAAAAAATAATAAAATAAAAACGAAATCGTAAACGTAGGGTAAATAGCTAGGTACTACCCTCTTTTTTTTTTTGAAATCTAAAAGTCCCCCCAACTCTTTTTAAAAATCCCGCGATTATTTTCCTAACAAAAATTTTTTCACAAAATATCGATCATTTTTTTTTTCGGGTTGCGTTTTTTTCTCTCTATTGAAAAAACCAAAAAAATTTTCGTCGATGTTTTTTTTATTAGGTGTTTTTTTTTTTGTAAATTTTTTTCCGGGGTATTTTTTTCTTCTCAGAAGATTCCAAAAAAAAACTTTGGAAATTTGAATTTCACTTTGAAGTTTTTTTAAAAAAAGGGGGGTAGAAAAATTTTACTTGGAATGTAAATATTTTTGAAACAGAGGGGGAATTACGATAAAAATTTTATGGGAAAAAATTCAAAAATGATGATAAAGGTTGATTTACTACCTCATATATCCTATCTGGAACAAAATTTAAATGAAAAAAAGTTTTTGGGCCCGGTTGTATCATTGTCCCAAAAAAATATTTATATATTCGAACTCCGTTTGGAAATTCGATACCTGAAAGGGGCAAACCAAAAAACAAACGTATCCACTGAGTTTTTTCTTTTTGGGGGGGGGTGGAGGTAGAGGGAAAATTAAAATTCAAAAACTGATTAACTTGATGTTCCAAAAACATAACGAACGATTTTAAATTCCTAAAAGCTATTTCATTTTTTAGAGGGAATTGGGGCCCAGCGAAGATGATGGAGGTTGGGGGACCAGACTCAAACTAAATGTTATTCGACTTTAGGCATCTCAAAATCTAATTGGACGGGGAATTTCCCCTTTTTTTGGGCCAAATTCGATCGCCCAAAAAAGGGGGAAAGGGGTTTACAAATCCTAAACTAATTCTAAATTGATCTCAATAATAAATAAACAACCTTCCAAAATTATTTTTAGTTTTGATTTTAAAAAAAAATTTTTCTCAATGAATAATTCTTTCATTTTGGTTCAGAGATTCAAAAATAAATTTATTGATCATAAATTTTCAAAAATTACAGGTAATAGTTCTCACTAATTTTTTTTTTTTTTAGTTTTTCTAACAAGACCTTTGAAACTTTTTGAGATGCTTGAAAGTCAAATTTTTCATGGGAAAACCCCAAACGGTTTAGAAAAATTTTTGTTTGATCCTGAAACTACTTTTTTACAATATTTCCAAAAACATAGCTAAACAAACAAATTGAAAATATTAGGTACCTATATCAAAACTTAAAAAAAAATTTTGACTTTAAAAAAGAAAAATTTTTGGAGAAAACCCGAAAACGAAAAAAAAACCCCCTTCCCTCACTCACGAAGCTGAAAGAAAGTTTGGTAATTTGCAAATTTGGGATGACCCTTGACCAAAGCTTGTAAACAATTTGGAGAAAAATCAGTAGGCCCAAAAGGGCAAATTTCCGAAGTTTCAAAAAAACAAACCGAAAACGTACTTTTTTTTGGACAATTCGCAGGACTTTTTAAAAATAAATCCCCCCCCCCCCCCCCTTGATAAAAACCATAAAAATTTTTTAAAAGTTTTTAAAAAAAAAATTGCAAAAAAAAAAAAAATTTGAAAATGGCTAAACAGAACTTGTATATGTTGAAACTTTTGAATTTTCATTTTTTGAAAATTGTCACAAAAATTGAACTTTTTTGAGTCAAAAAAAAGATACCAAACCCCCCCCCCCCCACGCAAAAAAATACAAAAACTATTTTTTTAAGGGAAAAAATTAAATTTTTTCCTCTTCCCCCAATAATATCATATTCATTTAATAATTTGACATGTGCAAAAAATGAAAAAACGAAAAAAAAATCCTTTCCTATCATCTCTCCATAAATGAATCATTTTTTATTTAATACCTAAAATTTGGCGGGAACAACAAAACGAAAAATAAATTGAAATTTTTTCGGGGAAAAAAACAAAGATAGCTCAAAAAAATTTCGGAGCTACCAAAAATCCATTTTTGAGATTACGCGATCTAAAAAACCCCAAAGGGGGACTATATAAGGTAAAGTGGGGTTATATGAAATTTAAAATTTTTTAATCGTATCGATATCGGATGTATCCAAAAGGACCCAAATTCAAAAAAATTAATTTGATGAAAACTAAAAATATTTCCCAATATCCATTTTTTTCCATCCTAAAATTTTTTAGTCAAACCCCCCCCCCTTTATGTATCCTGTTTTTTTCAATTTTTCAAAAAAAACTTCAAATACAAAACATGTTTTTTCGCATCGGATTTCCTACGATGGAAAAAACAACACAAGGGGTTTCTTATTAAAACCGCGTTTAAATTAACGGGAATTAATAATTAGGAAATCCGTCGGTACGGGTATAAAAGGCTTTGGCCGGCGTCAAAAGTCGGAATAACCATATCGGGGAGGCATAATTCAAAAAGGGCGTACGACTTGAAAATCGAATAAATTGGAGTTTTTTCAATATTTCTTTGGGGTTTGTGACAAAAAGAAGGGGGCTTTTCGATCCCGCGGTAAAAGGGGGCCGCGTTCGAGCAGCGATTAATTGAAATTTCTCAAACCAAACGCCGGGGGCACCGGCATCGGGGGCCCACCATTGGTTTTTCCCTTAAAATTAAAAAAAAAAATAACGTTTTGCTAATAAAAAGTTTTTTAAAATTTTTATTTTTTTGTGTCAGCCGTACGGAAATAAAATTGACGTGGGGATCTGAAAAGGGGCCTTAAAAAAAATATTATTTATGTTGGAAATTTTTGAAATGGGGAAAATGAAAATTGACGTTGCATCCTTTGGGACGTAAATTTTTTCGATGCATAATAGTAAGACGACGATGTCCCACGCCTTTTTTTTTAAAAATTTATCCAGGGCCTTCCGGTTCCCTTTTCTCTTATAAATGTCAAAAAAGGTTTACACATCTCGCTGGCGAAATTTTTTGTGCGGTATTTAGGGTCGCGGGTCGTTACATTAGGCTGCATGTTTATACGCCTACGGAGCTAAAGCGGCACCTTCTGCTTTCTGCGGCTTTATTTGGGATATAACCGCCGTTCAAAAAACGGCCGCCGCTGTTTTATACATACTCGAGTTTTTTTACCGCACTCCGCATGCCTGTTCATCGTGTTCAAGCGCCCGAACCGTACCTCTTAAAACACCTACGGCAATTTCGCAATAATTATTCCGAACGTCGCACTCGTTTCTCAAATAGCGGCGACATATTTTTAATGAAATTTTTTTGGCGAAAAAAATCACCTTGATAAATTCTTTTTTCTCGTTTGCTTCGGGCCATTACTCGCGAGATTGAGCGCAAAACCGCCCCCCCACACCGCGCTGCGTTCGACTTCGTTAAAAAATTAAAATTTGGGGCATTTCAAAAATAACCGAATCTCACCTAAAATTTTACGTCTAAAAGAAAACCCTTTTTCAATAATTCAAATTAATTTCCATATTTTTCAACCCAATAACAGGCTTTTATTTTTTAACAGGTATGTGATGGGGGAAATTTTTGGAAAAATTTTTAAAATTTGGTTTTAATCTTTTTTTTTTTCATAACAACCCTTTTTTATTTTAAAACCTTTTTTTTATGTTTCTCGAATTCTTTAAAAAAATACAGGAACGTTTTTTGAAATTAGTCCCACGAGAATTATCAATTAACGGAGTTATTGACGTAAATAGCCAGTAAACAATGGTTTTTGAAATTAAATAGCCAAAAAATTATCGTATTTTTTTTAAATACAAATGGTTATTTATATTTTTGAGTTCGAATTGTTTTTTTCTTACTGATTGTTTTTTTTGATAACATTAAATTTCCGAATGTCGCCAAAAAAAAAGATAAGGAAAAGGGAATTGAAAACATAAAATTTTTTGAATAGATACCTCGCGAAAAACACAATATTTTTTTAAGTAGTAAATTTTGTTCAAGTCTTATGCAACCAATTGCATTTTAAAATTTTTCTTTATTTCTAACTCTAGGAAGGGTTAATCGCGAGGGGCAAGGTTTGGGGGCTAATAACTCCGTAACTTTTGATAAATTCTCGTAAATAATTTTAAAATACGTCTCCAAATGATTTTATGTACTTTGTTTCTTTTATTTCGCGATTGTCGCTGTTTTTCAATACATACCAAATGGCTAGATTAAGGGTTAGGAAAAAGGGGGATTTCAAAATTTTTTTTTGCACATAAAATAGGAAAAAGTATTTTTAGGGGGGGTCAACACATTTTTTATATTAAAAAAAAGTGAGTTTAGCGGCTATTCTTTCAAGTTCTGGAATCGTCTGGGTTCA